>WHYT01015387.1:368532-381671 GCA_009806455.1 Tetrax tetrax
CAAATTATGGCACATTACTCTTGAAATGTGGCAGGAGAAATAATATAAAACAATAGAGATGTGTAATATTTTCCCTAAATATCAAGCAGAAACTCATATGAAAATATATGAAAATATCATAGAATCGTAGAATGGTTAGGACTGGAAGGGAACGTCAAAGGTCATCTAGTCCAACCCCCCCGCAAGGAGCAGAAAATATCCGAAGAGAATGTTCAATGAAAGTAACTAAAGCTAGAACTTTTTAATCAACGGATCTGTTTGAGTTTGAAAAGATCTATCAAGAAGTTATCTCAACAAATGGTGCTGTTTCTTAATAGCCCTTGTAACAGTGATAAGATTTGAGAAGACTAAAAGGAAGCTAATGGAGTAACTTTAGTAGTTACAGGCTTTCAGCCTGACACCAGAAATAATGGAATAGCTGATACAAATCACCATCAATAATAAATGAAAGGGGTCATGCAAATTAGTATTGCTTTAGAGAAACTGGATCTTATTAGTTAATCTGCTTTTTAAATGAAATTATAAGTTTGCTTAATAAATAGTGTTAATTTGAAATTCACTTTTAGAATACCTTTCAGTTAATATTACATTCGAGTTATTAAAATTTATTAAAATGGTCTGTGTTTGCAACTCAGGTAATTTTAAAAAGTTAATAATGAATGGTTCCAGACGTATGTACTTAAGTAGCCACTGTATATAACACTCACTTGTTCTTTCCAAACTACCCAAATGAATTAAAAAAAAAAGGTAACAGTTTTACCTATCTTTATCCTACAATGACAGAATGGTTAGGATTGGAAGGGACCTTCAAAGCTCATCTAGTCCAAGCCCCCTGCAAGGAGCAGGGACCTCCCTGACTAGATCAGGTTGCTCAGAGCCTCGTCTAGCCTGGCCTTGAACGTTTCCAGGGATGGGGCATCCACCATCTCTCTGGCAACCCGTTCCAGTGTTCTACCACCCTCATGGTAAAAAATTGTTTCCTAATATCTAATCTAAATCTGCCTCCCTCTATTTTAAAACCATTACCACTAGTCCTATCACAACAGGCCCTACTGAACAGCCTCTCCCCATCTTTCTTGTAGGCCCCCTTGAGGTACTGGAAAGCCTCCTCTTCTCCAGGCTGAACAGCCCCAACTCTCTCAGCCTGTCCTCATAGGAAAGGTGCTCCAGCCCTCTGATCATCTTCGTGGCCCTCCTCTGGACCTTCTCCAACTGGTCCATGTCCTTCTTATGTTGGGGACTCCAGAACTGGACACAATACTCCAGGTGGGGTCTCACCAGGGCAGAGTAGAGGGGGAGAATCACCTCCCTCGACCTGCTGGCCACGCTCCTCTTGATGCAGCCCAGGACAGAGTTGGCCTTCTGGGCTGCAAGAGCTCATTGCCAGCTCATGTTGAGCTTCTCGTCCACCAGCACAGCCAAGTCCTTCTCCTCAGGGCTGTTCTCAATCCATTCTCCGCCCAGCCTGTATTTGTGCCTGGGATTGCCATGACCCAGGTGCAAGACCTTGCACTTGGCCTGGTTGAACTTCATAAGGCTGGCACAGGCCCACGGTCAAAAAGCCTGTATAAATCTAATTTCTCTTAATGTTTTTTGTTGGGGTTCTGCAAGCTGCCAGTTAAATGGGCAAGAACCAGTCAAGAAAGCATGACACAAGAAACAGTGATCACTGAATGCCTCCACTGCTTGCTTCTCAGTCTGTGTTACTGGTGTTATGTTTTTTTCTTTGCTGGATAAATTCTGCTTTTGTCAAAAGCCAAGAAGTGAAATGAAACAAAAAAGTAGGACTTTTTTTTTATTCCCAACACAGCAAAGAATCAATGTTTAAAGTAGTGCTTTGCAGTTAATCTTTCACTCAAGTGATGACAAAATTGGAGGATTTAAATTTTCTAGTTATTGTTTAAGACAAGAATTTTATCATAACAGATGTTCACCCAAATACAAAATTTGTCTGTTTAAAATATGGAGTAACTAAGGTAACAGTTGTATTAGAGGAACCTAGGGCTTTATCTCATGACGCCCAGGACTGCTTAGAGCGAAAGCAGACCGTGATAAACTACTACTGAAATCTTGTATCATTCATCTTCTTCCATTTATTAATTTATTCTGTTAATAAATGTATCACTTGAGTCACACTCTAATGAAAATGGCACTTATTTTTCACTACGGGAGTTACATTTTGTTTTTCATCTCCCTTTATAACTTCTATCAAGAAAGCCAATTCCCACAACGTGCGAGAAATTGAAACAATAAAGAGTGGGCATGTTTTCTTCTTTAAACATTAGATAGGGGATATATACACTGTTGGTATAAGTTTACTGACAGCAGGCTACAGCCATATCAAGAAAGAATATGAAACAAGACTTGTATGTATAAAGTGTATATGGATCACCTGGATCTGTTTTTTAGGTAATATCAGAAACCTGGCTTACCTGAACTACCTAGGAACAGTTCACTGTATTTTCAGGCTGTCTTACTCAGCCTGAAACCTACCCAAAGATAATTAAAATGGGTCATAGCTTTTACATGCTGTCAGTAGGGAGGTAGCAGAAATCAGAGATGCACACTGCACTGACCCATCTACAGCCACTTCCAACTACAACAGTATTATAATACCTTAAGAGGTACCCTCTCCTAATTTCAGACAAAAACAGAAGAAAAGGGAAATACTCTCACAGAAAGCACCCCATTTTTCATCTTATAGTATAAGACATACAATTTTTCCTGATCCCATATCAATACTTAATTTACTAATTTCTAATTTCAATAAAGACATTTCTTTTGCAAGAAGATATATATGGTGAAAATCTAACCAAACCAACATAATCAGCAAAACATGCCCTAACATCAGTTAGGTTAGGAATATATGCGAGCTTCTGAGACTCAGATCACTTGAAGACCTACTTATGAAAATCTGTAGGTTAATAACACCTGTCAACAAAACAGTAATCGACATAGCACCAGAAACACAGATGAACTGTGCTGCTCTAAGACATACAGCACTAAAAAAGCTAATATTAAGCATTCTAATTTTACTCGAAGAACTATGATAATAACGTCAGAAATATAGAAAAGGGGTATGAAAATGTCATTATGATAGAACAGAACTCCCAAGCTGCCCATACTTTGGGGATTTGTACTTAGAGAAAATAAAAAGAAATATAAAATGCCATAAAATATTTTAAAATAGAAAATAAATTATTAATTTATATTCTATATTATAGGAACAACTATGTCAGCAAACACTCTACAGGCATAATTTTCAGAAATTTTTTCTTTTACATTTCTGGTAGGTGCTTAAAACAAGTACTAGCTGTACTAAAGAAAGAAGAACAAAACACATGATAGAAGAGCTATTGTATATTTTATTCTTCCATCAGCACTCCTTAATCTTTATTAAAATGCCACATGAAATTAAAACATCTGAACTGAAAACGTTTGCTAGTGCATTAGACAAAATTGCATCTCGTAAGTGTGCACTCTAAACTGTGGCAGTAGGAATGACAAATATGAAATGTGTCATCACTGAAATTCCATCAGAAGTTTAGTTTGGTTTCCAATACACTGTGTTCTGGAAAAGACTGGTACCCTGAAGCTCTGAATGTGATCCTTACATCTTTATAAATTAACCTGTTAAAACAAGTAAATTGAGAAATTCTCTACCATACCAAATTCTCTCCATATGGCTCAGACAGAGGTTAGAAGAAGAAGATAAGAGAGAAGAAAAATATGTATAATTCTTATAATTAAGGCTGGACATTACATTTTACTATGAGTAAGTTACCGATTGACAAATACAGCTGAAAATTGTTTGGTAATTTTAAATTTTCACTTTAAAGTACGTTTCATTAAAAAGTAGGTAATTTTTTTTTTTTTTTAAATTCAGCTGGACTAAATATAACATTTAACTAAAAATATATCTGTTTTTTCGGTTCAATCACTTGAGGTTTTCTTATAATTCTTATAAATTCACTCTCCTATTCTCACACAGAAAAATGAAGGATATTAGGGCACAGTATGTAGATGATATTATCCAAATTTCTGTAGAGGACAATAACTCAAATGGATGTATACGTATAGAAATAAGACAAAATAACTTGAACTTACTGTGATGTAAAGTACACACTTATAGAAGATTTCTATGCAACACTTGACCACCCTTTGGAGTCTTCTAGTCATCACGACCAGGCAGTACATACAGACATGCATAAGGGTAATAAGAGATTTTTCAGAACCATCCACAGGCTGCCCAGAACTGCTTCTTGAACAGTTACTGGAGAGTTCTGACTTAGCCAAAGACAGTCAGGGTTCCTCCGTCTTGACTTCAGTTGGCCATGAATACATTGAGGTTGGAAATGAGAAGCTTCTTAATCACTAGCACAGAAATCAGTGGTTCTGAAACAGGCTTTTATTCAGAGGCAAAAAAAAACCCTAGTTCTTTTTAAAATGTATTTTGAGAGGTTTGTTAAAGGAACTACAGAAAGACTAGTACCTATGCTTTTTCCCTTTAAGGGGAGTATCTGCATCATGTCAGGGCACTGTGAGACTCTTACTCATTCTTCTCACGGCCTATGAATCTTTCTGTGCTAAATGTAAAGTGGAATCAGACAGTATTAAACACCCTGAGAACTAGGAAACTTTACTTAATAACAGAAGTATTTCTCTAAGGCCAAAAATTACTTAGAAGAGAAACCACTTGCTGCCTAAGAAAGACTTCAGCTATTCAGTTGTTATAGAAACACAAGCCTCTTCTATCAGTTATCTACTCCACCAAACTGATGCATGGCTCACAGTATGATACACATCTATGCTTTGTGTTCCTTATTTACAAGCACTGAGTGCCTCTCCACTTCTCACTCAACATACAGATGAATTACACTCTCTGGAGATACTGTCTCCTTGAGTGATAGACTGAAGAATAAAGGACATTGATTATTATTCATGCATCATGTTAGGCCTTGAGGCACTAATAAGCTCTAAGGGCCCTGACTCGCCTTCTGAAGTTCTCTATTCACATCCTCCTTCCTGGAGACACCATTTCAGCTCAGCCTGAGGCCTTTAGTTCCTGCTGAGCTATGCTGAAGGAGTGCCAGTCTCATGCCTGTGCTTGTGCCTTGTGCATCCAGACCCCAACTCATGGGCTGACTTCCCAGCTTGACCTTGGACCTGGTCTGGTCATCATGAACCTTTCTGGCCCTCACCAGACCTGATCCTGGCCTGCATATTGACTTTCTAGCCTAACTTTAGATCTACCTCATCACCACAAACTAACTTGATGATCTGGGCTCTTGGCTGAGCTTGGCCATGACCTCTAGCTCTGCACTGCTCATGGGTGGGGAGATAGTGCCCTGACTAGTGAGGCCATCGCCCTGTCAGCCATGGTAGTCCCCTTTGCTCCTGCCTCCCCATCCCTGAAAGAACAGCTGGCCCTCGTTGGTCCCTGACACATCAGGCCTGAGACTTAGTACTTAGGAAATTCAGCACTCATGGCAGGTAGGTAGTAAGGATTTTGAATATGCACAACAAAAACAAAAGTCTTCATGAACAATCATTTGTTTCAGAAAACTTGGTGTCAAATTAGGCTGAATTTCATAGACACTAGCTATTTTCAGATGGTTCCAGACTAACTGCTATATATTGCAGTTACTCTCTTTGATTAGAGATTTCCTCCTTTATTAAGTTCTTCTCTCTACACAGCTAAAATGATCATTCTTGATCACTGAAAGTGTTTCATCCTGAGGAGTTAGAATGTAGGTCATGTGTTTAAGTGCACTATATCCTACTATCTCTGGTTTAAAAAGTCTACTTAAATGAAACACAGCTCTACTAGCAGTCCTTTTGTTTGAAACAATTTGGGTGAGTCGGGTCCAGAAAGGTTAGTGCATGATCCTTCAGACCAATTATAGTTTCAAAATGATGAAACATGGGTGACTAAGGCTAGCCTCTTGAATTTCCATTCATCCAGGCAATTTTGAATATCTAGCAGTGTGATGGTTCCGTCTGGTGGCTACTTTGCACTGGTTTGCTTATAGCTAGAAAATAACTGCACGAAAGTGAAGGTATAAATTCATTAATCAACAGAAGATGCATTTGCTACCTTAGTCTCCATCTGGAGAATTTAAATATCCAAATATTCAGGATAGGTGCTGTGAAGATTTGTTACTGAAGTCAATTAGAGACTGATGATCTGACAAATAACACTTTATTTACCAACCCATGAATACAATGATTTTGGAGACTATGTACAAGATTCATATTTCAATTTTGATAAAAACATTCTCATAGCTAGGCTATTTTTCAATTTGAGTTTCTAAAGAATCATCTTCTAGATATCTGTATGAGATTGCTGACACAGTGTTATACAGTAGACACAAGAATGCAAGCAGGAGGGAGCTGAAACACTGCCTACAAATTTTCAGGTTTGTTTTCAGTGTAATGACAGGAGAGAAATGCCAGGCTGAGAAAGCAAAAAAAAATCCCTAATGTTGCAGTAGATAGGTCAGCTTGGGGACAATTGTAACAATTCAGTGACAAGCATTTGTTTGTTAGCTTCCCTGCTGTGATTATGAGGCCATAAGAAAAAGGTATCATTAATTACAGATTTATTATCCTGCATCGTCCTCCTTACAAGTTACTGGCATTTAAGTGCAAATTAAGTAATTTTGCTAAATAACAAAAACATCATGACTAGCAGCAACAAGATTTCTGTAAAGTACATTTAGCTGGGTAGATGACCAAAATAGCTGCTAAGATACCTCTTTCTTTCTCTTTCAACTCCTTCCCTTGTGTTTGCCTGCTACAGGCTACTGGCAACACATCACATATCTAAGGACGTTTTATCCCCTTGACAGAAGCCATATCTTAGATGTAACCGGGTAGAGTAGTTGTACCAGAGCTATCTTTAAAATTGCTGACTTGGGAACTGCTGACCATGCGGTGGCTGAGAGCTCAGCATAAGAGAAGCCCCTAAATATTTTCCTTATTTCCTAGCTGGATTTTGCAGCCCACAGAGTTCTGCATTGCTACAGCTGAGCTGTTTCCAGAGCTGAAGACGGCTCACTAAAGTCTCCTTGACCCACAACCACAGTAAAGTAACATAACTGGAAAAAAATAGGTCCTTGAACTAGAACTCCCTTATCCAAGGATGATTTTAATGCAGTTTACAGACAGCAATGCCTCTTCCTGTTATTGAGGCACTGTATTAAAACCTTTGTGAATCTGCATGGATAGATCTGCATCTGCATGGATAGATCAACTTTCCCAAAAGAGGATTTTTTTTCTTCACCAAGTTATTAATGAAAAACAGAGAATGATACTCAGACCTAAAAATATTTTAAGTAGTACTGGCCATCATTCACTATTATTAAAAATTTAGAATGTAGACTGCCACCTGGTCTCACTCCTAAGGAGTTTCTGCAGTAGAAACTATAGAGGCAGACTGAAAGAGATATAATCTCTCTATCAGGTATGGATACACACTTAACTCCGATGAAAAAAAATATATTTACTAAGATTTCTTCTGCAAGCTAGCTCAGATTCATTCAATATTTCTGCTAAATAAAGTAGAGGACATTATGAGGTGCAAGGATGGAGTATGGTACAAAATTTCCAAGGTACCAAGGATGCAAGTTAAGTCTGTAAGGGTCTTCAACAGCACAGGCCCAAATGCAGCATGGTGCTGCACCTAAATTTTTGCTACTAGTATTCTAGACGCTAGTTATCTGATAGAAAACACACTAACTTCGTCAAGATACCATGTCTACTTTAGCATTAGAGTTATCCAGTGACTTGAGCTTTAGCCATTAAAACTTTACACTTTTTCCAAGATGATTTGTTGCTATAGTTCTCAAAATGTAATTACATCCTTAAGATCGAAAGGGCAATACTAATGTGTCCCTTATGAACTAATAAAATTTTATGGTTATTTTTCAAGGTTAAATATGTCATGTAATTTTTATTTTTTTAATAGAAGAGCAGTCTAAAAAGTAAAATGACTAGCAGAAATCTCTAGTTGAAGGAATAAGGATACTGTTCTGGAATAGCCCCACAAAAAGATTAGTAAGATTGATTTATGAATCAATTCATTTATGAAATTAATTTTATTAGACTGATCTATGAAATTTTAAATCCAGATTTATACTTAGCAGAAAAATTTGTCTCAAAGAGTGCAGTACTTCAGAGCACACTTTACCAACATTGTCCTATCAATGTACTGCAGGAACAAAGAACAGCTTAACCTGAACTCAGACACACATGCAGTCTTTTTTACTTTTAGATCAGTCCTAATTAGAAGCAATTGTTTTAACTGCCAGCATAAACCAATAATGCAACAGTTCCTCTTCCTCTATAAACTTAATTTCTTGCAAACATACATAAAACTCACACAACATAATATTTCAGAAGTGGAAGTAAACTTTATGCCTACTTTAATTTCCTTTCTGTTTTTCTCCCTTTAATCTAACAATCCTTTACCATTCAGTGCGTGGAGTTCTCATCCTCTGCTAATCCCTACCAGTTCAAGAAGATGACTGAGGAAACTAAAAATAATATAGAGGACTACAGAGAAACCTGGTATTTTCCCCAGTAGATCAGAGGATGATGACTGGCAAGGTGACTATTCCCAAACTGTTTGGAGTTTACTGACAGGGCAGATGATAGTTACAACATGCAGCTCTACAGCTTGAAAGCCAGCCAGAATGACCTTTCCTCTCAGTATAGGAAAGGAAACTTTTCAGTCACTGAGTGCAGCCAGTCTCACTTCTACTGCCAAGAGGTAGTAATGCCACAGGCAGTGGGGAGAGTTGATCAGAGTGCTTTACCACCTAGGGAAAGGAGAATGACAGATGCAATTTTATGTTCAAAGTCCTGCCTCATGCTCTGAAATTAACTCTACACATGACATAGCACGGCAATTTGAAACAGTCTCAAAGTCAGAATATCTCAGTGATACAAGACCAGGGAAATTCGGGGAAAAAGGCATGTAAATTAGATATTTGTTTTAAATGAATTATCTCTGTAATCATACATAACATATTCAAGCAATAAATCTATATGAACTGAAGGGGCAGGCTGACATTCACATACAATTTTGCATCTTGTTAAGTACTTTATAAGCGTGAGTGACATGGCTCATTTCATTTGGGCCATTTCTAGTATAAGATAACAACCAACATGACTACAGATATGGCTTAGAAGCCAGGCCAGTTAGATAACTACTACATTTATAGGTTAAAATAAAATCACATTTTGGAATCTGCTTATCTATACAGCCAAATGTTCTTCCCAATAGAATGCCAAGGAAAAGATCATAGTCGTATATGGAAAATGAAGAAGGAATTACAGTACATTTGTAATGTCAACTCATTGACTTTGTTAGATATTATAAAGATTAAGAGTGCCCTCATAAATATCCTACAGCTTCCTTGGTTATTCTCTGGGCCTCTGACACATCCATATTTAACCATACACAAAACATATTTCTAGATTAATACCCAAAAATGCCCTTTTCAGGATCTGGTTTTCATACTGACTTTAATGGACTTACTATGCCTAAGAAAAATGCCTATGTTCAGCAGACAGCACACTTCCAAAGTCTGGTATTTTAACTAGCAAAAAGTCTATCTTTTTTTTTTATTTTAATAATAATTACAATGGAAAACTTTGTAGTTGAGCCCCATTACTAAGGAGGCAGATCATTAACTCCCTCAGCCAATTTATGGGGTAGGAGTATGGCAGTCTTCCCATTGCAATAAGTATATTTATCGTGGTTAATCAAGTAGAAGTCTGAAAAACAAGGATAATTCGGCATTTTCTTCTTCTACTGAAAGGCAACTCATAATCTTGTCCTGCATAGTCTGCTAATTTTTTGGATTATCAGAGCCAAAAAAACCATCAACAAAAATAAATCTTCGGTTACACAAGTAGTCATGCTGATGTTCAGATCAGATTCTGGTCCACTCTGTGCAACTACGCTATAAAGATGCTATCCTGTTTTGTGACACCTCTTAGATCACTGTTCATAATGAAGGTTTCCTCAAGTCGTCTGTCATAGTTCAGCCCCGATCCGGACCAGACTATCCAGTCTCTCTCTCACTCCCCCCACCCTCCGAGAGAGTAGGGAGAGATAATTTAAGAAAAGAGAGATAATTTAAGAAAAACGACTTGAGGTTCGAGATAAGGACAGGGAGAAATCCTTACCGTCACGGGCAAAAACAGACTCGACTTGGGGAAAACTGTTCATTTATTACTACAACTAGCAGGATAATGAGACAGAGAAACAAGATAACCTGCTCCACCCCTCCCACTTCCTGAGCTTAACATTAGCTACCTTCCCCCCCACCCCCGAGCGGCACAGGGGGGAAGAGGGAATGGGGGTCGCGGTCAGTCCATTATGCGTTGTTTTACGCCGCTGCTTCACAGTTGGGGGAAGAACTCCCCACATCCCTCCCCACTCCAGCTTGCAGACTCCAAAGCTGTATCTTGATATCTGGCCCTTATATACTATGCCTGATATAGCTCTGACACTCTTCCAATACTAGTTCGGCTGTGAAATCAAGAAGGTGCTTCCCCTTACACAGTCTAGATAGGTGACATGATGCTAATTGACAATCATCTGTCATTTGTGTATATAATTCATAATCAAGATAGCATAGGTTGAAAAGTCAATTTCAAATAGGTCTGTGCTGCTAAGAACTGTCATTTATCAAAGCAGACACTTAGTCCAATTACTTATAGTGAAATGATTATATTCTGAAATCCCGTAGCAGGTTGTGACTAATGAAGGGTTCAAACAAAGGTAATGGAAGAGAACATATAATTTTGGAGAACATAAACAGAGTTCTTACAGACAATATATAATTCATCTGAGTTAGCATAATTCTGTTGGGTTTTTTTAACTATTGTAATTCATTGTCATTTAATATTTCTATCAATTTTCACTCACTGTTTCATTTTAAAAAATGTTACTTTTAAGTAACATGGAAACACAGAGTAATTCAAATTTTGTATTAGTTGTATAAAGTTGCTAAGCACTTCATCAAAAAACAGAAACAGGTTGGTAAATAAATTACTGCAAAAGGCTAGATTTAAAGAAATTTGATTTCTAGTTTGGCTTTTTGGAATCTTCCTATATTTATCTAGGAAATTATTTAAACTTCTGCTTTGTTTTCCCTTCTACGGTATTTTACTATTAATCTTTATTCTGATATTAAGCTCTTATGGTAGCTAATAGGAGACTATAATTATGCTATGGTAAGTAAACAGAGTACTGTATTCTTAAAAATATAATACTCTGTACACAGAATTATATATCCATATATAATTCTGTAACTTCTATAACATTAGACTTACACCAAAGACTATGTAAAAGATTATTTGGTGATTTACCTGGTCTTGAGGAAGGAACTCTTGCTATCTCTAGGGAACAAGGTTTTTTGGTCACAGCTGTGTCTATTGAATCACAAAGACTGCTGTCATTTTCTGAAGGAACTGCGTCCAGAGGTACAGAGGGTATTGCTTCCAATGCATAACCTCTCTTCTTTGAATAAGATTCCTGAAATACAAAAATTTAAGTAGGTAAGAGAAAGATTTCTCAGATGACACAGGAAAAGAACCAGGTTCAATAACTGTAGCTAGCAGGGTTTAAAATTCAGCAAATTAAATAGCACATTCTGCTGAAATCAAAATTGTAACAGACTAGAAGAATTATTTGCATGTTAGAAGATAACATTTCTTGTTTCTTTAAATTTTTGTGTAATATAGTTCTTGTTTAGTTACAGAAAATATATATTCATCAAACTTCGTATTTAGCAAAAGCTCCAACATAATTGGTCTTGCCATACCTGCTTTGCTAGGTTCTAATTCAGGGGACATCTCTTATTCAATTTTTAAAATTATATCTCATTAAAGTGACAATTACATTAACTACTGCAATTACTTTCACTTTGGGGATGGTTTTTACAATATGTTTATATTCTATATAAGAAAGCTAAAGATATGCTCTCTGAATTTTGATAGCTGAATCCTAGGTTATGAATGAGGATTAACTACTATTCTGTTTTTGAGTGAATAGCAATAATGGCGCAAGGTCCCTTAATAGTGATATATATAGAGAGAGAGAGAGAGAGTGAATTCTCATTATTAGCAAATGTTGATGGAGGGAAGAAAGGAACTAGTCAGAAGTTTTGCTGGTACACTAAACTGTCCCATCAAGTAGATTACAGAAAGCAATTGCATGAGAAAAGACATATTTCCACATCTTTCTTACATTGGACACATGGATGCCTGGGAAAGTCAGTCACCCACATAAATCAAATATGATATAATAAAACACAAAGGGTCAGAAAGTGCCCTGAAAGATACTATCTTAGCACTACTCAGAAAACGACTGAAGAATGTGAGGACCAGAACAGGATGCAGAATAACAGTTTCTTCAACAAAAAGAACTCACGTTGCCTAAGGTAAACTATATCTGTAGATAACAGTCACTTTTTAAGGTAAATTATTTATACTGTTAGCGGATCATTACACTACCAAACTTTTTGTAGTTTTTCCTGCTCACTGCATTGCGATTTGATTTTTATGAGAGTTCATCATGTGGTAATAATTCAAGGCTTCAGGAAGGATAGAGTTGAGACAGCAGCAACAGGACCTTCACTTCAAAATTCTACTTAATTATTTCAGTAGAACCAAATTATAAATCCCAGGTTAAACCACTACTGAATAAATAACTTGAAAATGAATACTGGAAACAGTTAACATATAAAAAAAAAAACCAAAATAAAAAAAAACCAGAAAACTAACAAGCATTTGTGATAAAAATGAGTAGGTACTAGCAAACAAAACCTCAGTATTAAAAAAATGTGTCTAATTAAAAAATATGTCTAAAAAAGGAACAATTTTATCTGCCTCTTTTACCCTTTCCTGTTTACGTTTAGCCAGAGTATGACTTCTCTGTATTAGCAATCTTACTGATATATACTAATAGTAAGTAGTTTCAGCTAGTGGACTTTGAAGGCACAAGAAGGAACTGGAAAAGTTTGTAAGTGGGCTTACCACAGCTCCAAATACAACTTTTTAAACTTAAGCCATTTCATTCCTTAAATTAAGTTAATAGAAAATTATTCCTGCAGCCCACATTG
>WHYT01015387.1:381691-407138 GCA_009806455.1 Tetrax tetrax
AGGGAAATTGATGTTTTTTTTTTTTTTTTTTTTTCTTTTAAATCCTGCAAATAACACTTGCATAAAATGAAGAATGGATATTAGGAACAGTACAACTGAAATCAAGTACTTTACAAATACAATTTTAATACTGGAATAAAGGTGCGTGAGTTGAAGTCTTAGATTTAAATTACAGAAGACTTATAACCTTATAATTTATAAATAACAGCACTGTTAACTCCGTATTATATTCCTGACTTTTTGTCACCATAAATATAGAAAATATTTCTCTGTAGATTGCACTGTGTAATGAGGAGGCATCAAAGTAGCTGAACTGCAACTGCAGGATAAGAGGAGGATTCCTTCCTACCTTGGAAAAAAAAAAGGAATTTCTACTTTATCCATTTAAGTCTGTTATAAAAAGACAGAGACTAAAATTTATTTACCAAAGCAATTATGAAAACTGCGGACTTCAATTTAATCCTTGTACGTGTAAGTTTCTTATAAGAGTAAGTCAGAATGCCAAACCCCCTAGTAATAGTAAATCTGCCTAGAGAAGCCCATGAAGAAGTACTGCAGTCTTAAAATTGTCACCGAACACTGAAGCAAAACCTTGCTCAGCTCCTGAATTCAGCTACAGAAGAAAAAAAAAACACTAAACTCAAACATTAAAAATTGATATACTAAAAGTAAGAATAGATATAGGATCATACCTTATGCCTATGTGAATCAACATTCTGTCTACAAAGGCAACCAGAGACCAGCACAAGATCAGGACAAGTATGTAGTAGCACTTCTCCAACTCTTTGAGGGTCCCACACTTCAGAATCAAAAGGTGGTAATCAAACTTTCTAAAATTGTCTTCTCAGACTGCCTTTAAAGCATGTCACTTTTAATAGTTTGCATATATCCCATTTTGTTTTATCTATCTCACCAAATTTGACATCCTTAATTCTTGTACTTTAGAAGGCAACACATGGTTGTTCTTTACTTATCCTCTCCTTGTGATTTCACAGATCTCTATCACACTTCCCTTTTCCTCTCCTTTAGGGAATGAGAAATTCTTATCTACTCACTCGGCTGTTCCAGGCTTTTGACCATCCCTGTCACCCCTCACCCTTTCAGTAATGTGACAGGCATCAGATTTTCACATGGCATTAAGATGATGGCTCACCAAGTATTCATACTGACATAATGATGTTCCCTCTTTTGTACTCTACTCCTTTCCTAATTGCTCTTAACATTCAATTTGATTTTCTGAATGTTAACATTCTGTAATTAACATCGCAAGAATACAAATGTCAGAGAAGAATAAATAAAAATGATGAGGTTACTGAGAAAATGGTTGGAATGTAAAAAACTGACAAGTAAATTCTTGCTAAATCTCTCCGTAATAAAGCAAATATGATAACAGAATGCCAAGCAGAACTTAAATAATTTCGGGTCAAAAAAGGAATTGTTAATGCTTTAACAAGTTTGGAATTCTCTCAATTGATTAAGTGAAGATGATAAGCCTTAATTAAAAAGTGCATATGTAGCAAAAAAAAAGGAAAAATAAAAAGACAAATTTCTCATTGCTGGAGAAAAGCAATATAAAGTCTTCTGGTTGCTGCATTGTGTTCTCCATTTTGCAGGTACTGAGCATATTCTATAAATTTTTAAGCTCTAAACTGATTCAAGTTAGATGTTAGCAGGTGACATAAAATTGTCTTCAAGTATAAGGCACCAAGCAACGTGATTCTGCTTTTTTCCTAAAATTAAAAGCTCTTCAGCATTCTTTGCCATAATATCAGTTCTGTTGTCTCACCTCACCCACTGGCAATGAGCAGTAACTCAACAGTAATACTACGTCCTAGACATTTTCATCTGCGTAATAAAAACTTCTAAAGAAATACACTTGCATTATAGTTGAATAATCTTTAGTCCTGAAATAAAAATAACCAGAGTTTATTTTTTTTAAAATTAGATATTATTTGGTTGCAAATTTCTGTAAACTATTCCAAAAAGTTGAAGGTGACACACGTAACTGACCACCACTATCAAGTCAGAATAAGTTCTTATTTGAAATTACAAATTCATAAAAGTAATGTACTAGGCTGACAGTACATTAAAATAAGTATTTTTGTGGAAAGGATAAAAATACACACACAATAGAAGTGAGAGAAAAAGAGAAGAGTGAGAATGTATGAGTCACTAGGAAAGCATTAGAGAACAGTTACCTATACTAATAAAAAAATAAACTAGATTTTTGCCTTGTAGAAAGAAACAGCAACATGAGATTGAAGTTGCAGAGGACATGCCAAGGACACGCCATGGCCCTTACTGACGCCTCCAGTCAGCTTCTGAGGATATGCTTGATGGTGTAATACCAATCATATGTAATCTGAAACCTAAAGAGTACTAGAAAATAGAAAAGTAGGGGCAGGAGGAAGGATGTGATTGCTGATCAGTAGGAATGAATTTGCTTCTAAAACATCTGTATGGCAATTGCAAATAGTTATATACAAGTGTGAAACAATATTCCGTAACGTAAGTAAATCTTCAAAAACTACATGATGTTGAGTTAGGCCTTTTTCCCATATTTCTGCCAAGCTTCTAGGTACTCTTGCTTCTGCCTTTTAGATACTCTTGCATTTCTTATAAGAATCAATCTGAATCATATATGCTCAAGGACTGAGATACAAGCAGTATACACAAATTTGTGTTTGTATGACCTAAGAATAAAATGATAGAGGCTCACTAGGCATTTAATCTGAACTGACATTCTGAAAATAAGTTAGAATTTGCATTTAACTAAAAATTTTTCATACCATCGATCTCCTTTCCTATAGAAATCAAGTCAGTTGAAGTTTTATTAGTTCCGTGGAATGTGGACAACACATCAGTCAGACATGACTGCCAATCAACAGCAAAAAAACCTGTTTTTTAAAGATGTACAGTTACATCTCATTCATCACATTCATCAGTCACAGTGATAAGTCATGTAGATATGTTGCATCTCATCAGGCAATTATTAATTTATTTATAACTTATAAATTCTAAATTTACAAAGAGTTGTCTTGACCTCCTGGAGTCTAGGCTATTCATGGCTGAAGGCCACATCATAGAATCATAGAATGGCTAGAGTTGGAAGGGACCTTCAAAGGTCATCTAGTCCAACCCCCCTGCAAGGAGCAGGGACATCCCTGACTAGATCAGGTTGCTATTTGAAAACTTACTAGATCTGGATTTGCTTAAGTCTCTCTTTTGATATAAGACTTTCTTGTCATTAAACACTAACTGTCCTCACGATTTCTGTAAGATATCTAATAAGAATCACAAAGGCTAGAAGAAATACTTATTTTAGCCCTAAGACAGTTTTTTAGAAGATACAGGGAGCAAAAATGCACCTATGCATATTTATACTTGAAAATAAAAGTTAAGGACACTGGTTTAGAAAGAGAATGATCAGGGGGCAGATTAAATCTGAAAAATATATTTTCAGATAATTCAGACTTTTAAAGAAAACTTTATGGCTCTAATTATTGATTATCTGCAAATATATAAGAAAACGAACTGGAAGTAAGATACTCGGTGTTTCCTTTTTTTTCGGAATAATAAACACTAAAGGAGAGATATTCTTATAAATGTAGAGAGGAAGAATGCAATATATCTGCCATCTTTAAAAAATGTCATTTTCATTTATATAGATAATGAAGAACTGCTACTAAATTCTGACATACTGCTTGAGATCCACCAGGGTGTTGTACCTTTTCACCTGGCTTGCTGCACACCAGAGAACAGCATGAAGAATCTAAGTAGCTCTTCTTCCATCATAGTGGGATAAATTCTACTAGTTGTTCTTTAGGAGAGTACCAGGATACTTCTACTAATAAAATTTTGGAGAATTATTGATCGTAAACGCTTTGTCATCCCAAAGCTGATTATCACCATGAGAGTGAGCAATCACTATTGCATTTATACCACAGAATCACAGAATAGCTTGAGTTGGAAGAGACGTTTAAAGGCCATCTAGTCCAACCCCCCCTGCAAGGAGCAGGGACATCTTCCACTAGATCAGGTTGCTCAGACCCAATCTGACCTTGAATCTTTCCAGGACTGGGGCACCTACCACCACTCTGGGCAACCTGTTCCCATGTTTCATCACCCTTCATCATTAAAAAAAAATTATTCCTTATATCTAGTGCAAATATGTTTGCATCAAACATGTTTCTTGATGTTTGTAAACAGACATATATAATGTTGTTGGATTGAGACACTTCACACTGAAATATTCATGGTAAGTAACAAAAGGGTGCTGAGAGCAAGCAAGAATTCAAGCAAGAAAGAAGTCCTGATCAGTGACTGAAAATAATTAGCAGGTTTTTTGACATGGAGCAAGGTGGTGGGAAGAATGCCTGAACCTGAAGGGTGTAGTGTGAGTTTGTCACACAATGTACTGAACAAAACCAATTGAAAATATTTCCTATGTCATCATAACCCAAAAACACAATTAAGTGGCAAAATATTTATTTTGAAAGAAACAAAGAATATGACTATAATTTTATGTCTAGCAAGAACACTTTTATCTATTAATAATAACTTAAGCAAAGTAATTTTTACAGTATTGTGTAATTAGAATAATTTTTCATGAGTCAAATTATGATAAATGTTCATTGTTATGACAGCTAGAAACATTTGAATATGTAATTTGTCATAGAACAGATAATAAGGTTCACTTCATGATATATTACAGAATCTGGAAAATCCCCAGTAATCTAATTTAAGGATGATGACACTGGAGGATCTACTGTGGTCTGCACAAGGAATTTATAATATATCTTTTTAAAGGGTATTCTCTTTTACCCTCTCACCAAGCATCTGAAACAGTGGGTTTGCTGTTGTAGGAATAATACATGTAGAGAGTTATTATTTCCCTCCAGCATCTGAAACAGCTTTTATGAGTAACTTTCAGTAAGCATTCCACAGAGCTAAGAAAAATATTCATTTTAAAAAACATCCTATATCTGTTGTGCTGTATATTTATACTGTTAGAAATGTAAAGATGATGTGTATTTTTTCAGAAATCATTAAAAAAAAAGTTATATCTGCTTTTTCAAACATTGTGTTTGAGGAAAAACAAGCATTATTTACATAGCACCACAAATACAGGTTTCTCCTCTCCTTTTCAAATGCATATTTTCACATAACTTGTTTAGAATCTAAAATTTCATATGAAAACTCTACAGATGTCAATCCCTGAAAGCTAAAGGTTTCTACGAAGCTTTACAATACAAAACTCACTAATGTAGCCTAAACTATAAATGTCTGAAAATATGGGTAAATTGTGAGCATAATGAATGCAGTGTTACCCTTAGCAGCAGAAACATATCACTGTATTTTATGCAGTTTTCATAATTCTATCTGGCAGATATTCAGAATTCCAAATGAAGTTGGATTGTTGTAGTCATGTTACATGCTTTTCCATGCACACAACATTCAAGCTATGAAAAAGAGCAGATGCTTCCTCTAATAAATAACTCACTGTGACAAAGAATATACTGCAAGTCTACATAATCTTGTTTATGCTAATGATTGTGTGTTGCAATGTAGCATAAAACAATAACTGATTTAATAAATGATTCTTAGTTTAGCTGAACAAAATGCAATTACAAACTAGAAAGTAATTTCCAGGTTAAACAACCTCCTATTTTTTCCACTGTTTTCACAAACAATGTTAAACAAAAAAAAAAAAGTCTTGTTTGAATATCAAGCTATATGAAAATGCTTATTTAAAATAAAGGCTATTATATTAAAAAGATAAAATGAACTGAAACCTCAGCTCCATGGAAAGAATACTTTTCTGCAAGTTGCTTATGCTCTAATGCCTAGGTTTTAAACATACAAAAGAAAAAGCGGTTAGCTCAATGCACAGGGCAAATTTTGGTACATTAAAATTCAAGATTAAAAAAATTAAGAATATTATGCATTACTAAGTATGATAATAATGCCATTAATTAATCTTTGTCAAAGTATTCAGTTATCATTTCAGAGTCAGAACTTCATATATGAAGGAGAGCCCATACAAACATTTGTTTTCATACAAGACTTTCTCTAGTAAGAGATGAAATAACTCATTGGAAAGTGAGAAGTTTGGGCCAGAAGATGTCTCAGAAGGTGAATGAAAAACTCAGAGGAGTGTCACAGTTTCAAGGGTGTCAGCTTCAAAGTCCAAAACACATAGAATAGGAGGAAGGCTCTTCTGGTATCTACTGTGGTCAGAAGAAAGAAATTGCTTTCCACTTTCCAGAGATTGATAAATACATGCGTACTTTGTCAGGCTCAGGACTTCATCTGGTAACAGCCCAAAGATTTGAAGGTAGATATGAAGGGATATTCTACACAATATCAGTTTGTTACATAATCAGACCTTTTCACTAAAAGAAAAAAAAAAAGAAAAAAAAGTGAGAGTTTTCTTATCTGTAACAGAAGGATCACTAGGGTTTGAAAGAGCGGAAGATCTCCTGATTTACGGGAATCTCAACAGTATGTGTCTAGCAACCAGCAGATTCATTTTGAGCATCACAAAAAAAATTAAGTCACCATTAAATCACTTTTCCCTAAGACAAAAAACATCACTAAAATGAGACATTATGGAAGACTTTTTAAAAAGGAAGCTTTACCAAAGTGTGTTAATCCATTATCTATTATGAATAATCTGTGCATTTTTAGAAAATATTCTGTATCAGCCCATGCATGTTGTCCTGAAGTCATGTAAACACGTTCACAAATTTGCACAAAAAACCCCAATTTCTTGATGCCATACACAATGGATTTAATAGAAGCTACAAATAAACATTTGCTATCTCAAGAAAGGGAATCTCCTGTGTTTAAAAGTTTTCCAGTTTGACATTGGAGAAATAAAAATTTAATTATGTTTAGTATATGATTTATTATTGCAACAGTGTAAGTCAAGACTCTTAAAAGAAATCCCTCCTACACATACTCCTACAGTAAAACAGAAAGAACATGAAAATGTTTTTCCAAATACTAAAGTTATTGAAAGTCATACTATAAAAAAAAAAAAAGAACAATTTTGTTGTGACTCATACCTTTATCGGGTATACAACTAAAGAGAAAATGAGATCAGATGATCAAAATCAACAAAAGAAGAACATTTTTAAATTGTTCTTTAAAGGTCCCAGGATGCATGCAAAGTTTGCAAAAGTTAGCACTTTCTAATTAAATAGGACAAAAAACCTTTGTCTGCAGTAAACATGGTATTTCAACAGCGTGAAAACTGAACCTAACAGTAAGAGACAATTAGAGGGAAAGTAAGTTAGAATCAGTATTTTAAACTGTAAAATAAATTATTCTGTTGTAACAGGAAAAATATGCACAATAGTAGTAGACAAATGTTAATACAATGTTGTCCATACCTCCTATGCTCTTAAAGAACCCAGTAATTTCTTATTTTGAACCATAGTTCAGAACCAGAGTTCTGAATGGGACCCTATGAACTTTGCTGTTTCCTGGCAAAAAAAAATGTGCCAAAACCCACTAACATCCATAACATAGATATTTAGCTTTATGGATACAAAAAGTTTCATCATCCAGTGCCATTTTATCATACTGCCTACATACTCGTCAATTTTATGAAGATTGACTTGGCCATGTTGAACTCAATTAGCTAAGACTGAAATATAAGGACAATACATCAGCATAGTAACCTAATCCACTACTCATCACTAAAGGGAAATATTCAGCTAATAAACATGCTACTTCCTTATGGCTTTTTAAGTAAGGAATCCCACTGTTTTATGTCAAGGTTCTACTGCTTTAATTGTTACTATAATGGTTTCTATGGTATGATAATCTACTTTATTGCAAACACTCAGCCTAAGTTACTGCATAATGAAAACTGAGAATGTGGAAATTATATAAAATGAAATGATTAAGGATTATAAGGGAAGCAATATCATGCTTTGAATGAAATTTGAACTTAGAAAACTTTCTATAGGTTCACTGCAAGATTCCAGTTTCAGAACAGCTACCACAGAATCATATGTCGATTTCGCCAGAATTCAGGAATCTTGCCCCATATTTGCAGTCACATTAGCTGTATGTAATACTTTTACTACAGATATTCTCTATTAATGTTGTGTGACCTTCCTTCATGTGCAAACTAATTTGTCAGTATTTCACATAAACAAGATGGCTAAAATTACACAAAACTCTTTCCCTACTGATTCTACTGCTCTAGGTTCCGATTCAACTAATTTCTTATATTTCAACAAATGAGTAACTCAAATTCAAAATAGCAATGTAAATGCTTAAAGTTAACATACACTCAAGTAATTTGCAAACTCAAGATCCTTTCATAATTTCATGTTGAGGAAACAGAGTTAGTCAGATAAAGATAAATCTGCTAGTCAAAGTCTGCATGTCATGTGGAACCACCTAAAGCCAGACAACAGGAAACATTTGGCAGTGGATCTTTCTTTCTGGGTTGGAAATTGGATTCTAGGCATTTGCAATACAAACTGTGGAGTCTCTGCACTTCTTGGGTCATGCAGTCCTGATGAGAAATAATTGTTGTTAGGAAAAAGATGTTAAGACAGCTATCCCTAAGAGGCAGCTCAAAAATTGTTCATGTATTTTACAATAGAACTTTATTACACTCAAAAGAAACAAGAAAAGATACGTTCAATCTGCCCACTTTGGAAGTGGGCAGAAAGGAATGAAGGAAGGCCTTCTGCTTTGTCAGCTGTGTACCCTTTGTAAGTGCCCTGGTGTTTAATTTGCACACAAATTGAGCTCAAAAGCTAGGCATGTAATCAAACACATCCCTCTACTCCATGTCTCATGCTGGCTGGCTTCCAGTGTCTTCCTGTTCAACATAAAAGAGCAATCAATTGAGCATCTTCAGAGATGCCCACACTTTCTCATTGATAGATGGAGCATGAGCACTCAGATGGGTTTCTGAATGAACTTTCTGCTGTCAATATTTATTCATCAAAATGGAAAAACAATAACTTTCTAAAACCAATCTGAATAAGGCAGAAGTTAGGCACCTGTCCAGATATACATTCATTACAACAGTTTACTCTAAAAGCTTTACATGTATATAGAATTTAAGTATCTACTAAACATAAACACTGATTTGGGAGGAAGCTAATGGGCTGTAAGTATTTAGACAATTAGATAGGCTAAAACACTGTCTGAGAGTTATGGACTCAATTTTGCTAAATTCAAAATTAGATAGAATTAAATGGGACTTAACATTACCTAAAGATTTTATTTTCTCTCTTCTTTTTCACAGTATAAAATGTTGTGAATCAAAAATTAGGATGCTATAGAACTTGATACTGTCAGTTTATCAATTTATCTCAATGTCTTCAGACTATATCCTTTATGTTGAAAAGCTCTGCAAAATACCTGCTGGACTGTTCTGGTTATACAAAGAGGCACTTATAATATGTTTTTTTAAAAAAGCTATCTGCCTCTTTTTCCAAAGTAACACAACTATTCCCTATATTATTAGTAGTATTACTGTTATTTCTATTTGTTATAGCAAGGTTTTATGGATCAGGACAGCTTATTGCTTCTGGAAAGTGATCAGAGCATTTTCATTCTACAGCAATACAAATTATTAACACAATTCTGAGTAGAAAAACATGAAATTTCCTAGCTAAATTGCCTTTCTGAGAGGCCTTAAATGAAAATATGTATTTGACTAGAATTGACAGATCATATTTTCTATCAATAAGCAAATCCAAAATACCTTATTACAAAAACACGTAGCAATGTAGTCTTAGATATTTCTCTTTGATAGTGCAAATATGGACTCTCCTTAACTTCCATTCCATTTTATTTGACTTCCAGTTCATTACTTCATCTCAAATATGAATTATTAATAGTGGAAAAATCATAACAATCTGTTTCAGATTTTAAGAAACTCAGCCTTAGACTGGGTTTGGATTTTTGTGAACATCTAAGTGTCTCCTAATAAGGTTCTGTATGTATGGAAGCCCAAACAGGATTAAGAACATTAATGCTTATGATTAAGTAGGCTTAAGTAATTTGTTGAATCACGGTTTATCTCATTTTCAGATTCAGTATAATGGGCAGTTGTAATAAAAGTTTTCAGTGAAATGCAACAGTCAGCCATGACATTAAACCAAGACACACAATTTCTTTTGTACAGCAGGAGAGGATTTACAGTTAGAGACTACAAAGCTGTTCTTTTAAAATGCGCAGTTGTCAGTCAGACCTTTTCTTCAGAAAAAAAAAAAAAATCAGGTTCTATCAGTTTTACAGACTTCTCCAGAGACTTACTATATGAAGCTGTGAATTTCTCTACTACTAAAAACTGACTAAAAAAAAACCAAAACAACTCTCACAATTTCCAGTATTAGCTTGTCAGTAGTTCTCAAACATATTTGTACCACCACTAAAAAAAAACAAAAAAAAAACCAAAAAAAAAACCAAAAACACCTAAACAGAATAAAAGTTTATAGGCTCAAAAAGTCCCAAAAGTCCCAAAATGTCAAATGCCTTTAAACAACCCTTCACAGAACTGCAATCTTACCAGAGCATGACTTAACAGCTAATCCGTGTAGTAAATCCATGTCATAATTGCAGGTCCCAGATATCACCACCCAGCTGATCTCTTAACTTAATAACCTCAAATACCAGCCTTTTTGTCCATGAACTCTTTTGCTCCTCTTACTGTCACAGAAGCAACATGATGGATTTTTTTCCCACAAAATGTAATATCGAATGGTAAATCCAATTTGGTCAGACTAACAAGGAACTTAGAATCATAAAATAGTTTGGGTTGGAAGGGACCTTCAAAGGCCATCTAATCCAACTCCCCTGCATGAAGCAGGGACACCTTCAATTAGATAAGGTAGCTCAGAGGCCCCTGCAACCTGGCTTTGAATGTCTCCAGGGATGAGGCATCAACCACCTCTCTGGCAACCTGTTCCAGTGTTCCACTACCATCGTTGTAAATTTTTTTTTTCCTTATGTCCAGTCTGAATTTACCTTCCTCTATTTTAAAACTATTGCCCCTCGTCCTATCACAACAGGCCCTACTAAAGAGTTTTTCTACATCTTTATTCTAAGCCCTCTTTAGGTACTGAAAGACTGCTATAAGGTCTCCTCAGAGCCTTCTCTTTCCCAGGCTGAACAGCCCCAACTCTCTCAGGCTGTCCTCATAGGAGAGGTGCTCCAGCCCTCTGGTCATCTTCGTGGCCCTCCTCTGGACCTTCTCCAACTGGTCCCTGTTCTTCTTATGTTGGGGTCTCCAGAACTGGACACAGTACTCCAGGTGGGTTCTCACCAGGGCAGAGAAGAAGGTGAGAATCACCTCCCTCGACCTGCTGGCCACGCTCCTCTTGATGCAGCCCAGGACGCGGTTGGCCTTCTGGGCTGCAAGGGCACATTGCCAGCTCATGTTGAGCTTCTCATCCACCAGGACTCCCAAGTCCTTCTCCTCAGGGCTGCTCTCAATCCATTCTCTGCCCAGTCTGTATTTGTGCCTGGGATTGCCCCGACCCAGATGCAGGACCCTGCAGTTGGCCTGGTTGAACTTCATGAGGTTGGCACGGGCCCACCTCTCCAGCCTGTCCAGGTCCCTCTGGATGGCATCCCTCCCTTCCAGCGTGTCGATGGCACCACACAGCTTGGTGTCATCGGCGAACTTGCTGAGGGTGCACTCTATCCCACTGTCCATGTTGCCAACAAAGACGTTGAAAAGGGCCGGGCCCAACACAACCCCTGAAGAACGCCACTCATCACCAGTCTCCACCTGGACACTAAGCCATTGACCACCACTCTCTGAGTGCAGCCATCCAGCCAACTCCTTATCCACTAAGTGGTCCATCCATCAAACCCATGCCTCTCTAGTTTAGAGAGAAGGATGTCGTGCGGGACAGTGTGAAAAGCTTTGCACAAGTCCAGGTAGATGATATCTGTTGCTCATCCCTTGTCCATCAATGCTGTCACCCCATCACAGAAGTCCACCAAATTAGTCAGGAACGGTCTGCCCTTGGTGAAGCCATGTTGGCTGTCACCAATCACCTCCTTGCTTTCCATGTGCCTTAGCACAGTTTCCAGGGGAATCTGCTCCACGACCTTGCCCGGCACAGAGGTGAGGCTGACCAGTCTGTAGTTCCCTGGGTCTTCTTTGTTCCCCTTTTTAAAAACGGGGGTTATGTAACCCCTCTTCCAGTCATCAGGGACCTCAACCAGATTGCCATGACTTCTCAAATACGATGTCCAGGGTCTTGGCAACTTCCTCTGCCAGTTCCAGTGCATGCATCTCATCAGGTCCCACGGACTTGTGCACCTTCAGGTTCCTTAGATGGTCCTGAATCTGCTCTTCTGCTACAGTGAGCAGTTCTTCATTCTCAGGTGGACCTCATGAGCCCCCAGTAGACCAGGCTTCTCAAAGCAAGTCCTATGGTCTAAGTAGACAAACCTTTGGTTGCGGCACCATTCCTGTAGCCATTTTTTGATTTGCCAGATTTGAATGGCTCTTTCAGGCCCCTTCCCTTTGACCAGAAGGATAGCTGAAAAGACTACCTGCATCCCAGAGTCCTTAACTGTTGCTCTGTAATCCTTCTTGATACTCTTCAGGCTGCTCCTGGCTGTGTCACCAGTGCCCATGTGAAATAGCAGCAGCAGATAAAAATCTACATCAATTTTAAATTTAAAAATAAACTTCAACATAGGAAGAAAACTTCTACAGAAGTTTTCAAGTTTCAATATACTGCTTTAATATTTCTGTTACAAAGTAGCTGAAGTTCAAACATGAAATTTTAAGTAAAAAGTTGAAGTTCCTTCATGTACAAAACTATTTGCTATACATTATTGCTATCTATTCACTGTACAATTCAAATTGATTTTTTTTTTCCATTTTCCCATAATTTTTCAGGCAGTACTGAAAGCAAAAACAATCCCTGAAAGTGTGTCTTCTGGTTAGCACTAAATTACAAACCACAAAATAAGAAAATGTAACATACTAGTTAAGATCTCCCCAGTTGATCACTGTGCCATATTTCATATAGCAATGTGACAATGTTCAAGTCAACATTAATTTCTACATGAATCTGAATATCTCTAATAGTAATCAAAGGCCATCTTAAAAAATCAGCATGATCATCAAACTTCAGATGATTTCTGACATATATCAACAATTCCAGGATTGTTTGACACCTCTCTTCTTTCTCTATTTCATCCTATTTAACTTTGCTGTTTCATTATCACACCAAGAGACAATACAGACCAGTGGTTCCCAGATTTACACAGGGCTAGACAGGGATAGTAATACTTTCACAAACAGTAATTTACAAACTGAAGAAAATTGAGTCAGTCCTAAATTTTTAAAGAAATTAGCTCATCTGAGGTTACATATCTAGACTTTTACAGAGAATTATAGAATGTAAATGTTTATACATAATTATATTAAAGAGTTCTCTGGAAATCATCTTGTCCAAACCTCCAGTCAATGTAGAGCTATCTTAACCATTAGGTTGCTCTGCGCATTGTCCAGTCAATTTTTAAAACACCCAAGGATTAATATACAATATCACTGGTTACACTGCATACCTTTGTAGTGGTGTCTAGATCGTACAAGTAGCACAGTAAAAATGTATTTGCCACATCCGAAGTCAGCAACTGGAAATTTACATTGCAAATTAAGAAGCTATATACTATATGCAAGAACAAAACACTCCGCTTCGTTCCTTAAAACACAATCAGAAAATGTAGCTTAGCACTAAAATAAGCCACATTTTTTCCAATATACTTATTTCCCATCACTGTTCAGCAGGGTATAATCATCACCTGCTGATTCTTTCTAGGCAGAATACATATTGCACTTTTCAGTAGCTGCTTCAGTGTGTGGGTGGCATGTTCCTGAAATTACCAATAAAACTTCAGCTTACTGCAGAAGAGATAACATTTCAGATCAAGAGTTTAACAGAAATATTTGTTATGGTTAATACAGTTCTTCATGTCAACCCAATTTAAGTAAATTCATCATTTAATCCACTAAATTAAGAGAAAAAAAATATTTTTCATTGAATTTTAGAAACTGCAGAAAAATATTATAGATAATACAACAATCTTACTCTGTCTTGTTCATGTGTCAGATATACTGTAAGCCAAAGTTTTCCTAGCTAATGGCGGTCTTCCCTGGAAAATAATTCTGTCTCTATCATGTCTGTATTATCACCTATCAAATTAGTATATCACCAGACAAGATAACAGATTTCCTCCCCTGTAACATATAAATTAGATAATACCACAAGGCTTTCTATTTCTGATTTTTATGAACTTCCAACAACAAGTAATATTAGCCAAATCAGTTTCTTTACCAGTCTAATTTGATATATACTTCCACTGACTGCACTGAGAGATAAATTTGTTAGTGCAGTGAAGGATGACACCATTTCTTGGGTCCAAGTCGTTAAAATACTTTAGTCAATAGTATTTAATTAAAAATACGCTCTCTATTTTTCTTAAAGAGCAAAGAAGAAATACTCTCTCTTTTATACTCCCTCCTCTGCACCTCAGGAATTCCAAAAGTTACTATAACACTCACACTGAGCTTAAAATCTAAGAAATTTTTTAGAGGCAACTGAAAATAGAAGGAGCTTAAACTGGAAGGGTATGTTAATATGAAAACAAATAATGCCCAATAGATTTCCCAATATTAAAATTCTCCAGAAAGAGACAACATAGAGTCATGCTGTCTCTCTCCAGAGAGTATGAGTATAGAGATTTTTTTAGGAATAGACTTGATCTCCATGTGAAAACTGAGTTAGCTCCTTACATAATTTCCTCATTTATCTCTCATGTATCCAGAACTGTCTTTGCAATTGGAACCACAAATGCAACATAAACATTGTTGTTGTCAGGCTTTCTGTAGAATAACCTTAACCCACTTCTACAATACAAACACAACACAGAATTCCTTTCTGTTAAAAATTACTTTTTAAAATTATATGAAAAGAAGTACAGACATGATGATCTTCTGGAAGCCAGACATGAAATACACAACCCTATTAACTGATGTATCAAACTCCAAGCTCTAAATATTCCTATCACAGTCTATATTGGCAAAGAAGTAGTAGTATATACAGTTTACCTCCTAAAAAAATGTAGTCCAGGGTCCAATTTCCGTTCCCTCCCTCTCAACAAGATATTTTTGGGGAAATTTCTCTTCCACATAAGAACCTGTGACAAAGTTGCTAGAGTTCCTACCTGTAGGAATCCTGGAGTTGTATAAGCAGAATATAGATCAGTTAAAAGTAAATGTGAAGGTCTCTCAGAAGTTAATTGTTTCTCAAAAGACGAAAATCTGGCATTAAGCTAGAAATGTAGTGCTTCTTTAAATATTTACGTAAACTTCCCATATCTGTCTATATTTTTGTAAATAGCCATGCTTCCTGGCAACATGAAGATTTATACTTAAGGCTTTTAAACTGAAGTTCAGTTTTTCCATAGCAACTGCACTGTTCCCTTTACAGATATTACTTCCATTTTGTAGTAGTTTGACAAATGTGGTGTTCCTGGTTGGCCATCATGTCAGAGAGAATAACTGTCAGGATTTTTAAGTTATGCATACAACACTTAATTCAAGAGAGTGCAGTCAAGCTGATCCAGTGGCTTCCTAAATGGGACATAGCTAAATCTACCTTATCTCACAATTACTTTATATCGCAATTAGGAAAATATGCTGGCATAGCCATCAAGATTAAAGTGTGCAGACTGCTTGCTTTAAGCTGGTAATATTGTTATGATCACACATGGCTGCACCACCCATCACTCCGACATCGCAGACAGTCCTGTATCTGTCTCTGTACATCAGGCCCTATTTGCCCCTTAGCAGAGAAATAGTCAAAGCACACTATCCATGAAAAAGAAAACGGAATGAAAACTACAGAGTTTCATACATATGGAATTTGCTGCTTTATTCCAGAGAAAATGTATGTATGTATGTGGGTATCAATAAACTTTGTAAAATAAGTATGAGCTGAATAGTAAATTAACCTTCTTTTGCATAACAGAAGATTAAGACCAAGAAACAATTTTATTACTGGCATATGAGTGTTCTACTCTTACAATGTTCCTTACTCTTTCCTTGTCTTGTCTTGCCTTGCCCCTTAACTGACCAATAAATCAAACAAATGCCTTTGCTAAACTCATCTTTGTTCAAATGGCTTCCTACTACTTTACCAAAGCGTATGTTTGGACAAACTAGGAGAGAGAAGAGCTATCTTTTGTGCAATCTTCTAAGTTTCTGCTGTAAGTAGACTTTATGGGGAAAAAGCTGTAGTATTCCAGTATCTTTACCTCCAGCTCTGAGCTACTCAATGTCTATTTCACATTTAAATATAATGAGATTGCAGAATTTGAGGTTCTGTCTTCCCTATAAGGCATGAGAGACAGCCAGGAGAAGACTAACAGTTACAGCACTCTGCATAGCCCAGGCCCTACTGTCACCCGTGTTATTCCTGTACTTTGGTACAGCATAGCTAGACCATTACAAGACAAGCAAACACAGTTTTACAAATTCTATCTGCTTTTGTAGCATGCAGCATTGGGAATCTTCAGGAAAGGTTCCTGTGGTGGAACAGTCTGTCTATACAAATGCCAACCAAGGCATGCCGTTATAAAAGCAGATGAAATGTGTTCACACAAATGTATGGATAACTTGTATATGAAGTGCATGCAAAGCAACTTAATATATCACTAAGTGTTCCTTCTTGGTCGTTGTCTTCTTTTCTGCAATAGCACATCAAATAACTACTACATTTCAATTCAGCTCCCAGTTTATGTATTTTACCACTTGTCTGTCACTGTTCTGAGTATAGCAGTAGTTCTTACCATCCCTTAACAGCCTCACCTGGGGCCCCTACTCACACTCATGCCCACAGGTGCAAGACGTCCACTTCAACTCAGCTCCTGCCTGAGACAATCTGCAGAAGCGCTCATGTCTAACTTGGCCACATCTGCGCCCACACTGGCATATCTGGGCAAATGACCCCAGTGATCTGGACTCTGACTTGCAGACTGACTTCCTAGCTTCACTTCAGACTTGCCTCATCACCACAGACATCCTGGTGATCTGCTTTTGGTTCCTGATTAACCTCACCAGGCCTGATCCCAACCTTTGGCTTGACCTTCTGTCTTGACATTGGACCTACCTCAGCATCATGAACTTGCCTGATGCCCTGTGCTCAGGGCTGCTGCTCCTGCTATCCCCCAGCCAGCCCTGCACCCTCACAGGGGTGGTGGGACAAGCCCCAGCTGGTGAGGACCTGCCCTGCCACCCCAGGCCACCCCAAGTTAAAACTTGATCAGATGAAAAAGCAGCATCCAAAAATGCCCATAACTCTAAATCTTCAGTTTATGGCTCTCCACATAAACTGTCATAAGCATATACAAACAGGGACCAGAATTAAAATTCCTTTTACCATAAATATAAAGGGGAGAATCCTTACTTAACATAAATTTGCTGTTCTTGCTTTTCTGAGGACAGAAACTTAACTCCATTCACTGACTAACCAAAGGCAAAGTGGAATAGCAAAGTGCCTGAACCAAAACAAGAGAACAATGACAGACAGACTGGCGTGGAGAAGACATGTATCAGAAAGGAGCAGACTAGGATGAGAAGCTTGTTGAAACTCAGACTGTGAACAACAATCAGTTGAAGTTTGTATTTCAGAGGAGTCAGTCTCCCACTACAACCATGGGAGAGATACAGGTTGAAAAACAGGACCCGTGGCACATGTACTCAGTAACTGAAGGTCTGACTGCTAGCAAGGCTGTAGCTGTGTATCTGCAGTTATATTGTGGCTACCACTACAATGTACAAACTGCAGACAATGTGGTGGTAGAGTGTTGCAATTGGACTCTGTGGCTAGCAGTCTCAGTAGGTCTGTAGTCAAGGTCAGTCTCTGTGCTGAAGCCCCTGTCCCTACATCTTCAATGTTATCATTATCTGTGCTGTGACTCCTTCAAGAAGAGCATAAAAAAAAAAAAAAAAGCTGTAATCTCAATACAGCTCTCTCCAGAACTCTGCCCTGCCAGGCTGTGTTTCTTTGGAAATCCTCATAGCTGTAACTACCCATATACATACGAAGCTGATTATGCTATTTCTACCTCTAAACTTTCCCATTCCCCATTTAGCTGAATTATCAGTCTCTTGACTAATTCCTTATTTAAGATGGTCAATAATAATGACACTACAATGCTTCCAGCTTTATCATTAGCAGGCATTGCTCAAAAATATTTTTTAAGGATCATATCTCAGTTTTCTTTGCAGTACTTACCTACAGCAGAGAGATAGATCTCCAACTAAATGTTATACTTTGTCACATAATTTCTATTTTTGTGGCTACTCTGAGAGAAAACTATATATTAAACATCATATTCTTTTACTCCACCTCTTAGACAGGAAGAATGTTCATCAGCATCATATTTTTACGATGGCCAGAAATGCAGCCATTAAAGCATTAAAAATCTTGGTAGACACTGCAGGAAGATTTTACAAGAACTGGAGATCCATGGAAGAGGGTCTAGTACTATCATACCATTTATAAAAGCTTTGTCTCAGTTTAACAGACATTGCAGAGTAAACTTTCCAGTGAAGCCTGCAATGCTAGAATTTGAGACTGCTGTAAGAGCAGTTTTGGGGTTTTAAATCTTTGAAAGTTTTCAGAACTGTTTATACTGTACTGATATTTAAGATTATTAGAAATTCTGGAATCTGTACGAGATAGTTATTCAGTTATACAGGTGGAAAAAAGGTTTTACTTTTGTACTGACTGACAGTCATAAAATACAGATATAAAAATACACATTTATGGAAGTCAACATTTTTCACAAAAAATGTGCATCAGTTTTACCAAGGATGGAATTTCTGCCCAAAAAAGAAAGACCAATTTCATAAAAAAAAAAGGAAAAGCAATAGCCCCACATTAACCATAAATCATAACCTATGAATGGAAATCACTCTGCTAAAATAAGGAGCAGCATTTAAATTTCAGTCTCCCAAAATTGAGCTGGGTATTTGGGGGTGGATGAAGACAGCTATTAGCTCCATTCTGATGTAGAACTGTGCATTTTCTAAAACCCTGAAATTTTTACAAGACAAAGATTTTTCCATCAGGTTCTTCTGGGATTTCACCAGCTGTGAGACTGCAAAAGAGAACTGCTTATTCTGAGAACATCTGTATTACTGCTAAGTTAGGTTTTAAATGATATCTGGAGACAAATTTACACAGACACTTTTCTACAACAGCCCTTTCTATAATGAGGCTTCTCAGCACAGTACAGACAGAAGTTACATACTACATGTCAGAAGTACCTCCAGCCAAGCCTTTTTCCATAACTGCAATAAAGAAAGTAAGTTTGGGAAGGAGATAACTCCTCTTTTCTTAGGAGTATTAAAAATTGTTAGCTCATTAGGTCACAAGTGGACGCTGTCAGAATCCCACCTAAAATTCAGTTTCATTTTACCGTTGTACCTCTATGTATATAAATCAAGAATCAATTTTTATGTTTGTTCTCCTTTGATGTATAAACACTGTATATTTATATAACCGTAAAATATATTTTTAACTATAAAAGAAGGGCAGAAATCAATTGTGCTGAAGTGTAATTGATAGACCCTTTTCCCTATTTTTGAATCTTTACTAGGATATGGATATTAAGACATGTCAAGTACTCTTATCGCTTTGTTTCTTCATTAAGTCTGTACTTTCTGACATGCTAGTGGGCTGACATGAGTATCAGAAATACATTTTTGTACTTTTACCTGAAACATGCTGTTACAGATTGTATCTGTAATAACTTGTTAGACTAATTCAAGATATTGGTCTTAATCTAAAAATTGAAATAAATAATTTGTGTTCTCGATCCTTTAGAACAAGATGTTCTCTGCCTCATTCTGAAGTAAATGTGAAAGATCCAACAGATTAGCTAACAGCTTGAAAGACTGCATACAGTGATGGTAAGACTGCATATACTGAATTGACTGGTTTATAATTTGGAAATTTTTCACTATTTTACTTTTTTACTTTCTTCCATAAAAAGAAAAACAACTAAAAACCAAAACTATCTCCGTCTTCAATTGTTATGGAGAGAAACAATCTAGAAAGGTGATTTTGTCATTTCACGAATGAATACAGAATACTCTTTTTTGTACCCACAATTTAAAATCTTATTAGTTCTCAGAGCAAGAAAGATGAGCTATTGTAAGGTTAAGTTTAAAATTTAAGTAGAATGAATAAAACTAATTCAGCTGCCACTATCTTAAACCTTACATTGTTCTTGAAGTGAATGTCTCTTTCTAAAAAGGAAACATATACCAACCAATAAAGCTAACTTTATTCTATTTTTCAAATGCATTCCTCAATTTTATAACACACTTTATATATATCTTATATTAAAAAAAAAAACCCAAGAAAAACAAAAATGTTCTTAAAATCAGGAAATAACTTCAAAATGGCATATATATTAATCATAGGAAAGTTTAACAGTAATTAAACCATAAGTGATACATATTTAAATGCAAAAAGATCCATTTAAGAAATATTTTTGAAAGAAATTCTTAAAAATGAGGAATTAGTAACTATGGCACTCCTATTGTAAATCAGGATCATTCCGACAGCTCTGCACCTTGCCAAATGTCTAGAATGATAGATAGTATGAAGCAGAAAACAGCTACTGAAAGGAGAAAGGAATAGAAAAGCTCCTTATAAAAAGACAGGGCACTGCTCATTGTTATTCAAGCACATTAGCTGCCATATCCTGCTTCCATTGACTGCAGTGGAAGCCGGAGCATTGACTTTGAACAGGTGCAAGTCCCATGAGACTAAAGGGAATAAAACGTACAAGCCCAGTATGAAAGCAACAGTGTATAAAGTGTGGTGAGACAGGATACGTAATTCCAATCTGGTACACAAGAATCTGACAAAGCTATTTAAATGCATTGCCAACTAAGGATGCAACTGAAAAAACCAGACATTTCTAAACAGAAATTTGGCAGGCCTCCATTCAATGCTACAAGTGCAGGAAAAACCTTACAGAAATGAGACTGCTAAACAACTACAGTGAGGGGAGAGAAGGGAGATCCAGAAGCAGCAATAAGCATCATCCTGTTCTGTAGCAATACAGTATCACTTGTTCAGGACGCAGCTGTTGGCACGCCTTGGTGGATACTGTAGACCAGTCTGCTCTACTCAGACCCAAGTATATCACCCACTTTTATTTGTTCTCCTCTGTATTATCATAAGCATTTGAAAATGTTTGGGGACTTCTTTTTTAACTTACATAATCTTCAAAGAGAAGTCTTAGGCTATATTCTTACATCAGCTGAGTTATGTATGATGTCCTCAATTAATTCTATAAAAGAAGTAGCTCAGATGCCATTATATTAATTAGAAGTTGGTCAAAAATAGAGTACTTATCCCAAAGGAAACTATGTGTCTTCAAAATTTATTTCCCAGACTGAATCATAAGAGAAAGCTATGCAACAAAATAACCTACATGAGGGTAACAAAATACCTAAAATGGGGTAATAAACATAAAACAGTTTCAATTTTAAATTCATCCGGATGAGTAGTACAGCAGGAAGACTGAACCTTGACATTTAATTTTAAAGCTGGATTTTGAGGTTAAAATGAAGACAGACGGTAACCATTTTGAAAGGAATAAGGCAAGACTAGAAATTACAGTTACAGGTAAGACAGAGAAGAGATTAAGCAGCTCTTCTATACTTAATGTTTTATAATGAAAAGGTAAACATATACCTGTGCAAGCATGGGAAATCCAAGGTTCCTGCATCCATTACAAGGTGTCAATGCCTCCCATAAACCTGAAGGACCACAAGTATTTTCACTTGCATCATCATCATCTTCGTCTCTCGGTGATAGACACATTGAAGAAGGCCTCTGTGCATAAGGAAACAGTACTTCAAATTAACCACAGTGATCCATTGTGAAGAAATATTTTACTTAATGAAAACAACTTTAAAGGTTCTTACATATAAATTCCAAAAGATAAACTGTGATTTTAGTACACAGTAACTACTCAACTGTCAATCTGCTGTATGAAAATCACACTTTCTAAGGAAGGTGCATATTGACTTATCTGTAACTATGCTTTAAATATGAGTGAATATAATATCATACATTAAAAACATGTATTTATTTTCTTCCTTATCAAGTAATTAGCAAATTAAAATTCTTTTTACTTTAAAATGTGCTTTAACATCATCAAGTTTAGGATATCCCACAGAGAATAAAAACTAATATTTATATTAAAAAAAAAGAATACTACCCTCAAGAATGAAATAATATAAGCTAAGGGGATCTTGCTCTAATAGTCATCTGTTGTGCTCAGAAAATAAAAGTATAGCTGTATTACATTTGCCTGGATCAGTCCAGATTTTTGCAGAAAAAAAAAAGATAAATTCAGTCAAAATATGAGGTTTCAATGTTTACTTTTTATTTACCAATAAAAAACGTTTTAGTTTACTTTGTAGGCAAAAATTATATTTTAAAATGACCTATCTTTTTTTTTAATCAGCTAGAAGGATGAAAGGTATAGGAAAAAGTTCAGTTGTGAGTATTAAGGCTTCCTTATTGGTCTTGGTGATAAGAGAACAATGCTGGGCTTTGCTGAAACCAGTATCCTAATTTTTTGTGACAGCCAGAAACAGGAAGAATGGACAGTTCCCATTTATGTTATTTTGTTTCGCAGCATAGGCCACCCCAACTGAATGAATTGCAGTGGCAAATTTTATTGATTTCAAGAGAAGGAGAAAAGCTAAGCCTGTAATGAATTATTTTTAAAGTCTCATGTAAAGAAAATTATGACAGCAAAGGAAAAAAAAAAAAGTTTTACTCATCTTAATTCTTTGTCCATATTTAAATTGGAATACGTAATAGCTGCTCAAGCCTGCTTGACATTTATTTGTGTAGCCTACCTGATATTCAGATATTAAATACTGTCTTTAGGAATGTTTGTTTATCTTAAACAATCTTTCAGAAGTGGCTGTATTTTTGCCTGACCAACATAATGCTGTTTGAGACAATGGCTAAGCACATCTATTAATCTGGTGGCAACATTAACTCTAAAGAACTGCTACAAGGTCCATACAAAAATTTAAAAAAAAAAAACCCAAACCAAACAAACAAAAAAAAACCCCTTCAAAAAAAAAACCCCAACAAACACTTAACTGCAGATTATTTTCGCCAATAGAATTTAAAAAAATGCATGGAGTCTGCTGCAAGAGAAGGAATGCAGAGGTGAAGAAAAAGTAGTGAGTGAAAGAAGTGGAAAAACAGCAGCAGTTCTGAAAATGAACACAAGCTGATAGAAACTCTAAGAGAAGGCACTACACAGACAGGTACTAACTCAAATTGTATAACATCTGAGGATCATTTAACCTTTGACTCTTGTGCTAACTGCACATATGTGGTTGGTGTACCATTAATTTAAGCAGAAAATATATTTCTAAATTCTATTTTATCTCGCTCACCAAAACACGATATGAGAAACACGATATATTCATCGCTATTAGTCTGATTCCCCTCAGTTAGAAAATGGTTGTTCCCTTGTTGCAGACATCATGAACCTAGCCAAATCGTCTAAAGTTAGGTGGATTTATTTACTTTTTATTTTAAAAGTCAATTTCTAAAACATTCTTAGCATGATATTTCATGAGGTTATTTTGACAGTCAAGTGGTATCACAGAATGTGTTGCCATAGCAACAAATATTCTTACACAGATTATTAAAAGGATTGGGTTAAAACTGCAGAGTGTGGGTCGCGAAGGACTATTATTGCTATACATTTGCATAGACAAAGGAAGCAGACTACAGGTCTTTCGCTTCTATTTATGATGCCATCCTCTGTGGTGGTTGCACTGCATTTATACTTTCAATCTCAGAATTGTCGTACCAGAGAGTAAAGTGCTTCTTGCCCCCTGGAGCAAAAAGCAGAGAACTGCAGCAGTGCTAGGTACAGGAAAGCAGGTAACACACATTAGCTGCAACCTTACAAGCCAATGTAAGTGAATGAATACAAAAGTTACAAAAGTTTAGTCAAGGCACCTTCTAAAGGTAAAATACACACACATAATATCAGAGAGATATTTTTAACACAACTGAAAGAAGATTAATAGAACCACAGAATAGTTTGGGTTGGAAGGGACCTTCAAAGGTCACCTAGTCCAACCCCTCTGCAAGGACTAGGGACATCTCCAACCAGATCAGGCTGCTCAGAGACCCATCCAACCTGGCCTTGAACGTTTCCACGGATGGAGCATCTACCACCTCTGCTCCAGTGTTCTACCACCCTCATTGTAAAAAATGCCTTCCTTATATCTAAGTCTGAATCTACCTCCTTCTGATATATTTGACTCATTCAAGGAAGAACATGTGGGTATTTAGCCATTACAGGAACAGATTAGAAAAAAATCACATCAAAAATATTATTGAACAATAGAAGAAATATACAAGCAGAACGAGAGTTGTATAATTTCCATTAGATTTATTCTACGTAAATAGCCTAAGATAGAGTGAGAATCACACAAATTTAAATTAACGTTGTCAATATAAAAAGTGGGGAATATTATATAGCTAGATGTCCTGATCATTCAAAATAGGAGCAGTCAATGCCAGAGTTCATTAGACACATTATTGGAATAAACTGACTACTACTCTTACACAACTAGACAATCCAGGTATGAATTACATGATACCGGCTAATTTACAGGCTACTGCAGAGTAGAGTTGGCTCTTTTTATACGAAATGACTGATTTCTGTCTTCTTGCCCAGATTTCTGCTACTGATAAATGACTAAAAAGGAAGCATTAGGAGGTATGTATTCGAAGGGTCAAGAAGAAGTTATCACTATCCCCTTTCTCATCCATCCCTGCTGCCAGAAGCCCAGTTCTTTCCAGACAACAGGTACAAAGGGACAAGTGGGAGTTGCTGCAGGGAGAGAGCTGCATTCACAAAGAGAAGTGAAGGAGTTAATAGCTGCATGAGAGAAAGGGGCATCAGAAGTCCCTCAAATGGGGTAGACTGGGTTTGCATACTCTGAGGAGTGGGATGTACCTGGAGGAGACAGGTGAAATACAGAAAGATCTACAATCTATCCACAGATCTCAAATTGTCACACAAGCCCATAAAACTCCCAACTCAGACCACCTAGTTTCCTGCTATTTTCTTTCTCAGGCTTTATTCCTTTCCCAAAACTCCCGCATTTTTCTGTTCTGTTATATAATTTAATTTTGCCTCCTCAGAGATCCTTTGGACATGAAAATCTAATTCTGTGTGTGCTGCTGGGAAGCCTTGAAATAGCCCTGTGGGGAAAGTTTTAGTGAAATCAAAGTTATTTATGCCCACTTCTCAGAAAAAAAAAAAAAAAAAAAAAAAAAAAAAGAGAGAGAAGGAA
>WHYT01015388.1:0-23519 GCA_009806455.1 Tetrax tetrax
TTTTTTTTTTTTTTTTTTTTTTTTTTTTTTTTTTTTTTTTTTTTTTTTTTTTTTTTTTTTTTTTTTTTTTCTCTTCTCTTTCCCTCTGCCTAGTCTTCCTAGTAATCAATATGGGAGTGATACTGTAGTGATGTTCCTTGGGCATACTCGTTTGTCCTCCCTGATCAGGGTTGGTGACAGTAATTTGAAGATTCAGTGGGAACACAGTAGCTGTCACTGTCTTCTGCTTGATGAGAATGAGTCCCAAGTGACTTCAGTCGTGTAAATGGAGAATTTTGTAGTAAACAACTTCAGCATTACAGTGTGAAATGATACAGATTTTAAGCAGTGGTGTTGTTTCCAGAGAAGCCTTAAATCTGAGCTATTTACAGAGATTTTCATTTTCATAAGTGCCGACAACAGCAACATAGGGAAGTAGTGTTCACTGCTGGGAGGGGAAGTTTAATGAGCAAGAAGCTTACGGAATGGAGAAAATGGTTCGACATAATTGTTGATCAAATCAGATTGACTGCAGAATGGAAAACGAAAGGAGACTACTGCTGCTGCTTCTCACGTGTAGCTGTTAGGAGTGGTGATTGGGGTAATGAAAAACAAAGCTGAAATCTCTGTAGAATAACTATTTCCAAACTATGTGAAGTTTGTTATGTGTGACCACAGAATACTACTGAAGAGTGTTGCTGCCATCTTGTACTAGCAATGGTATCTTCTTGCTGAAGTTATAAGAGGAGCAGTTGCTGAACAGGGTTGTCATTTTTGCCTTTGGTGTGTATCTCTGCTCTGGGGCATTTTTACAGTATGACCTTATGTACACAAAAAGCTACGTGACGATGTTTGCAGTTACAGGAAATAATCTATAATCTCAGCTGAAAGAACCTTAAGAGGGAAATAAGATTTAGAAATATAGTAATATTACACAAATACATGTGTTAAATGGTGTTAGATGTGGAGAAGAGGGGACTATTATCAGAAGTAAAAAAGCAGATCATTAAAAAGCAGATCAACATAATTAAACATACAATAATTTTTTAAAATACTTGTTTTAATGGTGTTTTGGAAAAAAAACAACTGGTGTGGAAAAAGGCAACCAAAACATGTTGGCTTTTTAATAAAAATAACTGGAACTTTGAGGAGGATGTTGAACTAGATGACCTCCTCAGGTGCCTTTCAACAGGAATTATTCTATCCTACTGCTACCACGCTATTATTTTAGGCTAGCATTTCTCTTACAACACTCTCTCCTTCTTTTTACCTAGGCTTGTATGCAAATATTAACACTTATTAGGTGATACAGTTATATTTTTTTTTTCCATTGAACTTAAAAGGACTGCTATTTCAAAGCCTCTGACCCTGACTGTTCACTGATTTCAGTGGGTTCCGTATGAATTCATGTGTCCACCCACAGAATTCTCAGCATGAGCCCAGTAAGATGACTAATATGAGTAAGACTAGCAACATTTGAGCTCAGGCTTACATCTGTATTTCTCTAAATTGTTTCAGATGTGATTTCTTTATCAGAAGGTAATTTAGGAGCTTTCTTGAATTTCTGGGTATGAGATTTTGCGTGTTATTCCGTAAAGTAGATCTGTCTTTATGGAGAAATGAAAAAGAAAATGAAAAGAAGCGTCATATACAATGAAGCTTCCTTATAGTAGTTCTGCTGGGAGAAGTGTTATCAGTTTTATTTGCCATATATGAAGAGGTGCTTTTTGCTGCATACTGTGCTGATCTAGAGAGTACATTATATCTCTCACTTAAATGGATTGTAGAGAGCTACAATGTACAAGTGTAAGGAATCTTGTTGCAACTGACAGCAACCTGTCAGATGCTGGAAGAAAAAAGGTGATGCCTCACTCCAGTGTTAGGCTCTCTAAGTTACGCGGTACTGAATGCAGAGGGATCTCATTCACATGGACAATGATATAATCCCATTGTGTTATCTTGGATATTGAGGTACAGCTGATTTGATCTTTAAAAGTAATTCTTAGCTTTCTTTCTGTCCTTTCTGACCTGTACTAGAAAGCAATTTTCCGTGAAGGAAAATCTAAGTACTTCTTGAGTAGACAAGTAGAATGACTTGCCTGGAAGATAACTGTCCCTCAAATTTTGGTTATACAATCACTGCATCACACATTCAAACATGAATATTTAAATCTGACTTGTTAAAAAAAAAAAATCTAATGTGATGCAGCCAGCTATTGGTTTAAAATAAATGCAAGTATTTTCTTTTTATGATGAGAGTTGTCTATGCATCTGTGTCTTTGACAGTGGCTTCCACAGTAGTATTGCACGGTTCCTTCTGTTGTCAGTAGATTTGTTTGGTTTTTTTTTTAATTGTGGTTGAACATTTCCTCATATTAAAAAGAGAGGCATTAACTCTTGGTGTTTTGATTATTTTGTACCTCTGTCCCTTCTTCTGGGCTTTCTTCTGTTTTAGTTTGTTTGTTTGTTTGTTTGTTCCCCTAGTATCATTAGTATTTGTCCATAGCTCAAATAGAACTGTGAATTAATTCTGGCTTTCTTTGTTTTCTGTGATGTCACAAAAGACAATATTCCAGGTGAAATGAGAATGTTCACTGGAGCACTTTGGAACACATCTTTTTTTGCTCGTGCCTATATTAAGTAGAGATTCTGTTGAACTGCACATCCTGTTGCATGGTTACTTTGTTTACCTGCTTACGTTTGGCTTAAAATTCAATGCCATGTGGGAATAGCTGCAAGTTATTATTCAGGAGTTTATTATTGTTATATTTGTTGACATCAAATGCTATGTCTTCTGTTTTTTTCACTTGACTAGCTCTCAGTTTTTATCCTCCTCAAGTGTCGTCTTAACTGGTTAACACCAAAGTTGTTTTTAGGTTACTATTCGATATGTACTTGAAAGCTGAAAAATGCGTTCAATGCCAGGGCTAGGAAATAGAGCTGGAGTATTTTATGGACTTAGTAAACTGCAAATCCATCACTTATGCTGGGACTTTGAAAGTACTTACATGCTTGCATAAATATGTATAGTGTGGTATTTTTTATTCTGCGTGCATTCTCAGATAGAACCTTTTCTGATATTTACCTCAGTTCTTGAACGATCTGCTGTTTGAGATGTGAAATTTTTTATTAGCAGTCTAGTGGAGCTATCTTAACTGATATTCCCTTCGTTGTTTTACTTATGTGCTCGAGCAGTTACAGTAGATTTAAGAGTTTAAGAAAGTCTTTTGCAAGTGTTTTAAATAAATGCGTATATGATGTGTGTTCGAAGTGATGTGATTAAAATTATTTGCATGTATAATTAAGAATTTAAAAATGTTTCTTTATGTGGCTTTAGTGGTCTTAATGATTTCTTTTTTTTGTAGCCTTTAATAAGAATAGTGATCAAATAAGTTGAAATCAGTTTGTGAGACTTTTTTTTTTTGCACAAAACTAAGTCATCCTGTTTCCCAAAAACAGAGTATGAGGACAAGAACTTTGAGGTTTTTTTCCATTTTAGAGGAATGGTGTTAATATTTGTTAGTCTAGCATTGACACCTTGCATATATAAAATAGATCTTTAAGAACATGTCTGGTATGCTTTAAGTTAGTAGTTTGTTCTCCATTAGTCTTGGTTGGCTACTAGGATTCTGTAGCTACGAAGAAAATGTTCATCGTTCTTTCATGTGTTGTGCTACAGCCTGGGTTTCCAGCACTGAGAGGTATTTTTAAAGTAAGAACTTTGACTTTTAAATGTTTAGTCTTACTACATATACATATATAGCAGTTTTTGTACCTGTATTTCTCAAACAATTTTTAGAGGCCTCTGTTCAAGTGCATTTCAACTGGTAGCCCGTTAACTTCAGCATGGAATTGTGGGATTGCTTGGATGGATTCGGTTACAGAGATGGGGCCGCAGGTGGTGTCAGAGTTTTACTGAATATGTGAGGTAAAACTTGACTACAAGACAAATGCAAGAGCATTTGAGGACAAAGGCTATTGGAAAACAACCATTAATTCCTAACAAAGGATGAGGTTTTTGTGATTTAAAAAGGTACTTTGGAAACCTATTAAGATAATCAAATAACACAGGGGGCTTTGAGGTTATAAAGACAAAAGCCTCTTGTAAATACAGCTTTCAAGTGAGCACTGGTGTTGGAGGCTGGTGTTCAGAAAAAAATATAAAGTCTGTTATGTATGTGTAGTTTGTGTACTGCATGCTACAGTTGGCAGTATAAGCCAGCAAAAATATCTTTTGCAGGATTTTCCCATTGTGGGAAATTCTGACATTCTTTCATGTTTGGTGCTGGTTCTGCAAAATGTAGGAATACTGTATCGTGTTTGTTCATAAGTTAACTATAATACAATTGCAAAGGACAGCAAGCTCCAGCTTTCTCTGTACTTCTCTCTGGAGCAAAGGAGCAAAAGGTTGCCAAAATGCGAAGAGGAAATGCATCCTGTCTGTATGAAGGAGTACTCCTGTGTGCCGGGAAATCAGGAGTTGGGGCCAAATAGCAACAGCTCTGTATGAGGTGGCATCCCCTCAAAGGACAAGCAGAATCAAAACCATTCTTAATCCAGTCATATAGTCTACAAAGGTAAAGAAGGCAAAATCTTACCCTCAGAAAATGAAGGCAGTAAGAGGAGCCAAATTAAGCGAAACCTTTAAAACACTTTCCTTAAAGCTGAAGGAATCAAAATTGGACACAAAGCCAAATTATTTCCATTTTATAGGTTGCATGAAGACTGGCACAAGGATTGGTGAGCTTGAAAACTTGCATATTTTTCAACTTTACCGTCAAACTACTGAAGACATTTCCTCCCATTATGAAACGATGATCTTATTTGTGATGCTATGTTGCTGTACTTTGCAGCACTGGCAGTACAGATTCTCTCTTTGGATTCTTGTGTGAACCAATAGACGTTTAATTTTAATATGGAATATTTTATAGTCATATAATACATACATAGAAATGTTTTTTGTTTTTATTGTCTTGTAAAAACAGATTTAAGTCAGATCTACAAGCTTGTGCTCTTTAGAGTCTCACATTAGAAATGGGCACTGAAATATCACACAACTATATGATGAGTGTTAATACATAGTTTTTAAGACACAGATTTATTTTTATTATATTGTCAAATTGTCTGCTGTGCATATTTTTCAGATTTCTGCATTGAATAAAACAGTGACACTCTTTTGGGTTTGTTTTTTTTTTTAATATTTTGATAACTTGAGGTTTTGCTCTTTGGAGCAGCAGAAAGCAGACTTTTACTACTTAGCAGCTGATGGTCAAGGGATAGGAGACTTCCTGATGCTGAGGAAAATGGGTGGGAATCCAGGCAGAGAAGGAGTTTTGACCTTTCTGTCAAGAATTTTAAACCATGAAGTCTCTCAGAGACACTGGAGTTTGCTGCTCACTTTGTTTTGTAAACAAAACAGCTCTTAGTAGGGCTGTGCTGTAAACTGTATCACAACTGTGACCTAAGTTTGTTTGTTTGTTTGTTTTTCTCTTGAAACAAGTGGCACAAGGGAAGGGAAAGAAGGATAACTTCTTAAGCTGGCTTGCAGTGCCACAGAAAATGTTGTGTAACCACGTGCTTGATAACCCCAAAGATGGACTGAGCTACAAAAGAAATTTTGGGTTCCCAGTGGGATCCGAGGACATGGGATTGCACAAGAGCCAGATCCTCAGCTGTAGGCAATAAACCATGTGTCAGTCCAACAGCTGGCTCCCAAAAGGTTGAGACTTTGGAACTATTCTAACAACTGTGTAAATAGGTGCATGGTTATCTTTTAATTGCTCTATACCTGGGTCTTCATAAACCTTTGTAACTATGCTGTCTATCAGGGAGTTTGTGAAGAAACACTTCTGGTTGCTTTTACCTGAACCTGGCTTCAGTTAAAGGTGATTTCAAGGTAGCTGGCTAACATTAGGGCATTCTATTCCTATGAGTCTTTGGATCTCTAAAACTGGAGCCTAGTGCACTAAAATGGTGTTTTGGGCATTGAAAGGATGATGGAGTTGCATTGAATTACAGCGAGTATTTTGACAGCGTGCTTGCAGAAGTTGGGGAGAAGCATATTAGATTTAAGTTTGTGGTAGTAAGAATGTGAAACTGTTATTAAGACTTACAGGCCCTGTGCAAAGTGTGTGTAAAAAGAGTTGGAATCTTCACTTTTCGTTGTTATGTGTTGGCAGACCTGAAAAGCAGTGTGATGAAATAGACTTTGGCTAAAGTGGAGAATAAATAAACCAGGAGGTTTATTTGAGTGAAATTAATAAGATTACACCAGTATAAGTCAGAACCAAATAAATTTGAAGCTGTTTCTGGCATATAGTTGCATGTGTGACTGTAACACACATGGATGTATGTGAAGTAGCTTGTATTTCAGCAGCCTGAAGCCACAGCAGTGTAAGTTGTGCAGGACACTGCAAATTCCATGTTGCTTTTGCTACCCAAGCTGGTTCAGGTATGTTAACAGTATTTAGAAGGATATCTTTAGACTGCAGCAGACTTAAGCCATGCCATAATTTTCCTGGGCTTTGGTACTTTTCCAAGTCTGTTTTCAAAGAGCTCTACCACTTGCTCAGGCTGATAGCTTATCAGCATTTTTGCCTGTGAACTCACAAAACTGAGTTTTAAACTAACTTTAAAAAGTTAAAATGTTTTTACTTTGTTTTGTAAAAGAGATTGGAATGTTTGTCAAATCTATGATGGTTCTGTGATTTTTGACACAATTTTTTTTGGAACTCCTGAGGTAAAAATTTTTGGGTAAGTTGATAATAAATTACATCTCTGTCATTTAAGACTTCATGCTATGATTAGAAGACTGTGCAAGGTGGTGAAATAACATTTCTTACAATCAGACTTTTTAGAAGGAAATTTGAAGTTTGTCTTTACCTGATATTACAGCGGGTTAACCACATGCTATAATATGCTAGAAGGCATTATCTGTCTGGTTTCTTATTCCTGTGTAGCCTTGTGGGCCCTGCCAACTTCTGTGAGGTATCTTTGAGCAGCTTTGTATTTAGATTGCTTGAAGCCATTTCTGGAAATATGTAAAAGCTTTACTTTTAAACAGCGTGTGGGACACTTAGTGCTTTGTGTTCATCTGTCAAACTACTTTTCTCTCTGTTTTGGCGAAGAAGCCCTGTGTTGTTCTGACTTGCCACAATGTGGCTGAAGTACTTTTGACTGAGAATGCCTAAGGGGAAGCGATCTTGAGTGCCCTTTATCATACTTATAAAACAATGGGTTAAATACGCATGGAGCCAGGAAAGGTGGTCATCTCTTCATGCGAAGGGGACATGCAGAGGGGAAAACAAGAGCATATCATCATTGATCTTGAGTGGACAGGCAGTTAATACAGATGAAAAGGATTTCTTTAAATTACTGTTTGTTTTAAAGACGACCATTTGGAGATTATTATTACAATGCTGCTAAGGCCCAAATTTAGTCAAATAATGTAACTTTTGATTAAATAGAGATACTGCCTTCATAGAATCACAGAGTAATTTAGTGTGGAGGGTGCCACAGTAGATTTCTGCCCCGAAGTTGTGCTGAAAGTAGGGTCAGTAATGAGGTCAGAATGGGTATCGAAGCTGTATCCAGCCAGGTCATAAAAACCTCCAAGGATGGAGGTGGCACCTCCGCTGCTGGGTTGTCCTCGGGATGACAAACTTTCTCCTTATGTCCTCTCTGAACCTCTTGTGTTTCCATTTACGCCTGTTGTCTGTTGCCTTCTAAAGGGTCTGGCTCTGTCTTCCGCATAACCTGCTTGTTGGTACTGGAGGCTGCTGTTAGGTTCTCCAGAGTAATCTCTTGTCCAGGTGGAACAGGCCCTGCTCCCAGTCTGTCCTCACAGGGTGTGTGTTCTACAGTCCCTGACTATGTTGATGGCCTCTGCTGTGAACTTGTTCCTGTTTGTCAGTGGTTTTTTTGGACTGTGGGGATGGGGTATGGCCTGGACACTGAATTTTAAGTTCAAATAAGGTCTGAATCTTGGAAGGGTCCTACAGAAAAGCCAGAACAGAAGGCAGACAGAGACTTTTCAACAACCAAACTGGGAACATTTTCCTCTCCCAATTTATGTATATAAATAACCATAAGATGATGAGATATATTGGTTTTAAACTCTTGAAGGACATTGTGACCAGAAACAGTCTGTTCAGGTAATATAATTATAGTGCTTCCCTTCTTTAATGACCTGCTCAGTTTGAAATGTAAAATGTTTTGATAAATGTGTTTGGTTATGTAGCGTTTCTTGAGAAGTATTGGATTTGGTAATGCCAGCTGTAGATTTTTTTCTTTAGTTTTGTATATGTTTTTGTTGCATTTCAGTTTTCTAAATGTAGCATGCCGGAAATAAGTTAAAATTACTGTCTTGAAAACCATAGCCGATGTGCTTGTTTGCATAATGTAATTAATTAGAACTCAAAGTCAAGATAGAACACATTACGTTCTTTTGCTTCTTACATAAAAATGCAACATAATCTGTCTTGTTTAATTAAAAAAAAAGAGTGCAAAGAACTATTTCACTGTTTCAGTGATTAAACGTGCAGAACCACAGCTTAAAGAATAAATGTACAAAATGAGTGATTTATAATAAATGTTCCCTTCAATTTTAATTAAAACTTAAAGGAGCTGCTTTAAATTAATTTGGATAAATCAATCTGTCTTGCCCTCAGATTGCTGAGTACTTAATTATATACCTGTGATACATATATTTATATTTGATTTATTTATTTTTTTTTAATTCCCTTTGGGTCTGTAAGATTCATGGACTGTTAAGCCAACTGGAACTTTTGGAGCATTACAGCCTTTTGTTTTTATCAAGTAATTAAACTTCAGCTGGTTGAGACCAATGCATTCTGTTTTGCTGGAAGGTCTAGAGCTGTTTTCAAGGGTATGCTGGTGGGACTCAGCTCTTTTCTGAGGCTTGATTCTTGAGTGTGAGTTCACAAGTCAAGATAGTTTTAATGTTTGCCTGTCTTAACGGTTGCTTTGTAACCTCTTTGCTTACTAATAAAGTTAATTGTGGAATGTAAGTTTCTTCGTTTGAGGAACATAAATGTGTGATGAATCAGTATGCCATTTTTTGCGTCATTTAATGATACCTAAATGTGTTTAATAAAAGCTTGTACTATTGATGTTATTTGTTCCTAAAATTCTTTTATTTCTTACTGAGACTTACTCTTCTACTTGAGAAGCTAATTGTGTATGTAATACTAGAACATTTGCCTTCTGTTTCCACTTCTTTTCATTTCATATTCCTTTTTAAATTTTGTATTGCTGCCTCTATTGTCAAATTAAGATGACCTAAAATGTTAAGCTGTTTTCTTGATTATTTAAAATTAGATCAAAAGGGGAAAGAAGAAATTTTTAAAAATCCCAAAATGCCAAGTATCTTTGTCTTAATTCTTTTCCTCTATTTGAGAAATGTATCTATTCAGAAGCAGTAAGAAGGCATGTATTGCCTCTGTGGTGTTATTAGTTGAAACCATGTTTGCTTATTTCTGTTTCAAAAGCAAAAATAAATTGTCATCTAATTGTCAATTTGTTATAATCCATTGCAATGAATTTGGAATACTTATCTATTGTTTGGTGCAGTTATCTTTCCCATCTTGACGTAATTTCCAGTTACTCACTGAGCCTTTAGAGAAAGAAACAAAGCAAACAAAACTGGTGGACATCCCTTTTGCTGTCAGGGAAATAAGATGGGAAATCATCCTCCCTGATAACACATTAAGGAGAAGAGAGACTAAGGGAACAAGAACAATATAAAAGCCTCCCTGGCAAAAACATACAAGATGCAGCAGCAGACTTAAATGGACTTGTGGACTCATTTGTTAAGCTTACACAGCAGATGGTAGAAAAAATAAGTGTTTTAAAATAGTAGAGTGAGATTTATAATATAAATGATACTGCACCACGCATAAGATAACTGTTTTGAAGCTACAAATAAAAAAATACTGTCTCAGTCTAAGATACTATTGGGAGAGTATAATATATCCTTCCTGCTTCTGAATGATTGTTTCTTGTGCTGTATGAAAAGGTATTTTCTTCTTTTCCCACAGCAGCAAAAATATTGTTGTTTTCCTTCCTTGCAGTAGTGAAGCAGGAGGTGAGTTTAGAGGCAGAAGCAGGAACTCGTTAGGAATCTGGAAGCAAAATGGCTTGAAGGAAGGAGGGAGCAAGTATGTAAACAATTTTGTCTCTTCATCCCTTGAGATGCCTCTCTGTTCTTTTACCTTCTTACAATCTCTTCACTTCTCTTTTTCAGAACTTTTCTGTCATGTTCAGTCACATCTCTACTCTTGTGGCTTTGTTGCTTTCTTACATTCCTTCCCCCAGTCCTATTAATAAAACAGCCATTAGCTGTGCTGTTCTTCCCACAGTCAAGTAGGTTTTAAGATCACTTTCTAATCTTGACGGTAGTCAAGGTCTGACCTATTTGGAACCAAACTTCAGGGTCCAGATCCAGCCAAGTATTTTGTCTTTCAGTTTACATTGGTGAAACAACCTTTTGTCTTTCTGGATCCATCACCATCATAGATTTGCTAGAGCAAACTCCCCAGTCAAGTTTTGAGCGCCTCTGGATGGGAAGATGGAAAGAAAATACAATAACCAAAACCCACATTGTGTGAAAGAAATATTAAAAACAGAAACTATATGCCAAATACAGTCATATTTGCAAGCTGGGCTAAACTACATTAAAATTGTCTGGAAGGCTGGAAAATCAATTTTCTATTGGAGAACTGTTGCTGATTTTGAAGAGGAAATTAGTTTTGATTGTTAGTGGAAGAAACAAATTGCTTGTGAAAAATAGACTGTGAGAAGACTCAGTTCTGTTAGCCTCAGTGGGGAAGGGTGTGGTATTGTGATTAGAATTTATTTTGAGGTGTGGGGAATGAGAGGAATCGATACTTGTCTGGAAGGAAAAGAGACTGGTAGGGGACTTGGCAGTAGACTGGAGAAGAACTGATGTTTAGTCTGAAATACAGAGATAATGAGAGGAAATACAAATGTATTATAAATGAGGGGAAAAAAACCCAGATGACAGAGATGGGAAAAAGGTGCAAGAAAGTGTGGGTAGATGAGTGATTCTGTACTGGAAATGCAGACAGTGTGAGTCCTTGTATGTGTCTTTTGAATCTTAACTATTAATGTACATATTTAGTTATTTTAGCAGTTACAGCTGCTGGAAAGTGCTATGTAATTTCAAATTTCAGTGAGGCTAATGTCTTGAGAATGGGGAAGTCCTTTCTTGTGATAAGAATTTGGAAATTTTATTTTGTAACCTCAGTAGAGACAATTGATCTAGAAAAAGATGGATGCTGGTAGGCTTTTGGAGCTACTGTTCATGCTGTGTTTGACTGCCGTGCTCACTTTTGATTCACTATGGCTGAGGGCCAGACGCTCTGGCTATATATGGGCATGAAAGAATTCGTAATTTAAACTAAATTTATCTCTAAAATAAACTAGAATTTATTTCTCCAGAAAATGCTGTATCTAATACATGTGCATGCACACATTCCTTACGTATTTTTCACCAATAGCTTTTTAGTTTCTTAGCAGTAGAATGAGCAGAAATATGTATTTCAGATTGTGATCTTTTCCTTATTTAGACCATGTGATGGAATAAAGTAGCAGTTTAACAAACCTTTTTGTTTTATTACATCTTTGTTTTTATTGTCAGAAATGGTGTACAGAATTAGTTTTGCAATATTAATTTGTGATCTCTCCTTTCCCACTTGTTCCCACACACTTCTATTTCCTTTCCTTTTATTTGTGTAACGGGTGAGTGAGGTCCTTTTGAGGTATAATTAAAATATCAGATGATGGTACTAACGATGGGTAGTGAATTGCTACATAAGACTAGAACTGTTTAAGTTGCTGGAACAATTTTATTCTCATAAATACGTAATTGTATGTGCAGTGTTTAGGTAAAATGTACAACTTTGATGGGTTTTGAGAGGGAAACTTTAGTAGAGTATCATTGCACATGTAAATACACATTTATTATTCTATTTCAAATCATAACATGCCTCTGTTTTATCAGAGAATCATATCATAGAATGGTTTTGGTTGGAAGAGATATTAAAGATCATCTAGTTCCAACACCTTTGCTGTGGGCAAGGACACCTTCCATTAGGACCAGGTCACTCAAAGGCACATCTGACCTGGCCTTGAACACTTGCAAGGATGGGGCATCCTGGACAACCTGTTCTAGTGCCTTACCACCCTTACCTCTCTCACAGTAAAGGATTTCTTCCTTATGTCTGATCTAAATCTACCCTCTTCCAGTTTAAGGCCGTTACCCCTTGTCCTATCACTACGTGCACTACATGACTACATGTCAAAAATCCCTCCTCAATTTTCTTATAAGCCCCCTTCAGGTACTGCTGGAAGGTCCCCACAGAGCCTCCTCTTCTCCAGGCTGAACAGCCCCAACTCTCTCAGCCTGTCCTCATAGGAGAGGTGCTCCAGCCCTCTGATCATCTTCATGGCCCTCCTCCAGACTCGCTCTAACAGGTCCACATCCTTCTGATGTTGGAGGCTCCAGAGCTGGACGCGGTACTCCAGGTGGGGTCTCACCAGAGCAGAGTAGAGGGACAGAATCCTTTCCCTTGACCTGTTTGCCACACTTCCTTTCATGCAGCCCAGGATGCAGTTGGCCGCCTGGGCTGCAAGTGCACATTTCTGGCTTATGTTGAGCTTCTCATCTGCCAGCACTCCCAAGCCCTTCTCCTCGGGGCTACTAGCAATCCATTCTCCATCCAGCCTGTGTTTGTGCTTGGGCTTGCCTCATAGTTTATGGAACAAGGGAATTAATCTAGGTCACAATTAGAAAATTTCACATGCTTTCAAAATGTGATTAGGGCACTGCAAATGTGCTGTTACTAATGCTATGATTTCTGCTAGTTTCAAAACTTTTCAAAAGTATTGTCAGTGTTTAGCAAGTGGATTGTCAAAATGCAACTGTTGGAATGGTTCACACAAAGTCTGGCTTTAGCAAATCTCATTATATGATTACAGCCATACTTAGTGTTAAATGGTGTGTACAAGTAATGAAAGAAATGGCAGGTCAGCCATGGATTACACATGTGTAATCCAGCCATATGTGGGAGTGTCAGTTTGTTAATTTGTCTGTCTTTTCATTTTTGCCCTTGTAACCTGGAAATTGTGGTTGAGTAAAGAACGTCATGTTTACTGTCAATACTATGATAATTAGACTCTATTTGCAACGAATGCATGATATCTAGACTCAATAACAGTAACGCATCATTTGGCATCTGAAACATTGTGTTTCTCGCATAAAAAGTAGAACATGGAAAAAAAAACCCTTATATGATTTTTGGCTCACTAATAGCACTGAAGCTAATGAAAGTAACACTATAATCTACACTTGATGATGATTTGGTAGTAATGAAGTAACTTGCAGCGCAGTAGCAAGAAAAATTTGGCAACACCACACTTAATGGTAGCATAAAAATGAGTTTTCTAGAACCTTTTTCTGTATATATTTTCTATATATAGGGTTTATATACATTTCTAAGTTAACTTGTTTCCCTATTAGAAGTCAGAGTGCAGCCTGTTTGCAGTTAATCCTGTTTTGTAAAGTTCAGCGGTCACATAATTAGCCTGATCAATAACTTATGCTTTTAATGGATTATTTCTAATTACTGACTTGACAGCCGTTATACAAGAAGACATTGCAGATTATCAACTCTGAAAGCAACTTGTATGCTCTTGAGTGATAAGGAAACGAAATACTAGGGAGAGCTGGCTCTTGTCTTTTACAGAAAGGAAAAGAAAACCCAAACCTCTCAAAGGGGTAGGGGTCCTGCTGCTAGAAAAGGAAGGAGGAAATGGGAAATGGAGAACACCCAGAATAAGCAAAGGAAAAGGAATTTAAAGTGGGTAACTTTTTTACTAAGAACAGAATAGAACAAGGGTGTAGTTTAAAGTGGAAAGAACAGAAGAGGGAGTGAGGTTTATTTTCTCTGCCCTCTTTTTTTCTCTCCTTCTTTTCCTTTTGCTTTTTTTGAGGATGGGGAGAGGATTATCATGTATAAAAGAGCAGAGAAGAACATAAAACCAGAGCAGAAAGTTGAAGGGGCTTTAGCTGCCAGCATAATTTTAGTACTGCTGGACTGAAGACTCAGTTTAAGAAGTATTTTGAGTATAGGCAATATATTTGTATTTGTGTAGTAAAGGGAGAGATATTTAGTCACTTGTCTGTGTCATGCTACCACATTGGAAAAGTTCATCAAATGAAGGGCCATGAAGAGAGTCCTCAGCAGCTGGGCAAAGGCAATACAGAAAGAACTGATTGAGAGCAACTGCAGCTCTAGGAAGACAGTTGAACTACGTATGGGATGGCTTTGGATTTGTGAAAGGAAAAATATGTAATGACTTTTTAGCTGTTTTGGCTGCAGTGGAAAACACACTTGTTTCAATTAGCATGTTGTCCGTTCACTGGGATCGGGGCACTGGCATGTGAAGCCTTGGACTGTCTAGCTGTACCTACTGTATTAGTGGAAACTCTGACAGGAGTTTCCCATTCAATATGTCAGTTACTCACAAACAGGTAAAGGCAGAGTATAAAGGAGAACAACAGCACAACTTTTTTACTGGTTTTGGTTGCTTATAGTGTAGAATTGCTAATAGGTGAGGTAGACAGCGTTAAGGGGAAGAGGTTTGGCAAGGCTGGGATGAGAAGGCATGTGGAAGCTTAGGGTCACTGTTATCAACACTTCCTACAAACAAGAGGAATGAGGTCCTTGAGCAGAAAGCACCGAGAAGAAACTCGGATAAAAAAAGGGAAAGGGTTAAAAGTTTTGAGTACTGATATGTTATTTGATGTCACGGGCCTACCAAACAGGTGAGGCCATGCTACTGCAGCTGTCCTGGAGGGCTCCACAAGACAGGGTTTTCAGTGCTGCAGGGATCCTCTGTCAATTGAGTCAAAGGGCAACTGGATTAACTGGAGTTGATTAGCATAGATGGAGAAGACTAGTAGGTTTGCATTTGTCATTGTGTTATTTCTAGTACACAGATAAGGGGTGGGCTGCCGTGATAAGGTGTGGGCATTAAGCTAACAAAATCCCTGCACCTAGATACAGTATTGTTACAGTAGTTGAAGGAATTAAAAGAAATACTGTTTTAGAGGTAGATATAGGTGGCTTTCATCAAAGCAATGAGTCTGTTATTTGATTGCATTCAGTATAAAATAAGCTTCATAAAATGTTAAGAACAAAAGACCAATCATGATTGCATATATGATTGCAGCCCTTGAAGCAGACAAATTTGAAGTACCTTTAAAGAGGATCTGCAGCTGGATCATATTTTTTTGTTCCTGTGTAATTAAAAGTAACAAAACACCTCTATTCAAAAGATTAGTATTATCACTAGAAACCTATCTTCTGATATTTGCCTTGTTTAAGTACCCAGCTCTGCTGGGACTCAAATTGAAAGATGCATTAGATGAATAGGCAAAAAGCAAGTCAACAATCAAACATATTAGACTCCTTAATCCGACTTAGCTGCAACTTGTTTAATTTGATTTCCGATTTCTTTACTGTCAGGTTTCAAATGCTGTTTCACCGCTTGGGCTTTCAGTCAAAGCCTTATGAAATCAACAAAATTAATTTGAATGCTTCTCCATTTTCATTTTGAGCTGTGTGGACATGATAAACAAGAATATTTGAGTAATATGTGACACAGTAGCTGAATCAATCTAAGCGGGTTTTATGTAGCAAGAGTTTATTTTTTAATTAAGGTTGATTTCTGAGTTATTGCCAAGGTAATTAAAAGGTGGTTGTTCTAGATAGAAGAGAAGGTACAGCATTTTGGAGACAACCACCAGTACATTTAGCACCCACTGGACTTGTTACTGAGAACATTTCTGTGCAGTGGATCCTGTTGTTTATTATTAAAGCCTTGTAGTTCTTGGTATAAGTTTAACAAGCTTCCCTGTCTCAGATCTTTCTTGCAATGTAAGTTAAGCGTTGAGAAGATACACGGAAAAAAACTCCCATGTCAATTTACACTTGAGTTGAACCTTTTAAAGGTAAGAGAGGGCTAGGGGTAGGAGGTCAGAGTGAAGCAAGTTATAATCCTGGATTATATTTATTGGCAGACCGAGTTGCAGAGATAGACAAATATTTTATTGTAGTTGCAAAGGGAAGAAAATCCTTTAATCTCCAAACATTTTACAATTAGGAACATCTCTTCCTCACTAAAATGGTTCTTCTCTGAAATTATTTCATTTTATTGTCAAACTGAGAGTAATTACTTGCTGGCTGATGTAACCATCCCACGACCTGTCCTGGTGAAAAGAGTGGTTTTGAATCCTCTTCTACCTTTATGTAGAACGCACAAAGGTATTGTACACTTTCATGAATCAGTCTGTGTCTCTGCATCAACTTTTTTCCCATCTACAGATTGAATTTGCTGCTCATTGATGTTACGTGGAGTAAAATACGAGTTTTTCTCACGTGGTCTACAAAGTGTGTTGTAGAGTACCGTGTTGAAGGAAAGGGATTGTCTCACTGTAAAGTTTAGTCTGTGCTGCTTAAAAAATACTATTAAATCATATTAGCCCAAAGAAAGTTTAAAACTGAACTAGCCACTTTGCATTTATTTTTGTTGCATAACACAGTTCCTATGTAAGAGTAGAATTGTTTTGCAGAAGCTGCTGCAGCAAGTTCAGTGATTGTGTCAAATATGTATGACTTCAACGGTGACAACATATATTTAGAAATGACAGTTTTATTCTTTGATTTAGTCTTGAATTTTTGCAATTGTTAAGCATTTTAATATTTTTAGCTTATTGTCTGGATAGGCTTCGAACTAAAATAACCTTAAATAAATATCACTCCTGCAGGGACTATAGAGCTATATTCTTATTTTGGATTTTAGCTAGGTGGTATGTAAAGGTAAAATTATTTCTACCTTTGATGGCTAAGTCCCTAGATAGTTATATATATATATATACACACACACACACACACACACACACACATTTTAGCATATAAAATATTAAGTAAAAATGAATGTTCATGATGTTATATGTATGTACGTGTAAAGAAGACATAATCTGATCCATATGTATGGGTGGTGCTTATAGGATATGTTTACTGATGAATTGTATTGAAAATTCCTGTTGAATTCATTCTCATTATGCCAATAGTTATTGTAACTACGACTTTTCAGGGCATACTCAGTTGTTTGCTAGGTGTAACCTGCATTATTCTTGCTGTCGTGATTTAACCCTAGCTGGCAACTAAGCACCACTCGCTCATTCCTCCCTCGGTGGGATAAGGGAGAGAATCAGAAGTGTGGAAGTGTCCAGTGAAGGACCGTCAAAGATTACTAGGAGTGGAGTACATCATGTCTGAGGGACTGAGAGAACGGTGTGTTTCCATTTGGAGAAGTCTAAGGAGACATCTGTTGTCTTCAGCTACCTAACAGGAGGCTATGGAGAATATGGACTGGACTCTTTTTGAAGATACATGGTGTTTGAATGAGAGACAACAGACACAAGTGAAGTGAAAACATGGGAAATTTTTGTTTAATATTAAGGAATATTTTTTCAGCAGGATGGCGGTCAAACACTGGAACAAGCTGTTCAGAGAGATTCTGAAATATCCATCTCTGAAGATGGTAAAAACTTCACTAGACAGGCTTTGAACCTGGCATAGTTTGATGTTGCTTTGAGCAGGATTATTGGACCAAATGACCACCGAGGTCCCTTCCAACTATATTAGTCTCTGGTTTCTTATTGTTAATGGTAATTTATATCAGCCTTTGTCACTTTCACATGTCATATGTGTGACTCCTGGTTTTGTTGCTGTTTGAAAACAGTGTATTTTCTCACACCAAAGAATATGTTTGCTTGAATTGCACCTGTCTATGAATAATCATAACCCCAGGGTAAACAACCCTGCTTGGTTCTGATTTCCTGCTGATAATTACTTTGAAACTCTAATTAGTATGTATAACAATCTCTCTCTAAAGTATGTTTTTCACTTTTTTTTTCTTGAAGTAGAACGTAATGGGATCTAAGTCAAAATCCTTGCTGAACCTGTACAGATATTTTTGGTTAATTGAAGAGTATTACTGTGAAAAAAATGTATGCTTATGGCCTTTTCCCTGTATGAAATCTTTTATTTGAAGATTTTCCTTGAGTCTCTAAGAGAATATGAGTTTTCAGCCTCGAACCAGCTCTTCCTTAACTTTCTGCAGGTTTTACTGTAGCTTTAGAGAAACTTTAATTTTCACTGGTGCATTCATTGAGAATAGAGTTCCATGTCAGTGTATGCCAGTTTTTGAGACATGTTCCTATTCATTTATCTGCACCCATGCTAGCAGTCCTGTGTCTGTGGAGTGACAAAATGCAGAGAATAGATCGTGCTGAAAACTTTAAAATAGCCCTAACTGAAAATGGTTGTCACAGTACGAATAGCCATGCTCACATAGGGGAGCATGTAGGAATACCAGGTGAAGGTGAGAGTGGAACTTCAGAATTTCATATTTTCACAGGTTTAAGATGGTGTGAAACCACTCTCCTCCAATTAGAAATTAGACTGCATTAACCTTCATATTTGAGATTTTTTTTTTTTTAAGTACATTGGGTACTAGAGTTAGTTAATAATTAAATAATTAGAGTAATTTTAAGTTTTGGTGAGGACAAAATAGGAGCATAGCTGTTTTTGTAGGCATTCAAAATTAGTTGGGCTGTTTGTTCAACTCAAAATGTAGGTATCTTTTGCAGGTAAATTTGCAAGTTAATTCTCTTAATTCACTGGATTTTTATTTCTGTGACATGTTTATACAATAGGTATCTCTCAAAGAAACGTGTAGCTTTATTGAGCCCTTTAAACTGGGAGAAAAAGCAGGCTAGTATGGGTCTTGCTGCAATCTGTAGTTTTGTTTTGCTGATCGGTGATTAATTTCAGCTCTTGACTGCTGTTGTTCTAGGTAGTTCTGTAATTTGAGATGGAAACCATGGATATCCAAAGCCAACATAGACAATTCTTTTAGTGGTGAAGTCTTTATATTTAAATACACTTGCTTCTATTTATTTAAAATTTATCTGCTTTTTAATGGGATTTAAATGGATCTGTTTATTTACTGAGAAGCTAGCATGTAGAAGAGTTAATCAGGAGCACATCCTGAAATATAGAGAATATAAGGTAGAGTTCCTTGGGACTTCATAAATTACACATTCATCCCTCATGTGTTCAAAAGAGTTCATTTGAAGTTGCAGCAATGGTAATGCTCGCCTCCCTTACTTGCATGGCTTTACTAACAGCTCATTTGCTTCAATACTGTAAATTATGTTAGTCATTTCAAAAACACTACTTTATATAAAAACTTCTTCAGAACTCCAGCTCTTAAGAACTTACTACATTCTTGTTGTATGATAGCGAGACGCCTAGCATTTGTATATGAGAATTGAATGGATGTGTAGGTTCAATTTTCTTGTGGTCTGTCAATTTGTATGTGTATCACATATGCATACCTTCTCTTACATTAGTCATAAAATGTTGCCCCTACTTCTATTCCAGATACTCAGTGCTGACAAGTGCGCTATTTGAGATGCAAGCTTTCCAATTCATGCAGCTCTCTCTGCTGGTCAACCTCTACAATCAGATATGCCTTCATAAAAGTACAACCAGGGTTTTTCCTTTAGTATATGCCCCTCTCTTCCTACTTAAAAGGTCAGGAGGCATCACTGGAGAAAACCAGTTGCCTTCCTCTTCAAGTCCTTCCAAGATCTCTGAATACTTAAGTTGTATGATTCTGCCTGACCCCATCTTGTGTTCCCCTGTGAGTCATTGTCCTTGCCAAATGGATTTGGAGTCCTGCCTAATCTTACTGCCCCGTTCTATGTCTTCCCTTGAGGGGTAAATGGCCCACTTTTTTTTTCTTTTCTTTTCTTACCCTATTTACCCAATTATTTGAGTATAGAGTTGTTATTTTGTAATGGCTTGTCTTTCTTAAGTGATGCAGGGACTGCTCATGGTAGGTATTGTCTTCGTGCCCCAAAGTATCTGTCAGACGCGCTGCTTTGAGTTTGGTTTCATTACTTGGAAGTTGACTTAAGTGGCTGGTAATGATTCTGTATCTTCTAAGTTAGCTGAGTTACTATGATTCTCTTTCCCTTTTTGGGAAAGACACGTTGCCTTGTCCGTAGGATGGGTGAAGAAAACTGTAGAAAGTGACAAGGAAAGATGGAGAGAGAAAACATTAGCAGAGGAAGAGGAAATTATATGGAATTTAGGAAGGATGTGGGATCTTAAGGTTAATAATTTAGGCAGGAGAGGAGAAAGAAAAGTATCTCTAACTTAATACTAGGACTGAAATACCTTTAGGTATGATGATTTTCGTATTTGAAGGCCAGAGGGATTTTTAGAACTGACACACATGTCTAACACCAGTCAAAATAAATTAATCTTTTGAGTGATCTTTATATTTTGATTCAGCTAAGTGCATGCTTGTAAACTTCTGAAAACGTGGTAGAAGTTGGCCATAGCATTAAGCAGCCCAACTCTGTGCCATACAATTGACAGGATAGATGCATATCCATCTGGAATATGAATCTAGCAGATAACACTGCCTGTCTGCATATTCCTACAAAAGGAATTTACTGAGATTTTTTTTCTGTTCCTGCCAACTTACCCCAGTAATGATTTCTATACAAAGTCATCTTTATCCTGCATCTAATACAAGTTTTGGATGAGAAATTAACACTAAATTAATCTGAGTGTGCTGACAGAGGCCTGGAGTCTTGCAAGTATAAAAACCCCATAATACTCACTATGTTTTTATCTATTAGCATAATGTCACATATGATCTCTAAGAGTCTGTTCCCTTTTATATATCATCATTATTATAAAAGCAGATGATCGGAATCAAGTTTACTCCCATTACATGTACTTCATTGCATGTTCTGTGTATTTTAGTTTACTTTTATTTGAGTTGTAATATTAGTTTGCCAAATGCTACAATTCTTCTGTATCAGGAAAATAAATGAAAAAAATTGAATCTACCTTGTAAATTAGAAGTATCCTAGTAGGAGTGTGTTAGCTCTTATTTTTCCCCGTCTTTATTCTTTGTGCGCAGGAAAACGGTTATATTTTGGAAACTTAGTAATGCTCAGATTTGTATTACTGGTCTCAAAAGGCTGGTAATGATCATCTGCCTTAGAGATTAAAACTGAATGTTTAATGAAGTTAAAACTTTTTGTTGCTTCAGCTGCATGAAAGGAAATAACGGTGTGGTTTGTAGGAAACTGAAATACTGTCAAACTGCTGTAGAAGTAAATTATGTGGCAATTCATAGAATGGTTTGGGTTGACCCATCTAGTCCAACCCCCCTGCAAGGAGCAGGGACATCCCCAACCAGATCTGGTTGCTCAGAGCCCCGTCCAACCTGGCCTTGAATGTTTCCAGGATGGGGCATCTACCACCTCTCTGGACAACCCGTTCCAGTATTCCATCACCCTCATTGTGAAAAATTCATATGTGTTTGGAACAAAAATAAGTGTTAGTCATCTTAAGTGCTCAGGTATAAATGTCCAGTTTATCTTGGTATTAGCATTTATCACTTAGCAGGAAAGTACCTTTGTAAAGGCACATAATTAAGAGAATGGATTGATTTATATGTGAATCATCCACTAATCTGTAGTGGCACACAAACCTAAGACATAACAAATATACTTACCTATAAGAAAACAGTAGCTCTCAAGTTATTCCTCTCAAGCAGTTGTATCTCTCCTACAAGGGTTCCCTAAGCCTATTAGTTAGCTTTATTTGTGCAATATTTTCCTTATAATGTATTTTCCTGCATATAATAAATGTTTGTTCAACTTCTCAGAAGCTCTAAACGTGGCTGAGGATGCTGCTTCATTGGCCATACACAAATGCAGAAAAGAAAAATTGGCGTAAACTCTACACACAGGACAGTAGACAGCAAATGTAGCCAGATGAGGAGGAAGGGCACTGGACCAATAATGGTCAAGTTGTCAGGCAGGACTTCAACATCTTTTTAGGTTTTTTTCTTTTACTTTATTTTGGCTAGGTGTCTGAATCTTAAGATGGAAATTGAATGCAAATGTGTCACTGGTATGATGGATGTTTTATGGAGAGCACCTGTTGGCAAGAGAAGCAGTACGGAAGAGGCTTGTTATTCAAAACAATAATTGGGACAGGGAGATTGGGTTTTTGCGTCAGCCTGGTGAGGAAGGAATGGGAAACAGAAACTGCCTGCTGCAGGTGGAAGAGTAGAACAAGAGGAAAGAATGACCAGGATCAGAAATGGAATGGAATTAGTGGAAATACAAAGATCAAAGGATGGGATCAGACAGACTTTGAAATTTGTGACATTGTCAAGTAGAGGAAGAGCAGTAAATGGAAAAAAATAGTGGGAAGGCTACAGAGGTGAGACCACTTAGCAGTTTGTTTGCCCTAGGAAGAAGTCAGGCCAGGAAGAGGCAGAGGCAGGAGAATGGAGTCTGAAGTGCAAGTTGAGCAGCATGGGGTTCAGTCATGCTGGAGAGAATGTCCTTTTCCTGATAAAATGACAATGTTAAAGAAGAATCATACGTCTGGAAGTTCAGGCTGATCAATTGCAATGCGATCCTCAGCTTGAGTTGAAACAGAAGCTCATAGAAATGCTGAAGTGAGGTGAGAGAAAGATAGAGTAAGAGCAGATGTGAATGTGGGCAGAATGGAGGAGACAGAAGCAAAGGGGTAAGAGGAGAGATTCAGTAATCATATGATTAGACCGAGAAAAGAACGGAAAGGAAATCAAATTAGAAGTGGTCAGTGCCGATGGAGAGAAGTTGTGGAATGGGTAGCAGGTAGAATTGTGGGGCTGAAGATTGTAGAGGAGAGATGTGTTATCAGAGAGCAGGTCCTTTAGCTGGCTGTGAGAATTAATACCTCCTTTGCCTCAGTGAGAGATGAAAAAAAGACAGCAATGCAACAAAAGCTAGCCAAGGGTCAGAAGCTGGAATTTTCTGGGCTGTGAGGAGAGCTAGAGAGGCCTATTTGTTTAGGGATGAGGGTGTTATGATAAGCAATTGAACTGACTGGAAGCAGAGGAGGAGGAAGGGTGTCTGTTATGATACATGCTAAGAGTAGGGCATAGGGCATTATACAGAAATATAAAAATATCTTCTCTCTATCATGGTGAGCCCAACAGAATGTTAATTTGGTTTGTTTGTATTGACAGTTAGAAATTATTCTATTAACAGTGTTGCATAAACATTGGAATTGGGAATATTTAGATATTCACTGTAGTTATGGTGTGATTAGGCAGTACAAATTAATTTAATGCATCATCTGACAATGGGAAAATGCAGTAACTTATTTGACTTTGTTTCAGAAATACAATGAAGGTTTTTATTCTTTTAGAAGATTTTGTATGTTACAACCAGATGATGTATAATAGTGGAAATCTTGTGCCAATCACTCACTTTTCACTCAGAACTGACTTAAACCACCACCACTTTTCATTTTCTTTCTTCCCTTGTTGCTACACAA
>WHYT01015388.1:23539-39258 GCA_009806455.1 Tetrax tetrax
CCCGTGCCAACCTCATGAAGTTCAACCAGGCCAAGTGCAAGGTCCTGCATCTGGGTCGTGGCAATCCCAGGCACAAATACAGGCTGGGCGGAGAATGGATTGAGAGCAGCCCTGAGGAGAAGGACTTGGGAGTGATGGTGGATGAGAGGCTCAACATGAGCCGGCAATGCGCCCTTGCGGCCCAGAAGGCCAACCGCGTCTTGGGCTGCATCAAGAGGAGTGTGTCCAGCAGGTCGAGGGAGGTGATTCTCCCCCTCTACTCTGCCCTCGTGAGACCCCACCTGGAGTACTGTGTCCAGTTCTGGAGTCCCCAACATAAGAAGGACATGGACCAGTTGGAAAGGGTCCAGAGGAGGGCCACGATGATGATCAGAGGGCTGGAGCACCTCTCCTATGAGGACAGGCTGAGAGTGTTGGGGCTCTTCAGCCTGGAGAAGAGGAGGCTCCGGGGAGACCTGATAGCGGTCTTCTAGTACCTCAAGGGGGCCTACAGGAAGGATGGGGACAGGCTGTTCAGTAGGGCCTGTTGTGATAGGACAAGGGGTAATGGGTTTAAATTAGAAGGAGGGAGGTTTAGATTAGATATTAGAAAAAAATTTTTTACAATGTGAGTTGTAGAGCACTGGAACAGGTTGCCCAGAGAGGTGGTGGATGCCCCATCCCTGGAAACGTTCAATATATGGGGAAAGAATAGTGAGTGAAACCCTCAAATAAAACACCTTTATAGAATCATAGAATGGTTACGGTTGGAAGGGACCTTCAAAGGTCATCTAGTCCAACCCCCCTGCAAGGAGCAGGGACATCTCCAACCAGATCAGGTTGCTCAGAGCCCCATCCAACCTGGCCTTGAATGTTTCCAGGGATGGGGCATCCAACACCTCTCCAGGCAACCTGTTTCAGTGCTTCACCACCCTCATTGTAAAAAATATTTTTCCTAGTATCTAATCTAAATCTACCTCCCTCTATTTTAAAACCATTACCCCTCCTCCTTTGCTGTAGAAAGTCTGACTGTTCTAAAATCAGGTAAGAAGGAAAGGAGTAGAATGTGTGAAGGGAATTCCCACAAATGATTGAAGACCATTCAGACTTAATTGCAGGTAAGAGGTTTTCTGAAGATGCAGGAATCCAAGGAAGTCTTGAATGTGATATTTACAAGGACTACAGTAGTTGTACTGTAAAGAGCCTGATCAGCAAACAAATACTTGTTCTACTTCTTTTTGAGTGTTGTTTGTAAAGAACATAAAGATGACTTTCTATTCATCTTCACTTAAAATGTCTGTGAATCTCAAATCACTGTGAAACTTTGCTAGGAAAGTACTGTTGTAGACTTGTCTGCCTCTTCCCTGGACACTTGTTCTTGGCCACTGTTAGAAGAAAAGCTAGATGTGCCTTTGGTCTGATCCTGTATGCTTGTTCTGAAACAAGCGAACAAGCAGATAGCTTGGAAAAAAACATACTAGGAGACAATTAAATCGTGTTCAACAGAAGTATAGGTGCAGAATAAACACAAGTAAAAGAATTGTTCTGTGGGCAGTTAAAAAGCAAAACTTGTCTGAAATCACACTATCTGCTAAACATTGAGGCTGGCTGAGGGAAGACCTCTAACTTTTGGTCTTACGGGTGACTCTGAAACATGCTCACTGGATCTCTACGGGTAAGTGAAATGTACATTTAGAGTAGAATACTCAGAAAAGCAAAAGATTACTAAGTATATATAAGGAGGAAACGTGTGCATTAAGTCAAAACCACTTCAATACTGCTGTGAATATATGTTCATAAAGAAATAAAAGAAGCTTAGTTGCTAAATTATCTGGAAATATTTCAAGACAGGAGTTGGATTTACAGGTGTCAGAATGGTTGTTATATCGCAGTTTGAGGAAAAGGAGGAATGAATGCTTTGTATAGCTGAAAGAAAGGAACGTGCGAAACTAATAAAGAACTGCTTCCTATAGAGTGAGTGTGATGAATTGATCCTTTCTTTAATTGTTCGTTAGTTATCATGGAGTTCAGATCTTGCAGAAATATTTACTGATACTCCTTCATTGTAGGAGTAAAAGTAGCACCACAGACTATGAGGATCAAGAGACACTGAAGACCAGAGAATGGGCTCATTTGGAAGGAAGCAAATATTTAGGAGTTCAACTTTTGAATCAAGAGAAATACCTATTCTGAGTCTTCAGTGAAAAAGGATGCAGGGAATACTGTTAGCTGATGGCTATAGTGCAAAATATATACAGCAGGGTAGCTTTTTGGTGATGTGTCTGTCTGAAAAATATGGCCTATTGTTATCTTTGTTGGTACGTTCACATACTTGAAAATTACATGGCTGTAAGCACTAATTATTTTCTCTCATACTTGCTATGCTGGTACAGAATATCATCATGTTAGAGTTTTTGTCAAAAGCTATTGTATTGTCTGGTATGTCTACAGGGGCCAATGGGTTTCAAGCAACCACTGTGAGCAATGTCCAAAAAAGTATTAAGTAGTAATAATTAATTAGGAACTTAGTAGACATCACTCTGCCAGTTTCTTTTCCTGTACAGTAGACAATTGAATCTGGGCAGTAGTCAGTAAGAAATTCACATCATGTACTGGTGATGGAAGGGAAATTAAATTTTTCAAGCTCATCACATTAGTAGTCTAGGGAAACTGTTAATAATCACAAAATCATTTGTAATTAACAGTCTCCTGCTGTGATACCTACTGTTCATAAAACTGATGCTTTACTGATTGTAAAAACTACATAGTAATAGTTAAAAAAAATCCACACTAGTCTTGCAATCTAGGCAAATGAGTGAAGTTAAAAAACACTTATCTTTAATTTGAATTCTTTTCAAAGGCTGAAAAAAAAAGAACTACTTGAGAGGCAGATACCTATCTCTAATTTTCCATAAATCTATCATATATATTGTGATAATTGTATGTAAAGGAGCTGAGGGAAGGAGATATACCACAAGTGCATGTAATTAACTTTGACAGCTGCTTCACTGAATAGATAAAACATACACCATCCACTGTAGGAGGATTTGCTGTGTGTTGGATGTCATACCTCTCAAACCTAAATGAATGGGGCAGCTGAGGAATTCGGCAGCAGAAGGACCAATGTTAACTTGGCATCAGCGGATGAGGATCAGCTAATTGTCTTGCCCTTGCTTTTAGTGCTTCTGAACATCCAAATTTCTTCTCAGTCTGTGCTTGATTCTTCAACTTCTGTAAGGTTGCAAAGCCTTCAGACTTGTATTACAAAAACAAGGTGTGTTAAGGGGGCAGCGCTGTGGCAAGAAACCAGGAAATAACAAGCTGCTTCAAAAGCTATTTGGGAGCTTTCGTTGTCCATGAAGACCTACCAGTGAGTACAGCATTGAAACTCAACGTACTGGTATGTCTGTTTGGTTAGAGAAGAAACTGGCTAACATTGATGTATTTTACACAGCTTTTCCAAGATTTATGTAGAATCACTGGAACAGATGGCACATTTTGCTGAAGCCTGTTCATATTCAGACTTTTGTTTTAAAAGCTCTGTGGAAAGCCAGGTAATTGTAGTCACAAAGGAGCAAAACTGATTTATCTGAGCAGACAGACTGCCCAAGAAAAATTGAAACAGCTATGAAGTCCACACATGAGCTTGTGGACTGTGCAGGACCATTTCTTCAGTTCTGTTTTATATGCACTTGGGAGACAGCCGGGTGCTTATAATCTTTTCTTGTTTGGCTCATGATATATTCCAAGTGATAAGAAAATAACACAACTACGTCCCTATCTCTCCGTTCTACTTGAGAGTGGCAAATCAGAAAGTACCTGGCCGGAGCCACAGGGATTAGAGCTGCTTTGTTCTTCTGGAGGAGCATGTTACTACAAGTAGTGACTATTCTGGTTTCTTTCACTAAGACTAGTTGGTTCTGCAACAGGTAACGTTTGTCAATAGTTGAGACTCCAAACATTCTTTATTCCATCACATGGAATATGCATAGTGTCCTCTTGTGCCATGCTGGCTCAAGTTTATGAGGAACAGCCGTCACTTTTACTGTTTGGTTTTTTTTTACACACTGCACAAACATAAGAACTTTTCTCCCACTGCTTCTCATTTTCTGTCTGTTTAAAATATGATTTTATATGTTTCACTTATTCTACCTTCATAAGAAAAACGGTCTGCAAATGTCAGCAACAGGAGGGTGGCACTTTTGATTTTAATGCTTGAAGGCATTAGCTGTACTTGTAATGCTCAAAGTCATTAGCAGCCTTTGAGATGTCTCCCATGTACTTCTCATGTTTAAAGAGGAAGAAATGGCTGAAATCCTTGGTGTGAAGGTACTAAACACACGTCCCCACTGCCCCCCTCAGACTTGGCAGTGTGTTTGAATCCTCCTCCATCAACTCCATCAGTTTTTCCAACGGTCTAAGGGAATAAGTAAATGTTGTTTCGAGAGTGATGGAAGAATCAAAGAAATATTTGATAAGGATTAAAATAATAACTCCTCCTTCCCTCCAGAAGGGAGAGGGAGGAAAAAACCCACTCAATCACTTGTGGTATATTTTTAATGGCAGCTATTCCTGGTTCTTATTTCTGGTTACACATAGCTATGACTCACAGAACCTAAGGGAACTGGGAAAGGAGAGTCCTCTAACTTGAGTACTATTCAAGCAACATCCAGTTGCTTTAGAGTAAGGGATTCTCAAATCTTCATAGAAGATTTCGTGTTCTGCTCTAACTGTCAGTTTCTGATATCTGTTATCCTGTCCTCTTTTCTCTCTTGATTATCTTCCTCCCCACCCTGCCTCAAAAATTTGCTGTTTTTCTTGTTGCCAACTCTTTTTCTTCTTTCTGGCAGAGACTGTGTACAACACATAAAATGGGCTGAAGTCTTCAGGTGTGACTCAACTGCTTTGCATACATTGCTTAACAGGACATAGTCTGAGAGAGGGATAATTTGGCTATAGGAAGTTTCCACATCAGATGAAATCCTTCATCTGAGGAAAAATCCTTCCATTATGCTGTCTTGCAGTCAACAAAAGCATGTGGCTGGTAAAAGGAAGTGCAAGGGAAGACTCTGTTATGCTCTGCTTCTTAGACTATTTTGGTTTTAGGGGGTCTCTAACATTTTATGGATTATGAGAGTCATCAAACTACCTTAACTCATTTTCTAAAAAAGAAACTTGCAATTCTGACTGTGCCTGTCTGAAGTGACTGGCAGGATCTCTTCCAGCTTATACTGTCCTTACATGTGGTCATGATGACGTATGCTGCCTGTGCCAGTAGGTTGATGAGGTCAAGTGTTAGATGGTGATATTGTCTATGAACAGTTTTCAGGAGGGTGGGAGGGGAAGCATCTGCTAAATGAGATAAACTTCACTTCTTTTAGAATCCATCAGTCCTGAATGAGGATGGAAGAATAATAAGAGCATGTTTCTTTGAACTTGTTTTATTTACTGTTTAGAATAATGTAGAGGCATAAGTCTACATAGTAATGGCGTTCACACTGGATCAGTACCACAGAGCTACTAAGAATCCTGTTTCTATTGAAGGCATGAGGCATATCTTGGTCACCTATGAGGTATTGAACAATACACACAGGTTTTGATAGAGATGTTCACAGCAGTGTCACATTTGTTACCTAATTCTCTTTTTACTGAACTCTCAATTACTCTAAAGAGTAATTGCTCTCTCAGTTGAGAATGAAAATCATAAACAGTTTGCAGAATCATCATGTATTACTTTGAGACGTGTTAAATATGTTGTGTCTATGTCTTTCCCTCTTAATTTTTTTTTTCCCCTTAGTATGGTTTGGTTTTTTTCTTGCACATGTATGGAACTCTGTGTGTTAAGGAGAGTTTCTTTTTCTTTCCCCTGCCTGAAGTTTCCTCTATATACTGAAACTGAAAAATGAAACTGAGACACTGTGTATGATGAGAGTTATGGTAAGGGTTGACTTTTAAAATGGGTTGCCTTTTGCAGTGTTTAAGTAGTTTGGAGATTTCGACAGCACTTCCTTTATGGCATTACTTATTTTTTCAACTATTTACCTTTCTTGAAAGGAATTATGAGGTAGTTCTTTCTTCACAATGGCATTTGTTCTATTAATTATTTTGTGAAACAAAGAATTGTGTTTATATGTGGTCAGTAGTTCACAGCGTGAACTCAGGCTCATAGTTTCAACCCTTGTACTTCTGTTATGTCTGGAAAATAAGAAAGGCATGTAAAGCGCCTAGTACTGAAGTGCAATGCAAACTGAAAATATTAAGATTACTATGCATAGTTAGAGTTGTGCAAATAGGTAAAGATAGACTTAGTGCCATCACATTACTTCCATTATTCTAGGCAAAGTTTGTTACTGACAGAAGCACGCTGTGTCTTCTACAGCAAAGCTGCATTATGGGGTTTTGTTTTTAAATAAACTTGATACCAAAGAATGCTATCAGTGATCTAAAAAATTAAGGCCGTTGTCGACTTCTCCTGTTAATCGGGTGAGGTTTTCTTACATTTTATTTTTGTTTGTGTGCTGATCAGAAGGATGCAGTAGCACTGTGACCTTATTTGCTTTAACAGAGTGAAACTCAATTCAGTTGTTGATGAATTGACAGACAAATATTGTGCTGTTTAGTTTGGATCTAAGTGTGGGTGGACTGTTTCTTGCATGTACTAGTGGTCAAAGTCTGTACTGTGTACCAGTTAAGAAAAGAAAAATCTATGATCTTTTAAGATCATTTACTGGTAGGTGAGCAGATGTTGCAAATGCTTAAAGGGCAGGAGGGAGTAGAGGGATATCCATTTATAGATACTGGAATGCCTGGTCAGAAGTTATCCGTTCAGACACTTTTAATTCCTGCTTAGGATTTTAAATTGAATTTAGTTTGCTAGTTGGAATATACATTTAACAAATCCAATAGCTAATAGTATTTATAGTAATTTGTAGTTTGTTAAGGTATATCTTCAGTTTCTCAAAGCATGCATAAAAAGAGGAGAGACCATGGTCGATTTTAAACTTCTAGTTGATTTCAGTAGATCTCAGCAATTTGTCCTGAAATGTGTACTTGAAAATGTATGGGGATAAATCTCCTAGAGTGACTAGGTAGCTGGAGATGTATTTTACTCAGTGTAGTTTGCAAGTTGCCAAAAAATTTGCTGTAATACACGGTATTTCACTTCTGTTTTAGACTTAGCTCCAGTTTATCTAATTAAAAGTAATTGTATTCAATTAACTAAAAAGTGTCAAAGAGTCTGCAGTACCTTTAACAGGCCTTTTTTGGGAGGCTAGCTGTATTTTTCATTTCATCATGGTCATAGCTTTTTTTTGTGATCTCTTTGTGACACATACGTTAAGTAATGTGGAATACTTAATCTTTTTTTATGCTTTGCCTTAGGAGATGGTTCTTGAGGTCCGTGAAAGTCTACTCCTTTGCAGCAGCTTGTTCCAAACCCTAGCAGAGAGCTCTGAAATTTGTAGTTTGGCAGAGCTGAGGTGAAGCTGCAGATAAGTATGCATAATATGCTGAAAAGTTCCGTAGAAAACTGAAGTGGTTTGTGAGTTTGAGGCTGATGTAGGAAAAAGCCCATCTTGTTCTGTTATTTAGAGAATAGAGTATCCTAAATTTTGAGCAGATCACCTGAAGTAGATTTGAATTTTACATCCAAAAGTGGGTGGGAAAATACCACTTTAGCCAAGTTTGAAACAATATGATCTCTAACTTGGAGTGGGATCTGGCACAAAGAATTGATTTGTGTCTTGGTTTGCATTACTAACTGGGTACATCTGCAGAACTTTACTTAGAGTATTAGGAACTCATCTGAGATTAAAATATAGATGAAAGCCCTAGATTTCAGGGCTCAGAGGCAAAGCTTGTGTTGGAATTTTACTTCTGTACTGAGAGACTTGACTGTTTTAAGGTTGGGGTTTTTTCTACTTTTCTGTCATCAGATAGACTTTTAAGAACAATAGAATACTTGTTCAGTCAGAATTTCGTAATGTATTTTTTTAATAAATAACTTATCAGTTTAAAAATATGGTCATGCTATAAATGTTTCATCTTTATTTTATAATGCCTTCTTGTAAAGGAACTGATAATAGCACAATCTATAGCAGCACATTGTGAAATCCAGAAAAGAACAGTGTATCTTCTTATCTGATCTTATATATTTCACACACTGGTTACATTTTGGCCTTCCTTTTCTGCCAAGTACAGTAACACAGGTTTCTCTAAAGCCTGTTTTGCAACAGTGCATCTACTCTTGATATTTTAAAATCAAGAAATACAGAAGCTACTGCTTTCTTGACTGTTTGTTCCAGTAGTTTGATATTCTTGTTTCTGAGACAGAGCCAAAAAATTTGTTTCAAATATGCATTTATTCAAATATGCATTCTATTTAAATGATTATTTCCTTTTCCATTATGTTTTTTCTTGAATTCATGTCAGGAAGTCTGCTGGAGCTTTGTGATCTATTGGGGCATGATTCTCATGCTCTTACTTTCTGCAATTTCCTTGCACTTTTTCAGGATATAATATCAAGAATAATGAAAAAAGTTTTCTGTCATTCTTATTCCAGGACTTGGGGAAATATGCAGTATAAATATAGGGAGTTCCTTGTAAGTGTATCTTAACTGGGAATATTTTATTTTTCTTTAAAAGTAAAGTATATAATTGAATCTCATAATCATGCTCAAAACAGATTTCTGTAAATACTGGGAATGTAGAATGATCATTTGACTTCTGTTCAGTGTTGAGGCAGCAGGGGAAGCACCAATCTCTCTCCTTTTTTTTGTTTTTTTTGTTTTGTTTTTTTTTTAATGTACAAGAGAACACAGAGTATTTGAAACGGTGCATTGTGAAGACGTGGTTTTCTTAACTAAACTTTTCTTTTTCTTTTTCACTGTCATTTTAATTAGAGTTTTGCAGAATGTCCGCTAGTGGCACATCTTATGACGAACCTTTGTTTACTTTCAGAGCCCTGGGTTTTTTGGCTTCCATTTTTTTCTGACAATCTGTGTTTATAGAGATAACGTGATCTTGGCAAAGCATGTAGTGCTGTATCTTCGCAAAAGCTGGCTGCTGTTTCAGATAGGGAACAAGTGGAGAGCTCTCAGGCCATTGATGATTAAAGAGGCATTAAGTAAACTACCAAGTGAGTACATTTTCCTGAATTATAAAGATAAAATGTCAACATTGCTATCGTAAGTTATTCAACAAGATGAAGCATTAAAACAAGGTTTAAAAAAAGAGTGTATTCCTTTTTTAAAAATACTTCAACCCTTCTATCAAAGAATAACAGAAACTGTAATATTTATATATATAGTAATGGAACTTTAAATCATTATTTCATAGGCTTGTGAATGTATTTATATAGTTTTGGTTTTTAGAGTATTAGTATTTAATTAAACTTTCATCACTTTACTTCAAATGTTTTTGTGGCACCATCTTACAAGATTGTTGCTTGGGTGTCTCAGAGGGTCTTTTTTGTGTTTTGTTTTGTCACGTTATGTAACCAGGCCCTAATTCTGTAAGGATTTATAAATGTGAAGGTTTTTTATTAGCAGGTTTAGAGCTGCAGGCTCTGATCTTGCCTAGGTTTTTAGCTGCTTCTGCACTGCCAAAGAAAACTTAAAAAAAAATGCAGGATATGTTATATGGATTGCATTGCCTGTAATTACGTTTTCTACAAACAAAGGTAATTCAAAGTTAAGCAGTTCTATACAATATTAGTGTTCCAGGTTTCTGGAACTAATGTGTCATTATAAAGGGCCAGCTTTGTTTCCTCTACAAAATTTAAAGCATTTTTCCAAAAGTGGTGGAGTGGAAACAACACTAAAATTCTCTAGAAAACCCTACACCTTGAGGAGGGAATTCGTATATGAAATTTACATCAGATCTGGCCTATTGATGTACAGTTTCAAAACTGAAGCTGAAAAAGAAGAGTAAGCTGAAGATGAAGAGAGTCTTTCTGGAGGGTCCAAGGGATACACTGACATCTATTGCTCTTGGCTGTTTGGTAGAGATTGCTGATTCACTCTGACTTAAATGTTATCCTGTTTACATACTGACAGCTATTTCTGCTAAAGGGCTAATTTGTTAAAGCACATGTTTTCAGATTCTCTTCAGATGGCATAAAAGCTGGGATAGAAGTAAGGGAATAACTTCATTCATCCAGATATTTCCACATTTTTCATGACTCTGTCTCAGATTTGCTTGTCTTTCCCTCCCGTACATTTTTCACTAAAAAATGTTACAGGAAGCAAAGTCATGCATGTTTTATCATGCAGTGTGTTATGCAGTGTTCTTGTCCAAGGACACTTTATCCATTGCTTTTCTGAGGTGGTGAAAGAAGCCAAAGAACCCACAAAAGTGGGAGCAGCAAGGGCAGCATCTTGTAAGTAGAATATCGTGAAGAACATAGTGGAGCGCTCTCTTTTTTTTTTTTTTTTAAATCTTTTTGTGGGCAAAAAAAGGTGGCTGGGGTTGTGATTATATTCTCCATGGTACTTTACCCTGTATGGTAAAGTGTAAAAGTGTACTTTTAATCTCTAAAGGTAGAGATTTAGAAATTGGACAGAGAAGAGTAGTCTCAGTCATGGTATTTTGGTTGTTGAAACTAGAGTTGCCTGTTATCTAGAGCAATATAGCAAAGAGGCATAGTGATGCTGTTCAGTTCTTATTTCTCACTGTATATAAGGTGACTGTACATTTCCTTAATCTGTCTTTGAGGTTTGAATGACACTGTTTTCTTAAGCTATTCTGATACTTGGCCTGTAATCAGAATCTTTCTATACTTGATTCATTTTCCCCCCTTTTTTTTTTGATGCTACCGAATTCAAGCTGTATTGGAAAAGAATAAACCACAAAAGAAAAGTAAGTGGCTTAACCCACCGAGGGGAAACAAGGTCTTTATATGTTGTTTTGACACTTTTCATCTTTACTTTGCCTCTTCCTCCTTCTGTGTACCTCCTACTTGCCTACTGGAGACTAGCAGCGTAGCTGCCCTTCCCCCTCACCACATAATCTTCTGCTCCTGGTTCACAGGAAGAAAATTCTAGCTCTTCAGCCCTCGTGAGTTTCTGCACACAGTGTAAACACATATGACAGTTACTGTAGAGGCAGTAGTTTTACTAACCTCTGAGGAGGGAAGTTGCCAGACTGGGGAAGTAAGATAAGAGGGCAAGAAAAGAGAGATGACACAATTCAGAAGGGAAGTCCAAAAGGGTTTAACTTTTTAAAATCCAGGTCTTGGGAAAAGCTTCCTGAACAACTGCAAGCTGAGCAATTCATCCGAACAGCCAACAGCAACTGGAAAGAGTTAAGACTGGTTTTCCTCACAAGTGTTTGCTGTGCAAAACCCTGTATCTTCTGTGAAGGAACAGAACCTTGTGTTTTCTACCAGGATATTACTCTGCTTGATGAAACTGTTGCATTGTTATTTGCCTAGAAGATAACTTTTTTAATAGACTCGGAGCTGCAGAGCACTGCCATTGTTGGAGAGGATAAAGAACTTTGTCAAAGGTCTGGTGCCTTTCAGAAGTACCAGACTACAGCAAGTGGTGGGTCTTGACTGTTCTCTTTCCCCCACAGTTAAGCTGGTGAGAACAGACGTTTACCTGAGAAATCCCTGCCTGCCACAGGAAAAAGGACAGGTCTTTGGAAGCTAAGAGAAGAGTAACAGTTTTGAAACCTTTTCAATTGTGATATGACTGGTGTTGTCTGCTCTGCCGCTGGTTAGGACACTCAGACTGCAGCATGAAGTGTATGTGACTTCTGATAGCTTACTGTAGCCTGCTTGGTTCTTGACAGCATCTGCTAAACTGGCATGTGTTTTGTAACTGTTGGTGCTGTTCTTTGGCAGTATAATACTGTAGCAAAAACTGTTGGTTCATGTTTGGACAAAACCCTCTTCAGTTATGACTGTGGGATTGCATTTGGAAAAGGATAGCTTGCTTGCTTCAAAAGCGTCTTCCAGCACCACCTCCTTACTATCTCAATCTTACAGATTTCTTTAAGAAAGCCAAGCAATTTGACAGACTATTTTTCTGCTGTTGCAGTTGCACTTTTTGCTTTTGTTTGCACTTTTAATATTTGTTCTAACCCGTGAGTGCAGCTATAATTTTAATATGTATTCTCTGTAGAGGTTGTTGAATGTTTTTTTTTTCCCTTTATGATGATTTCAACAAAAACGCCTTTTAGTAGAAAAATACTTCTTTCTGTTTCAGTGGTGAGTTGGAATATTTTTTCCACTTTGAGATGTGATTTTTTTTTTTTTTTAATTTTTTAAAATTTTCTCTTAATTTCTTGGTGATTCGTTGGTAGCAGTTTTTACATAGAAGCCAGTGCTTTGATTGTTCAGTAGGGCAGTGGTTCACCATTTTTTGTAACCAAAAGCCACCAAGCAGAATGAGACTAGTAGAGAGCAATCCTGAGGAACACTTTTTACTCTAAGTTAATTTGCTCCATGCACACAGAAGCATTGGCTTTTCCTTTTTTAATATAATTTTGAAAGAAATCAAAGAAGCAATTAAGGAAGACCAGTGCTCCGCTAATTAACCCTTATTTCATGGTCTGAGCTATTAAACATAATTCAGTTTTCAGTACAGTTCACCAAACTAAGTCTAGTATGATGTGACATACTTGTGAAAATATCACTTAGTCCTAGTTTTGCAGATGTCATCTTTTATTGCATCAGTTTAGAAGAATTTGAAGGATACATATAAAAGAAACATGGGAAATTGGTGACATTTTTCACATACTTCATACAAAAGGTCTTTCTCACCTGCTGTGGTTACTTTTCCTATGTCTTCTCTGCATATGAAGCTGTGTAAATAGTGGTGGCTCTGAATGGACTAAGAATCCTCAGATGTCACTGTCTCAGGAGATGATCTTTGCCAAAACAATTGGGCAACCGTTTGAATTGCTTGGAAATTTTCTGATGAAATAGTCTTTTGCTGAAATTTATCAGCATGGTGAAATTGAAGTGTTTTGCAGATATGGACCAACTTTTGCCAAAGTTCTGATGGAACCTAAGCAGAACTGTTTCTTGTGGGCAAGTCTTTGATTTGATTGCTTTTCTGGTAACTGACTTACTTGGCAGGTTACTGTGATACTGAGGCTTCTAGAATAAATTGTTCATTCTGCTTCTCTGACAGCACCCCCAGGTAGCTTTCTTCCTGGGTTAAGCTGAAGCAAGGGCTTAATTCTATTGTGAAGAACTTGGAAATACTAATTTTATTTTATTTTATCTTATTTTTAATTCCTAATCAGAATGGAAACATTAAAATCCTCTTACTAGCAGCTTCTATTCACTTAGTTCCTGTGTGTCATGCAAGTGGATCAGGCCAGGATCATTACTCTTTCCTTGTGCAAAAGTTCATGGACTCTTGCTGAATTGCTGATACAGGCAGTGGTTTGCCAAGTAAAAATTGTAAGCAAATGTTATCTTTGCTTCTCCGGGTTTTTTTAGCATATGTTTTGTCCTTGATATGTTAGTCTGTCATCTTTCTTCTGTATCTGCTTGTTGCTGAGTGCATTCAAATTTTGATATATTAAAAATCCTTGTGCAATATTAATGTACAGCTGATGAAATAGGAAAATTCCTTTGGAGTCACCTAACAGTTTGCATTTGTTTCTTGTATGAGCAGTTGTTTTCTTTTATCAGTGGCATCACCTGGTGGCTGGGCAACTTTTAGGTCCTCCAATAGGCAGAGTATGTGAGAAAAAGACCCTGAAAACTGAAGACATACTCTTTCTCTACAAAAGATCTTTAAATATGTTTTAAGACAATATTTAGATTTTTGTGAAAGGTTTTTTTAAAATCAGAACAAATATTACTTGGGAGAAGACAACAGAGTATTCTTGATGGAGAAGATGATGCATTTAAAACATAGATTAACTTTATGTGTAAACTTGACATCTTGTCTAAGCAATGGAAAAAGTTACCAGATTTTCCAGATTGCTTAGTATTTTTAAAGGTATTGTTGACTACTTTGATAAAGTTACTCAGAAAACTGTTTTCTTGTGTATGTGTAGTGGAAAGATTTGAATGTGTTGCTATGAATTTTTTGTGAAATACTAGCTAATGTAGTATGTTCTAGCAGAACAAAGACTCCAGAAGCTCTTGTTGGTCCTTTAAGCAGCAGTGGCCTTTCTGCACATGTTGATGTTTTAAAAATACAATACTTTATTGCCTGTCAAAGTAGCGTGTGCATTTAGTTCCTTGAATTTAGTATACTATTGTGTTAAAAAAAAAAACACCACCTAAACAAACCTGCATACACAAAGCAAATCAGACCAGATAGGCAAGGAATTCTGCATGTCGTATGCAGAATATGAATATTATTTTTACTTCGTTAAGATTTTAATGTTGTCATAGCAATGCTGGATGCAGGAGGAAATTTTGTTGTGCTCTATTGGGGAGGGGCTGTTCAGTAGGGCCTATCGTGATAGGGCGAGGGGTAATGGTTTTAAAATAGAGGGAGGTAGATTTAGATTAGATATTAGGAAAAAAATTTTTACAGTGAGGGTTGTAGAACACTGGCACAGGTTGCCCAGAGAGGTGGTGGATGCCCCATCCCTGGAAACGTTCAAGGCCAGGCTGGATGAGGCTCTGAGCAACCTGATCTGGTTGGAGATGTCCCTGCTCCTTGCAGGGGGGTTACACTAGATGGCCTTTGAAGGTCCCTTCCAACTCTAACCATTCTATGATTGTCTCTATAGTCAAACTGAACTGTGAAGCCTATAATTAAATATTAAATATGTATATTAAGTGTAAAGCAAACAAACTGACCAAAACAATTAGAAGCAGGAAACTGACTGACTTTCCTTCTTAGTCTAATCTTCATTTTAGAGGTAAAAGATTTATTTGGATGGTCTTGTAACAAGACAGATGATACTCTCTAGTACTTACTGATGTTCTCTTATTACTACTGACTAAGGTAAGACCTGTTAGTACTTTTTGTGAGACTTTTCTAGTCTGTTACCTACAGTCTTAGCCACCTACCTCCTATTACTTGAACGCTTTCATAATTGATATTTACAATGTTCATTCAAATTCTTTGAAAGAAGGATGCATGTATAAGCAAATGAAAAGTGTGGGCATTTTTCTCATCTTCAGTTTACACAATATGTCCTAGTCTACTGGCAATAAACATGTTGAATTGTTGGGAGACAACCTGTGTCTTCGGGGCCTTACTTGTCAATAGAAAATGCTCTTTTGATTTTTCTTCTCTCTTGCTAGGAAATTGAGTAGTCAAGGTACTCAGTTACACAGGCACAATAAACACTAGTAGTATTTATGGGAATTGTGGAGGCTTTCTGAGAAGTGACTGTTTCAGGTTGTAGAACCTCCTCTGGATAGCAAATTCTATATTGTGTTCCTTGCAGATAATGGCAACTTGGAGATGATGGACTAATGTATTGTGACTGAGTTTCCTTAGGCTCTAAGTTCATTTTGGAATTGTGCATTTAAATCCTTGCAGCTGCCAGAAGTGTAAGCTGGTGTAGAGTTCAACAAATCAGAGGGAGAGAGGAAATGGGGGAGCTAGGTCACTGGCAAGATAGTGCACTGTCAGATTCGTATAGCCAGGAATGTAGATAACATTCTTTGCAACTCTGCTGCTAAAAGAGCAGGTTGTGTCAGATGAGAGACTTACTTAGCCTGAAAGTATGTAAACAGAATAGTTTTATAGGTTCTCCATGCAGATTCTATAAATAGGTGTGTCTGTAACAGTGTGCAGAAGAAAAAGTGGTTG
>WHYT01015388.1:40771-64810 GCA_009806455.1 Tetrax tetrax
GTTAACTGTAAGCACTGTGAGCCTGTTCAGCTTGGAGTTCTTCATATCCAGATTTCCTTGCTTTTTGTCCAGAGCTATGAGCTTCTCTTTCATAAGCAAATGATCATTTTTCTGTTTGTCATGTGAGGAAAGATAGACTTGCATTAGGCTGCTTTACCCAATTTTTGCATTTGAAATGCCAGCTGTAATGTCACTGAGCTTATTCAAAATGTTACAACCCTTATTCCACTGGGCTCCACTAGGCAGAGAGTAGAAGTGGCTTGAATTCTTAGCTTAACCTGGGTTGTCTCATCAATTCATCCGCAGTTGTCTCATATAGCGAATGATGTTACACGGTTGATCTGGAGTTTATGGGGAGGCTGCACAGTTAACTACAGCCGGGTAAATCTTCACGCCATTTTGCTTAAATTCAAGAGCCTGACTGGGAATGATGAATGCAGGACAATACTGACCATGGAACAGTACTTTTAAAATAAAAAATAATTGAGAATACCCAGCAATGCCCCTTGATCTGAAAGCTGCATGAGCAGATGGTGGTTCTGTGCTTTGTTTGAAGCAGTGCTCTCAGGTCAGTGTACATGGAATGCATGCTCAGTAGGTCAGTGATAGACTGCCCTGCCCCAGATAAACTCTACTTTCCCCCTCCAGCACTTTAATACAGATCGGGAAAATTTGCGTTGACTGTACTGGACTTCAGGTTAGATCCTAATTGGCTGGCTAGACAGCATTTGAAGGAGAATCCCTGGAAGTGCCTACAAAATACACAGCTGTCCAAACAAGGCAAAATTGCTTATCTCTAAAGCCAGTATTGCAAGGGGAGAAATGCTAATCATTGTCATAACAGTCTGACTTATGTGGGGAGAGAAGCTGAATTGAGATGGGTCCTTTTTCTTGAGGTATTGATGATAGACTCTGTAGACACAGCGCATGGTGCTGAGGAAACTGTGTTGATTTCTTTATCTTCTCTCCTGTCCAGGGTGATTTCTATCTGAAGAGTTATCAAATATAAAACTAGTTCTGCCCTCTTTGGACTTCCATTGTATTTTTTCTCCCTCTATTCAGTTTTGAAATCCATTTTTGCTTCTCTACTAGGCCTTTTCCTACGTCGAGAGGGTGACAACAGGGAATTTATAATTTTTTTACGGGTGCAGGAAGCTGCTGTTATGCTTAAGCGCTTTCAAATGGTGTTTCTTGCAACCACAGAAATGTTGTGCAAAGAGAGTAAGGGTGGGTGTGCCCTTGTCCTTCCTGCTGCAAGGTGCTTGGTGTTAACTTCCACATGAATTTGAAATGAGTGACTGTTGTTACTTTTCAAATAGAATTAATTATTCTAACTAAAGGGAGTGTTACTACATGAAGTTAACATACCATGTTTCTCTTTGGAATTCCTTTTCCTTTTTCATTTATCTTTTCTTCATGTAATGCTATCAACAGTTTTCTTAAACTGATTCACAGAAAAGAAGAACATAGTGTTTTTCTATATGTGCATAGAAATATTGGTGCAAAACTGTGCAAAATAAGTGTTGGTAATTATATTTCAAGTAAGGTGTGTGTTTCATACACTATTTTCTTGCTGGAACTGGGGAGCAGTCCCTGATAGTATCAAAAATGTGTTCTTAAAAATTATTTTTATTTAAACTTTGTATTTAAAAAACCCTAAATTTAAAAAGTTATTGGAAAGAAGACAGGAATTTGGGCAAATGATATAGGAGTGGATCACTCTATCTGAATCTAAACACAGATGTGAATTGTTAAATAAAGATGCATTGTGTATTGCTCACAAGCATTAATTTTTCTTAATAATAAATGTGTTTTTATTGCAGATACATTATGTTCCACCACTGCGTGTGTGCCTCCTTTGTCTGACCTCCTGTGGATACCAGCAGCAAGTGGGTGACTTGTGATGTGCTTATTTAAAGGGCTTCATCACTCTCATGTTTCATACAGAGATTTCTCAAGTGATAAAAGGTAATTAACAGCCAGAGATTTATCTAGAGTGAGAGAATGCTCTGATTTTTTAACCTCCAAAGTCGTGTGTTTGAAGTGGTACGGCTTAAGGTCCTAGCCCTGGAGGTTTCCCTAGAGACCCACAACAACAACAATGAAAAAAGACATAAACTGAAGGTGAGGGAGGATTATTTTCAAGAAAAGGGTTTAGATTTTGCAAAACTGGTAAAGCCCGTAGTTCAAGTTGTCCATAGGGAGAAAAACTGTTGTTCTGAATGGAGCTGAGAATGCTGTATATTATTAAATCATGGGGATTTTGTAAGTCCTCCACATTTTAATGAAATTTCTTGTATAAGTGGGGGTTTTCAATGTCATTAATTAATTTATTCTTGATTGATGTAAGAAGAATCATATGAACTGGTACAGCTCACTTTGGCTGGTGAAATTAATCCTCAGTTAGGTACATTTGAGGTAGAGAGAATTGCATGTGGACATGTTGCATTGTAGATGCTGGTGATTGTGTTTAGAGCAATACACAGAATGATTAACCTCATCCTTTAGAAGCTGCAGCTTGAAATATTAACCAGATTAGGAACATTAAAATCATCATATTGGATCAAATTCTCATCAGTTCATCAGTACCAGAATCAGATCTTTTGTAGTTAGTAGCTTTGATCTCAAAATCAAGATGTTTATATTCCATCCAGGTTTTGTTACATGTTCTTGTTACCTCTATAAACAAACTGGCCATTTTTCATTTTCGCTTAGTCTTGATTATGACCAAAATCCACTTTCAGATGTGTGTGAATAGGATATGTAGGTCCTTTTTAGCAAATGAATACCTCTGTGGTACTGTGAGTAACTTACCTATAAAAGTCCCATTCTGGCTGTATTAAATCCTTTTATACAGCTGTGGGAATTATTTACATGAACATTTACATTCTTTACACAAATACAGATTTCTTTTTTAATTACAGTATGATAACAAATCTGGTTTGTATACCCCAGAAAATGATACTCAAATAAGTTCTGCAAACAGATAGATTAATGTCTCCCAGTATACGTAGTCTCAAGTTGCTCAGCTTCTACAATGGTCAGAAGAATAGGTTGTGTTTTAAGTATTCTGTATGAACAGCAATGAATTTTTTTTTGGCCATGTTTTAATGTTTCTGTGCTGATAAAATGATCTCTGGATGGAACAAAGAAGGGAGAGCCAAGTGTGTACAATTGCAAACTTCTCTGCTAAGAAAAACAGGTGAAAACAATTTTGTTGATGAAGAGCTCTTTCACACCACTAGTGAGTAGTGACCATTAGTTTAAATTACTGCCTGTGTGGAGCTCTGTCCATAGAACTGGTTTACTTAGATGTATAAGACGAAGGCCAAGAAAATGTGTTTTCTGTTTTTCAGTGAAGATTTAGGGATTTCACCTGTCTGTTTCATCAGCACTTCAACATAAAAGACAAATTTGACACTTTTAAAATTATTTAAATTGAAATAGTGACACAATTATACAAATAATATATCTGGAGAGTTTTCACGTTGTTGCATGGAAGCTTTGAAATCAGCACAACAAAAAGAGCCGAATGTTCTGTTACGGTATTTACTTTTCATTTTTTACTTCACTTTGTTGATACTTCACATTCTTAGATATGATTAAGCAAAGTTCCCTTCTTGGTTTGTGGACTTTTTAATGTAGAAAATATATGGTTTACATTATTTTTTTTAAATGACAAATGTGTTTGTAAATACACAAGCTTTATGGAGGCGATCTAGGCACAAGTGTGTCTGTTTAATTGACTTTTGAAATTGGGTAGGTTTTCAGTTAGTTCTATAAACAATACTTCCATTCATTGTAGGATAGACATAATACCAAGCGACCAAAATGAAAGGATTTGTTAGTTCAGGTCAAAGTTTGTACCCAACAGAGGGCTAATATTACAGTATTTTAGAAAAATTACTGTGGTAGTTAAAGAAGGCTTTCTCTGGCGATTAAAGCTGTGAATGTTTCGTATAAGCAAGTGGTAGGACACAAACATTCTATCTTACATATTGCTGACAAAGGTAGTGAGAAATCCTTTAAATATTATGTTTCTAGGGATGTGGTGGTTATTTTCTTCTAAGAAACACAAATTCCTTGATGAGTTAAGAGAAATGCATTTTTTTTTTCCTTAATTGAACACTGGTTACCTGTGTGCTGCCTTTGCAGCTGGAACCACAAAACTTCTCATTTAAAGGTCGTTGGCTCTATGAATGAAGCATAGGGAATCTATATACCTCCCTAGATCAGGGCCTAAGGAATGTGGTGAGTGACAGTTGCAGCTAGAATTTCAGATGTATATGTCTGATGCACTGACTCTTGTGTTGCTTAGTTTGAGAAATAAAATCATGCACTTTTTGCTTGGTGATGGTGTCTTTTTTCTTTTTTTTTCTTGCCCCTAGAATTACCATCATGGTAGCATAGTTTTATCCTCCTATATGTGTGATTGAATATTTTTGTCAGTCACATGGCTCATGAAGTTAACATTTTCCTCCTTTAAGGTGTTCAGCCTTTTCTTCTGCTGACTTAACTGTAGTGATCCATTTTGTTGCACAAGTCATCTTTAGCCCATGTAGATGTATAGTCCCAGATTCTCCTTTCTTCAGTAATCTAGTTAGGAGAAGAAAATTGAAAAAAAAAAAAGTGTCCCAAACAGCTCTTTTATGGTAAAGCAGCATAGTTCAATGTAAGCAAAAGCTGTTGACTATGCAAAAACCCCATATTTTTAAGTTAACCAAAACCATTTTCTTGTTCAATATCTTTATTAACTGTTCAATATCTTCATCAATAACATAGCGGGTTTGAGTTCATCCTCAGCAAGTTTAGGGATGACATGAAGCTAAGTAATGCAGCTGATGGACTTGAGTGAAGGCATGCCATCCAGAGACACCTTGACAGGCTTGAGGAGTGGGCCTTTGTGAACCCTATGAAGTTCAACAAGGCCAAGTGCAAGGTCTGCACCTGAGCTGGAGCAATCCCCAGTATCAGTACAAACTGGCTGATGAATGGATTGAGAGCAGCCCTGCAGAGAAGGACTTGGAGATATTGGTACATGGAAAATGAGAGATGAGCTGGCAATGCGTACCCACAGCCCAGGACGCCAACCATATCCCATAAAAAGAAGCATGGCCAGCAGGTCAAGGGGTATGACTCTCCACCTCTACTCTGCTCTTTTGAGACCCCACTTGTGAGTCCTGCATCCAACTCTGAGGTCCCCAGTGCAAGGAAGACAAGGACCAATTAGAGCAAGTCCAGAGGAGGGTCACAAAAATGATCAGAGGGCTGGAACCCCTCTCTTGTGAAGAAAAGTTGAGAGAATTGGGGTTGTTCGGCCTGGAGAAGAGAAAGCCCCAGGGAGACCTTATTGCTATTCTATGATTCTAAAAAATAAAATCCTATAACTCATGTCTTGTTTAGTCCTATTCTGCATTTTCAAAATATAAAGTGCTGAATTCCAGGTGATAGTTACTTGGAATCAGTTTTAATAAAAGCAAGTCAAAGCTTTTATCGTAAAGATGGATTGTACTGATTATAATTATGATGGAGTCACAGAAGAGCAAAACATGCTTCAACTAGCTTTTGTAATATGCTATGAATCTCCCTTTTCTTTTTTTAAACTTGGGGTTTTTTTTCATTATCAAATATACTTGTGACAATATATTGAGTTATTAGTATCTTTTTTATTACATTTATCAGAGAGGATTTTTAGCTTGGATGCCTTATGAATAGACTTAAATGATTAGTCTGAGAGGAGGAGGTCTTGGAAGTCCTCCCATTCATAGTCATTAGGAGAAAATTACAAAAAAAAAATCGTGCCAAATATGCTTATCTTTTATGATAAAGCAACATAGTTTAATGTAAACAAAAGCTGTTGACTATGCAAAACAATACAAAACAAGTCTGCTTACTTAGAGTCTCAACTAAGTTCACACGATTTCTTTTAAGTGTCTATTAAAGAGTAAAAGTAATCTGAAGGTTTTTATTCCTACCCTTCTCTTCATCAGTGCCAGTTTGTGACCTAGCTAGTTGTTTTGTAAGTTCTAAAAACAATCTTTGCATTTAATCAAGCCCCCAACGTAAGAAGGACATGGACCAGTTGGAGAGGGTCCAGAGGAGGGCCACGAAGATGATCAGAGGGCTGGAGCACCTCTCCTATGAGGACAGGCTGAGAGAGTTGCAGCTGTTCAGCCTGGAGAAAAGGAGGCTCCGGGGAGACCTGATAGAGGCCTTCCAGTACCTCGAGGGGGCCTACAGGAAAGATGGAGAGAGGCTGTTCCGTAGGGCCTGTTGTGACAGGACAAGGGGTAATGGTTTTAAATTAGAGGGAGGTAGATTTAGATTGGATATTTGGAAAAACGTTTTTTACAATGTGAGTTGTAGAGCACTGGAACAGGTTGCCCAGAGAGGTGGTGGATGCCCCATCCCTGGAAACATTCAAGGCCAGGTTGGATGAGGCTCTGAGCAACCTGATGTAGTCGGGGATGTCCCTGCTTCTTGCAGGGGGGTTGGACTAGATGACCTTTGAAGGTCCCTTCCAACTCTAACCATTCTATGATTCTGTGAAACTGGGAGTATAATGAGTTGCACAGATGCTGTTAAAGGGATTATTTTGGCTGAAGTTAAACCTGTAACTCGTATGTTTCAGTTGGACAGGTGAGCACACACAGTGTAAAATCCCATGAGAGGTAATATATTCTCTAGTTGGACTCCCAATTAATGTATTTGTTTTTCCTGACAGTGTCTGTTATTTTTCAGACTAGGGCTATGTAGTAAATCAAATAGAAACTCAGCTTTTAGTAAACTTTTCAAGCCATTCTGTTGTCCTCAAGCTTGTTAATGTTTTTTTTCTGTGTCAGTATTACAGGCAAAGCCAAATACAGGTAGTAATAGGTGTGCTTTTACATTTCTTTTAGGCAAATGCTCTGAGCAGAATCAAAACGAACAATGGCCTGTCTTACAATGACAAATATGGAAGGTACAGCAGGTTCTCCTGTTCACCAGAATGGTGATATTCATGGGAACACAAGTGCACCCAAGCAGACAGAACCGTTGCTTCAAGTGTACCTTTATCATTCTCCTGGGAAGACGGGAGGTGATTACCTTCATTTTCCAACTGGAGAATATGTTGCAGAAGAGATTTGTGCTGTTGCCTGTAAAGCCTGTGGTGAGTATATACATAATAATTTTCCTAATGGAATGAAATTCAACTTAACGCAAGAAAGCTTTTAGTAATCCAGAGCTCATCAAAATGGTAGCATTTTATCTGAAACGCTGATCTCTTGTTCTTTCAGAAGTGATCAGTATCAGAAGTAAATCGCACCAGGCTGCAAAACTGTTCCTGTTGGAATGGTTCTGAAACCAAGATTATAATCAAGTAACTGCTACATTTTTTCAAATAATTTGAGGGTATACTACTCTTTACCTGGAAGTTTTCTTTCATTGAGCTGAGATGTATTTGCTTAGTTAAATCATATCAGGAGCTGGAAATAGCCTTAATTATTTTCTGATACAACCCTGCAAAATGGATTGGCCCTGGAAGTTACATGTATATTATATATCATAAATGCTTAACCACTTTACTGGTGGAAACTCTTTTATTAGATATAACATGATTGCTTGTCTATGTGCTTAATGCTTTTTATAATTTATTAGGAAATGAAGTGAGTAAATGACAAGGTGGTATATTTGAAATAAACAAACATATTCATATCTAAGAATGCCTTTGAGTTGTTACATTTAGCCAGAGTTTAACCTGAATAAGTGCTGAGACCTGTAGTAAAGTAATTCAAGCATGCATTTTGTGCATGTGTCTGCCTTTCATTGCAAAACTAGGTTGAATTTGTGAATTAAAAAATTAACTCAAATAACCTTCAGATATTAAAGTGACTGTCTTTTATTTCCTCATGCACGTGTGCCACACACACAGGTAATAGTCTCTCCATATCTTCTTTTGGGCTGTCAGTGGTACAAGGCCGGATTTGTTTTTTAGCTTTACAACTACAGATTTGCATTTCAGATGCAAATGAATTTAAACGAAAAGCTTGTAATTCCACATCTTTCTTTTTCAGTGGATCATAAATATGAAGCTACTGACTCTGACTGTACATTTTATTATCTCCAAACGTCTTACACTTTTGTGATTTTGTCTTTTGATTGCTATACTGTTTTAAAGTGTGATTTTAATGACTTAACTTTTGGGAGGGGTCTGTCAGTTTGTCAGTGCTGTTGAATGTCTTGTACTGAGTTCAGTGCTGTGAGTTGATAATTTGCTTGCATATGCTAATTTCACAAAGATTCTTCGGGGCTTAGGCTCCATTATTTGTTTGAGTTCTTTAGGTGTGGTAGAGTCCAACTAAGATCTGAGTTTGTAGAGTTGCTTTTCAGGTAGTGTGAGAGCTTTAGGCAGCTAAGCACATGTAATGAGTTCAGCAGAAGCACTGCCCGGGATTCATTCTGAGAGAACATGAGGAAGTGGTATTTAGAGGTTTACAGAGTTTTAGCTGTGTGAGATTTTGCTGTTCTAATGACCCTCTAGGTCTGAGTTTGGTGGATGGACGTGAGAATGTTCTTGAAGCCAAGGTATCTTTTTGATAGTGATTCAAGTCAAGACCTTCAAGTTGTCTTCCACTGTGTCCCCAAGGTTCTATAGTCTCTTTCCTCCAGAAGGAAAAGAGAAGAAGAAGAAGAAAAAAAAAATGTATTGTCTCCCTACTTTAGAAAATACACCCATACTAACTTCTGTAATAGAGATAGATTTCCTAACACTGAAGCCCATGTTTTTTGGGCTTCTGTTTTAGCTCTTTTAGGTTTATCAGCTTAGTTCATACCCTTGGGTACAGCATCTAAAAGTGTTTAAGGCTAGTATAGGGAGGAGGTTCTTCACTTTGAGTGTTAAAGTGGTGTATTGAATTTTTATATTAGACAGTAGTTAAATATTTTTATGTAAATAAATACTGTTTAGTCACTAGGTGTTGCTGAGGGAATGAAATAGAGAACAATTTTACTAGATAATGGTGGGAAAAAATGCTTATTTGTTTAACTTAAATATTCACGTGCCAACTTGTCAGAATATTAAACTGATGGGGGCTTGTATTCATCAAATTCAGTATATTTAAAATGACATGGTCTTTCAAAGAATATACTGTGTCATCAGCTGGCATTGCTTCCTTGCTTCCTTTGCTTCCTATCTGACTGGATTTTGAGGGGGCAGGAGAAGGTGCAGAGGGAATAACATATCACCTGAACACAAATTTTTCAGTTTCTCTTTCAATTAATCACTTAGTTAAAGCTCACCTTCCAAAAAATCTCCCAACCTAGTCTGAATTCACTGGAATAGTTACTGCGTTGTTAGATTGATTAGCTGTTTCTATTTTTATTGCTGATCTGTCCACCTTTTTTCTTTCTTTTTCTCTGGTTTGAATTTTCCTTGCTTCAGTTTTCAGATGTCTGTTCAAGTTACGTTTTTCTTCTCCTTTCCCCATCACCAATCCCAGGGAGATATTTATGTGCCATAATGAAATTATCTTCAGGCTTTTTTTTTTTGATAAAACTTAACTTGATTGATTTTTCTTTAGGTTGAATGTCATTACTGTTTTAATTTTTTGTCTGTCTTCTGCACTATCTCCAGTTTCCAAGGAAGATGTGCAGCCCAGGCCATGTATGATATTCCTCTCACCCATGTCACCAATTTGTGAAATCTAGTTCCTGCTAATCCTAAAATCCAATTTGTCTTGTTTCCCATTACATCATCTGAAGACTTCATACTCTCTTGCTGTTTTTTTTTGTCACACCTCACGAACCCTTCTCAATGCTTCTAGCTTTCTGGGGTGCCAGTTTCTGTTCTGCTGGTATGGCTGTTATCTAGCTCCTAGATGTGTGCTTTGATGCTTGACTGTTTTAAAAATAATTTTGTATGAATAGTGGTCCTTATTAAGTTGGCTTTGTATTTGTTTCTATTGTTTCAGTGTTCTTCACTAGTGCTTGTAAAGTATATCAGTAATGATTTATACTTCCTTGTATAAATAAAATGTTTTGTCGTGTTAAGCTTTTATCCTTGTAGAGGTAGACAAAGTCCTTTGAAGAGTGGTTTCTGCCTGATAGCTACTCTGGCAATATTATACAACCTTTTTCTCAAAGGAATTTGTAACATCATTTCTTTCTAAATTGGTGGAAAAGGCTGAAATGGCTGCAGCTTTTTGTTCTCTTTCATAACAGTTATTAGTGCTTAAATCACAAGGTACCACTTATCTTTTCTGGTTTTTCTAAGAGTTTGTGTTGTTGTAGAGCAGAACACGTAGGTCTGCAAAACATGCACAGTTAAATAATGTTTCTGTTGGCAAGGGTAGTCTTTTGGGAGTTAGCTATGAATCAGAAGGCTTCATAAAGAGGTAGTAGGCCTGTCCGAAATATAACAGACTTGGTAATTGTTAGTGAACTTTGTGATTTGAGCACTTGTTAGATCTCTTGATAGATCTCTTTAAAGTATGACAGTTTGTTATTGGTTGGAAGCAGGGCTGGATCTAGGCAAACATCAGCAGTCACAAAGACAGTCTTGTTATATACCTTTTACACAGTTCAAACAATTAAAGGTTTTCTAGTCTTTGCTGACTTGAGTTTAGATCTGTTGTATTGGCTATATAAATTCTCAGTGTGCCTAAATATTACTCTGTAGTTATGTACCAGTTTGAGGCGTGCATGCAGAAGCTGAGCTGTTTCTTATTTTATTTAAAAACAACTTCATTTTTGGAAAAATGTAATAAATATGAAACGCTTTGTAGATTTGTATTTTTATATGGAAAACTGTCTGAACATGAAACTGAGTATCATGTTTCCTAACCAGAAATGCAAGAATAAATGAAGTGTCTTTAAATTAAGTTTAAATTGACTAGTCAGTGTCATGTTTCAGCTGTATGTTAACTAGTGTGTTAATTGCTATGTAAAAATTACAAATGTCACACCAAAACCAAGGGAAGTCTTTGCGCTCAGCCTGAGAGAGAAAGTGGTATTAGAGGAACTAACTGATGGTGGAAATGAAATACGATGGAGAAATTGTTCTAGTGGTTACAGAATCATCCTGATGCCTATGTTTTCTAAATTCAGTATCAGAGATTTGTTTTCCCAAATTGTGATCTTAAACCCTTTTATTTTCTTCTCTCTCTCAAATAGTCTTAAATTTCTCTTTTAAGCTTTTAAAAAAAATGTTTTTACATTCAGTTTAAAAATAATATCAAGCACTCAAGGCCATTTGAACACAAGTAGTAAAGTCACCAGAGCTGATGTGAGAGAGTGATCATGCAAGCTTAATGTGATATTTTACACAATAAATAAATGTTATTATTTACAGAATAATGATAAACTTTGTTTGTAATTTTTATTTTACTCAAAGTGTAAATTATGTAAAAAAAAAAAAAAAATGGAAACCTGTGTTTAAAAATAATGGATGAAATTGAAAATAACATGAACTGAATTTTATTGTGGTCTAGGTAAATCAGATATAGACTATGGGAACATCTGAAGTCTTTGAATTTGAATGTTGGATGTATTTATTTGGATATGGAAAGACATATGTTTTGTATACTATGTTATTATAACTACGCCGTGCCAATAATTCTGCAATAATATACTGCCCAGTCTCTTGTAAGTGCATTTGAAAGTTTGTATCAGCAAAGTAATTTAAAAAAAAAACAAAAAAAACCATCTGTGGACTGTACACTGTAACTTACCAGAATCATACATTATATGCAAGACCAGTATTACATGGAAAAATTATTTTATTTAAATTTTTAAATGAACAATTTGTTGATTTATTCCATTAGCTGAATAAAATGAGTAAAAACATATGCATCACTTGCACGTATAATCCAAATTCTTACTGAATTAAAGTTAACAAAGTGAAGATATTTTTATATTACATTAGGCAGGTGAGTTTGTAAATCACAGTTAAAACAGTTACAATTATAAGCAAAACATTGGTCTGGTGTTAGCGAAATACATTTGTGCCATGTTCTTTGTGCCTCCCAGAAAGCCAAAAGGAGAGTTTTCAGTTGTACCGAAGTAAAAAAACACTGTTTCAAAACATTGGATGTGACTAAGCACTGACAGTGTCTGCATTCAGTTAGATATTTTCAAGGGAGCAAAGGGTAATCTTATGATTGTAATAATCTATAGGAGCTCTTTGCTTGCATGGTTCAGAGGAGATTCCTTGTTAGTGGCTAGAGAATTTCAAGCAGTTTTATCCTTAGCATACTGAATTTCCAGAATACGTGTGACTCAAGGTTATTACTGATTATACTGGCCCATTGTGGGGTTTTGGCACGTTTTGGGGATTTGTTTTTTTGGTTTTTTCTTAAGCGATAGCTTTTCCTGAAAATCCACACGCAACACACACACACCACCCCAGGGTGAGTAATCGATTAGTCAGAACTCTGGGCAATTCTGTGTTGTCAGGAAGGGAAACATGTGCATTGATTATGCAGAAAACATTTTGTTGACAGAATAGCAACATTGAATGTGGTGTCAGAGTTTGGGAAATATGAAGGTAAAATACTATTTTTAGGTAAGAAAAGACAAGCAGTTTTCCATCTGGTGTGTGCAAGACTTCGTGAGTTTTAGATCATTTACTTTACAGTTGTGTGAGAAGACTGAGTAATGTTTGTATTGAACTTTGAAAATTTGGGATTTTTTTAAGTTGTTTTTAATCATGAATTCCATGCAAGTAATTGCTTTCATCTCTGTATGTCTACTGACTTATTAACATCCTTGAGATTACGATTTCATAAGATGCTATTTCTACTGTAGACTACTCATGGCTTCCACATCGCATAGTGGTGTCATTGCTTTTTGTGATTTACAGTTTCTGGTTTTGGGGTTTTTTTTTTTTTCTTTACAGAGGGACATTACCTAATGAAAGCAATACTGTGTGGGTGAAAGAGTATCTAATGCCAGCAAAGGAGAAAATATAGCAAAACTGTATTTCCTTAGCTGCTTCAGGGTAAATGAAGTAGTGTGACTTGTCTGGATGTGGAGTTCTAAAACCACAACGAGGAAAGGAAGAAACTACTATGCAAATCATTCTTTTCTAGGCTTGAGGTAGAAATTTGAGCTATAAACTTCTGCCTTTTATGATGTTACCTGACAGTCTGTTGAACGTGATGAGGCTCCCTTTTTTTTTTTAGCCTTGCATACTAGATAAAATACTTGCCAAGAGATAGTCATGTTTTTGTCTTTGCAATAGACCAGAAAATTTATTTAATAGCCCTTGCTGGAGAAGCAAAGTGGAGAACAATTCTGCTTTATTATGTCTCAGTCACTATCTCATAATTCATCATTGATTTGATAGCGTGGTTAGTGTAGTGCAGAAATCTAGGAGAGGTTTTTTCAGTACCTGTTGTGAACAGCTTTTCTGATTTTACTGGTGTTGAAAATACATTTCTCACAAGTTTTCACTATTGTTGGCATGTCTAGGCTTCATCAGAAGATTGTTATTCCCCACCCCCACTCCTTTGGTTTTCATTGTTTCCTGAGAAAGTACTTAAATACTGCAGATATCATTCACTTGAAAAGTCCCTGCAATTAATAGTTCTGGTAAGAACTGCATGAAAATAGAGGTTTCAGGCCTCTCTGCTTTCATGAGACTTTTGTGGATAATTTTCAAGACTCTAATAGGGGATTTTCTCTGTTTGTGTGGTCATTGAACTTTTTCAGGTGTAGCAATATTCTGGCACAAATACATAATTCTTAAGGGGGAGAGGGGAAGAAAAAAGTGAACTCCTTATTTTGAAGAACACATATGATCTATATGTTATTAAGCACTAGCAGTGAAAGGTGCAAGCTATCATTTGGAATTACAAATGCTGAAGTATGAGGGATGGATGACAGCATAGTCTTTTCATACATAGAAAGACAAAAAAGAGGATTGGGGGGGTGTTAATGCCAACATTTCTGATTTTTAGGGGAAATTCCTCGCTTAGTTAAAGTTTCTTTTCAGAATGGCAGTCATGTGATCTGAATTTAAATATCTGTGGGTTTGGTTTGAGAGGCAGGGGGGTGATGGTGTCTGTAATGTATTTAGTGGAATATGGCAGCTTAACATTTGAATTTACGAATATTGCTTGGAAATTTTTTCTTGTTCAGTGTGCTTATATGGGATTGTTAATATTTAGGGGAACTGTGTTCATGAGACTAGGTAAATATTGAGCGTTGCCTTGAATGGTGTTTAGCATCTGGATAGAATCCTGAATAGGTTGATGATTCACGTGTATTACATTGTAATTGATCTGAAATTATTTGGAATACAGATGCCACGCAGCCTTAAAACTGCTAAGTCAGTTGTTTGCTTTATAGACAACTGATCTGTAATGTAATCTAGTTGATCCCACTTCACACATCAAATAAGAACCAAGTTTGGTTGCATGCAGTAGATTTCTCTTTTAACTACAGAATGGAGTTATTTTTGTATTTCTCAAATCTCTGGATCATAATATCTCTTACTGTACCAAAAGTTTGCAACATCTAGAGTTACAGCCAATCCTTCAGTTATAAATCTCTTCTGGGTTATTCCTTTGGGGATTTTGTTTAGTTTTGGTTTCTCTTTGGTTACGTCACATAATTATTTCAATTTCTGTAGTTTCCTGTAAGTCTATGGTGCCTTTTCATAGAAAATCATGTGTTAAGACCTGTAGTTGTGGTATATTTTGGTGAGCTTTAGTTTGAACAAGTGTGAGATGATTAGCCTATAGATTTCAGCAATTTAGTTTGACATCTGCCCAATAGACCTCTTGTTCTTAGCACTCTTACTGGCTCCCTACGGAAGCAAACTCTATTTTGTAACAAATGTAAGCTAGTTGTTATTTAAGGCTAAGTTACTTCTTGTTCCACAAGCTTATGCAGTTTTGTGTGGGGAGTTGATTAGTTGTTTCTAACTGGTTATCTTACGTGCACTTTATATGTGATGAAAGAAATTTGAGTCTACCTCCTTCAGGAGTTACCTAGATGTTCAGAACAGAAAGAAATAAATAAGGGATTTTTTTTTTTTTCTTGATTTCTTGTGTTAATTTCTACAATTTCATTCTAAGTCTTTGGGGAGGGTTGGAGTACTTTATCTTTTCCCAGAATTCTTTTGTTTCTTAATGTCATTTTAAGTTACTTTTGTCTTATCTACTGATTTTTCAGTATTTTTTTGCCTTGTTACCCCTGTCTTGCTTTAATGTAAGCATTGTTTTCTTTCATTATGACCTAATGTGACTTTCACACTGTAATTTTCATCTTACTCTCTGACCTCTAGACCTGTATCTTCTCCTGTCTTCAAAATATGTTTGTCAGTGGTTGAAGTTCATCCTTTTTGTGCTGTCAATTCTCAGGCATTTAACCTCTTTTCCAGATAGTAGCACTGGCATCACGTGGATGCATAACACTGCAGCATGGTGAACTGGGATCCGCAAAGCCAAATTAAAATTTGGGTGCTGTTGATGCTCAGTGATCAGCTGATGCTCAACTGACTTCCGTAGTTCATTATTAAGTAGGATTTCTTGTCAATTCTCATTAAAACAATCCTGAATTGTTGAGGGGAAAAAAAATATTTTCCAGTTTTGTTTCATTAACTATATATTTGGTTTAGTTCTGAGCAGAGGTACTAAGATGTAAATGGCAGGTAGTTGTCCTGATCATGATCACTTTCTTGCTATTGCTTTACTTAAAATTTTTTGTTGGCCTAAAATCTCAAAATCAATGCCTAGATCTGTTTTTGGAAAAGGTAAGGAAGAAAATAATGTACTGTTGTTACCTGTTACTAAACTGAGAGGCTAAGAAGCCATTATATTAAATGCTATACAGAGGAAATCTTGTAATTTAACAACAAAGTGTAGGATAACAGGTGAACACAGTCTACAGTCAGAGAACACAAAGGAAGAATGAGGAAGAAAACCAACAAAAATAGACTGCAGCTTATAACATGATCATTGCAGTGCTGTTGACAGTGATAGAGCAGTGCAATGCATAGTTGGAGAACATGTGCCAATCTGCTACTTCTAACCCACAATATATATTTTTTTTTAATAAGACTAATTCTTTGTGAAAACAATTTCCTATAAATGTTGATTTCTCTGTTCTTTTTTTAGGTATCATGCCAGTGTATCATAACATGTTTGCACTCATGAGTGAAACAGAGAGAATGTGGTATCCCCCGAATCACATCTTCCATGTGGATGAAGCAACCAGACTCACCCTAATTTACCGGATAAGGTAATCTAAATCAAATGTTACACATTTTTCTTAGTAAAACAAAACAATGCGTGAAAATGCAACTAATAAGTTAATTTGTTGAACCATAGTTTCTCTAAGAAGTTATGGACAGTGTTGGTGATATCTGGATAAGACATAGATAAAAGAATCAAAATTATTGGACTAGGTCTTAATAACATATTTTATTGATTGTTTATTTACTCTGTTTGCTGTGTCAGATTGAAGAAGAGAACAATAAAAAATACAGCAGAATTAAAAATAGTGTTTTACTTAATAATACTGCGAGTGATACAAGTTGTCTCCTCTGTGCTTGCCTGTTTGAAATTAGTGACAGTTCTGCAATGCAAAGTATCCTGTGTAGTCAGGCAGATGTCTGTAATATAGCCATTTTTATCTGACTTGACATCTAAAGCTACAGTCACGGTTTTCCTTATGTAAAAGATTTTGTTTATTTACATTGCATAATGTAACCCGAGTGTTTCTTTAGGCACTATCTCAAAGGAAACTGGAAGGCAGTAACACAAAATCCTCTATATTCTGATTAGCAAGGATAACTTTGCAGAGCTCCTTGTTCCTACCAGTACAACTTGTCACTCTGCCTAAATGTTTAAAGACACTCTGCTTTAAGACACCAAGAACTGAAGGCAAAGCCTTCCATTGACTAACTAGGGCTTCATATTTGTTCTCCAAACCAGCCAACACTAATTAAATGTCTATGAAAGCGATATCTGGTGTTAATACATGAAAGAATCTGTTTATTGATATTTGCTTAACTATTTCCTCATAGGTTTTATTTTCCTCACTGGTATTGCAATGGCACCAGCAGAGCATATCGGTATGGCATTCTTCGAGGTACAGAAAGCCCTGTTCTTGATGATCTTGTCATGTCTTACCTATTTGCACAGGTATGATTTACTTGATTTTATTTTTTTAATGCAGATCGGTAAAGGTTGTTAGTATTTATTACTTTTCACATCTTGTGGTAGTAACTGTGTAGGTTCTTTTGACAGCTTGAAGCCCATTCAAAACGAAAATTGAATTGCATGCCATATTATGTATTTAGAAAGCTGAAGTGCAAATGGAAGTTGTAGGGAGAGCACTGAAAATGTGTAGCTCCTTTCTTTTGGCACTGCCGTGTGGAAGTCTTTCAGTGTGACTTTCATTTCAGATTGACATAATGTAGAATGACATACTCCCCATATGGACCTTTTGAGATTTTGTTGTAGTTTAGCCCCACTTGGGACCAAGCTATGCAGTTTCCCTCATTCCTCCTGCCCTCGAAGGGAATAGGGGAGGGATAACATAACAAAAAGGCTCAAAGTTTGAGATAAGGACAGGGAGAGATCATTGAAGTTACCATTATGGGCAAAACAGACTCGACGTGGGGAAAACTATTTGTTTATTAATAAAACCAAAGCAGGATAATGAGGAAGAGAACAAAAGCAGCCTCCCCCCACCCCTCACTCTTCCCAGGCTTAACTTCATTTCACATCTCTACTTACTTCCCTCCTGGCCTTTAGCAGCACAAAGTGGGGAACAGAGAATGGGGGTTATGGTCAGTTCAGCGCATATCGTTTACTGCCACTCCTTCCTCCTTGGAGGAAGAGCTCCTCGCATTCCTCCCCTGCTCTAGCGTGAGCTCCCTCCCGTGGGCTACGGTGCTTCACAAACTGCTCCAGCGTGGAGTCATTTTTCCATGGGGTGCAGTCCCTCAAGAGCCGGCTGTCGTAGCGCAGGCCCTCCATGGGCCACAGCCTCCTTTGGACATCCACCTGCCCCGATGTGGGGTCCTCCCCGGGCTGCAGGGGGATCTCTGCTCCTCCGTGGGCCTCCATGGGCTGCAGGGGCACAGCCGGCCTCACCATGGTCTTCACCATAAGTGGCAGGGGAATCTTGCCAGGAGTAACTTTACTCCTCCCCCTCCTTCTTTATTGACCTTGGCATCTGCAGCCGTTCCTCTCACAAGAAGTTCTTCACAATCAGCTGAGGCAGAAACCTCTCAGGTTCTCTTTGCATCTCCTCTCATTGCTTCTTGCAGCCGGGCTGGGCCGAGTTAGGCCCAGACAGTTGCCTGGCGGGAGGCCAGAGGGTACAAGGCCCACAAGGCTCGCGCCTCCCTCTTTCTGCCCCCCACTTCTGCTTCTTCACTTTTTTTTTTTGCTTTTTTTCCCCTTCTTAAATATGTTGTCACAGAGGTGTTATCACTGAACATTCCATCACCAGTTGGCTCAGCCCTGGCCAGTGGCGGGTCTGCCCTAGACCTGTCTGAGTCCACTGGATGAAGGGGAAACTTCTAGCAGCTTCTTGCAGAAAGCTGCCACAGTAGCCCCCCGATTAAACAAAACCAACACAAATTTGAAATGAAAATGTTTTGAAAACAGTATTTCTAAGCATGATGGTAGCTGCTATCCATTGTGAACATGTGCAGCTTTTTGTAGACAAAAGAGGTTCATTTGGAAGAATGCAGTCTTAAAAAAAAAAACAAAAACAAAAACACAAAGAGCAAAAAACACACCCCAAAAAACTTTTATTGATGAGCAGCAGTGCTACAGTTTTAATTTACTTTTTAACATTCCTCTTCCTCAGTGGCGAGATGATTTTTTGAATGGATGGATACAGATGCCTGTTACTCATGAAACGCAAGAAGAATGCCTTGGAATGGCTGTTCTGGATATGATGAGAGTGGCCAAAGAAAAGGACCAAACCCCACTTGCTATTTACAATTCAGTCAGGTGACTCCATAAGTGTATCACACCTATCTAAAACTAATATTTGTGCACATTAGTATCTGGGAGGAGATGTTCAGATGTTGGCATTTGATTTATTCTAGTATAATGATCCTGTAAGTTTACCTATAGTGTAAACTAGAAATTAATAGAAAGCTATTCATGTTTTTGGGTACATGGATTTGATTCTCTTAATGAGAGGTAAGGCAGCAGCTACTCATGTGGGAAAGGATGTAAACAATAACTTGAGATGGGAGAGACCTCTGAAAGTCAAATCAGATCAGGACCAGCTTCAAAGTTATATTGTTATTCAGTCTAGTCAAGTTCTGAAAATGTCCAGGGTTGGAGATTCCACTGTATTTCTGGGCAGCTTTGACCTATAGATGATCTTCACTGAGGAAGATTTTTCTATGTATCTTGTCAGTTTCCTCTGTGGTACTGTGCGTCTGTTGCCTCTTGTCCTTCACTTTGCACGTCTAAGAAGAGTAATTCAGTCTTCTCCATAACCATCTGTTAGTTGAGGATGATTAGTAGAACACTCTATTTGAACCTTCTTTTCTCCACGCTGAACAAATCAAGATCCCTTATGCCTCTTCTGTCACGGTCCTGTACTCCAGGCTCTTAACCATCTTGGGCCGATCTCTGCTAAACTTTCTTGAGTTTATAAATTCACTTTGGTTTATCAACCTGGTCGGTTTGCACTCCAGCTGAGTGATATCTGTCTCTGCAGTGAAAAACAGAATGAGACAACGAACTGGCCAGCTGATTGCAGGTGGCAAACTAATGTTTTGCCCCTTGATAGAATATAGACTCTGATATATGAACTTCAGTGAGAACCAACCATAGCGTTGTATTCTACCACCTGTATTTTCAGCCAGGAAATCTGTCCTCTTTTTGTGCAATTGCCTCTCTCTGTGCAGTATCCTTTTTCCAACTTCTATATCAAGCAATGCAGCTATTTAACTTCTGCTGCCTTGCCTCAGAACTTCAGCAATGACTAGAACAGACATGTCAGGATTTAAGGAAAATGTATGATGTGATATATGTTGAAACTAAGTGAGGGGGAAAAATGGAAGAAAGGGCAGGGCTATGTTTGAAAGAACATACTACAGATTGAAGAAAGGATTCTTGTTATCCTATACTTCAAATAATAAGGTTACCTTTAGAGGAAAATATATTTTCTTGTTGACTTGTTTAGCACAGAACTTATTGTCTTTGCTGGATATAATGGATAATTTTGGGGGTTTTTTTTGTTTGTTTGTTTGTTTTTTGCTGGTTATGTATTCACAGCTACAAAATGTTTTTGCCTAAATGTGTGCGAGCAAAAATCCAAGACTACCACATTTTGACGCGAAAAAGAATAAGGTACAGGTTCCGCAAATTTATACAACAGTTTGGCCAATGCAAAGCTACTGCCAGAAACCTGAAACTTAAGTATCTCATAAATCTGGAAACCCTTCAGTCTGCCTTCTATTCAGAGGTTTTTGAAGTAAAAGAACCTGGTGGAGATCCTTCCGGAGAGGAAAGTTTTGCAACCATTGTAATAACTGGAAATGGTGGAATTCAGTGCTTAAGAGGAAAACTTAAAGACTGTGAGACACTGGCAGAGCAGGTAATTTCTTTTATTATTTCAATAATTGTGCAGTTTATCATGTAGCAGAGTGATTAACTTACGTTAGAAATTCTGATTTACCCCAAGTAAATTTGGTGGGTAAATTTCACAGTGATGATACAGTTTTTGTATGGCTGAGGCTCACAGAAATGTATTTACTTAAACAGTGCAGGATTTTAAAATTAGTTTTTTATCAGACTATTAGAAGAAAATCAATACTTGAACATGTAATACTTCTGTGCTGGACAGATGAAAAAATCAGCATTGAACCTTCATTACTGTAAAAAATAGCAGTGGGGAATTAAAACGCACAAATTCCCCAAATTCTCTTTGAAAGCAAGGTTTTAAGGACTCCATAAACCAGGTACATTTCCCTATATCTCTTTCCTGCTGCAGTTAGATTCCTACCAGTGTCTGAGCTAGCAAATTTCAACTGACATTTCTGTGACTGCAGAGTCCATATGCGCTTTGTTCAGCAATTAGATGCTAAATGGTTCCAGTAAGTGCTAGTAATCATGTGCTGTCGCATTTTTACTGATCATTATTCTTTTTTTTGTGTGTGATTTCCCAGCGTGACTATGCATTTTGTCAAATTTACTGGAATCTGATACATACTCATAGCAGTATATTTTGAGAGTATGGGAATTTTCCAAAGGTAAAATTAAAGGCAAAGTGGAGCGCGTGTCAGTTTTCAAAATAATTGTGTCCGTTAGTTTGGTAGTTTTGATGTATAATGTATAGCAGTCAAAACCAAACTATAAAAGATTGTATTTTTACAGTAAGCTATAATAATTTGTAAAAGTTTGGTTTTTGGTTTTTTTTTTTTAATACTTAGCTAAAAAGAAAAAATCTGATTACATACTCAGATTTTTAAAGTGTGGTGTTCTTAGACTATTTGTAAATTGATGTTAGGTCCAGTTACCTCATTCATAGTTCTTGGGAAAGGCAGAGGGCTCGTACATAAGTTACTTGTAAGTGCCAGTTCCTCTGCCAGGACCTAACATAAATAACAGATTTTGCAATTTCTAGTTTTAGGTGTACAAAATTTATGCATACTATGCTGTTTGGGCGTGGCAACCAAGCCTTTAGTAAGAGTAGTGTTTAAACTGATCATATTTCCTATAGAGATAGTCAAATTATTTTATCGTTATTAATAATAATATCATCCCACTTATTGACAGAGACTTGGTGCAGGCTGCATGTATTTTTGCTGGTACAGAAACTGTTTATAAAGTTTGATATGAAAACTTAGTAAATGAATAAGGCTTCTTGTAAACGTGATCATAACTCCTGTTTCAGCAAACTATACTGATGAATCTTTATTAAGATACTTATTTGAAACAAAGTTTGTTGGGTTTTTCTAAGACAGGAATGACACATGTGGGGTAGATTGTGAAGAAATTTGTTTTGCTGGTGCACATTTCCAACAACCAGATGAAGAAATAGAGTTTCAGGGCCTTCAGTGCGTTTGAAATGGCTTGTTCTAGTTGATACGCACTCTTACAGCCTTGATTATGATTAATTAGGTGTATGATTAATTATGATTATATATGAGCCTCTTAATGTATTAGGATATGCTTGCAGCCATATAAATGGGGTATTCTGACTTGGATAAAATCTGTTTGCTTTGCAGGAATAATTTTAGATAGATAAATCTACCCTTATTTAAGCATGTTAGTTAGCATCTGAAGTTCTACTGAAAACAAAACAAAGTATGCTTTATATGACAGTGTAATTTGACTTGTGAAAGACTGAAGGAAGTGGTACAGAATGTCATAGTATCTAAAACTACCTGAACTTACTATCAAAGGAAATGTCTTGATTTTCCCATGTAATTAGGATTGGTGCTTCAAGTTACCTAGTTAGTGATGACCATGGCTGATGGGAGGACCTTCTCTTAGACCCTTTCTTCATTCATACTACATCAGTTTCTTTGGTAACACATTTAGCAGCTTGTGTCACTCTGAACAAAGTCATGATATTTTGGATGGTTAACAGGCTTTGTAAACCTCTTTAGAGTTTTAGAGAGAATGCTAATAATAGATTCTAAAAAGAAAAAAAAAAAGATTTTTTTTAAAATCTTCCATTGTTAGTCCTCACAAAATACTATAGAGCAAAGAAATATCTACAATAAAAAAACCCCTCCAACTTGTATACAGATATTTCCACTTATGGTTCCTGGGTCTTTGTGCATTTTTTAATTGATGCTTGTAGTGATGGTCCCATAAACACAAAACTCCTTTATTTGCTTTTAATGATATGTTTAAAGTTTTATGATCATCTTTGTTGCTAGCTTACAAGTTCATAGTTGTCAGAATTCTAATGCTGCAAATAGGTGGGTTTTTTTAGTTGCTATTTATGTTATTACTGACATTCTATAACCAATATTTATTGCAGGATTTACAAACATACTGTGATTTTCCTGATATCATTGATGTCAGCATTAAACAAGCAAGCCAAGAAGGCTCCAGTGAGAGAAGAATTGTCACCATTCACAAACAAGACAGCAAGAATCTGGTCTGTTTACTTTGCTTGCTATTTTTTTTCAAATAGCTGTTGCTTTGAGCAGACTGTGTGATTGCTGTAGTAGTTATAGTATTGTATAACCAATTACCATGTTAATGAAGAATGAGTTAAAATTAACTGCATTTCAGCAGTATAAGCAGTGTTGGAATACCAATAGTCTTTTGTATTCAAAACTCTGTGCATGGACAGAAATAGAAATAGGCTTTTATAGCTGAGGGTAATTTCTGATCTACAGATTGTTTTTTTTTTTTCTTCATTGGAGTCTTAAAACTGAGTCTGTGGTTTTAGCTATCAAGCATACTGTTTCCATGGTGTCATGGTAAGCTGTCTGCCAGTGACTAAAATATTCAAAAAGGCTTCAAAGTGCTTTGAAAGAATGATGATACACAGAAAATGAGTATTGGAACAAAATTAAAGTCATTGCTTTTACAGTTTAGAATTATTTTAAGAAGATCTTAAGAAAGTATTTTAGACGTGAATGTAAAAAGTTAAGTTGTTTCAGTTTGAACTCCAGCATTGCACTTGAGTCAGGCTTTCCAGCAGGTGTAACTGTCACGCAGTTTTGTGGTGGGTTGACCTGGGCTGGATACCATGTGCCCACCAAGCCACTCTATCACTTCCCCCTCCTCAAGTGGAGAGGGGGGTAGAAAAATACAACAAAAAGTTAGTTGGTTGAGATAAAGACAGGGAGAGATTACGATCATGGGCAAAACAGACTCATCTTGGGGAAATTAATTGTCGTAGTTCAGCCCCAATCGGGACCAGACTACGCAGTCTCTTTCCCGCTCCCCCCACCCTCCGAAAGAATAGGGGGAGAAATATAAGAAAAAAAAAAAAACAGCTCGAGGTTTGAGATAAGGACAGGGAGGAATTCTTAAAGTTACTGTCACGGGCAAAACAGACTCGACTTGGGGAAAAACTATTCATTTATTACTAAAACTAGCAGGAGAA
>WHYT01015389.1:18880-43344 GCA_009806455.1 Tetrax tetrax
CTCCTGCCCCTGCCAAGGCCCCTATCTTGGGTGCTTTGGTTTTGGTTTTAAGGGTTTTTTTTGTTTTTTTTTTTTTTTTTAAATTAAAATTGTCAGGCTCTGCAGAGACAGCAGGCCTGGAAGCGCCGTGGAACAAGCCTCACGCAGCTTGCTCAAGCCAAAGTAAGACCGCCAGCACAGCGGCGCGTGGGGCAGCATTCCCGCAGAAGCTGCTGGCCACCGCCTCGTACGGGACTCAGCGAAGGACTTGGAGGGCAAATCAGTTCAGGCGCCGGGTAAGAGCGCTACCTTTCTATATTCTCAGAGCACTCAGAGCTACACCCACCCAAAATACGTCGTCAACACAGCCAACACACGCGGAAACACAACACCGAGCCGCGACAGCGGTGTTCATTTGTGTGCACACACCGTTACTTGTTTATCACCTGGAGAAAACAAAATTTAACCCCCCAACGAACACAGAGCCCACTGGCAGTCAATCATCACGCGGAGCCCAGCGGAACACGCTTTTGTCCTGCTGAGCGACAGCAACCCGTGCTGCGCCCGAGGAGCAACGCAGCCCCGTCCCTGCGCACAGCCTGGAGTGACAGCACGCAAACCGCATTTGCACGGAGGGAACACAGCACCTCCTCAAAGCCCTCTTTCCCCCAAGCTTGCTTTCTTTCTCTTTTTATTCCAAGCAAACGCCCAACTCATCACATGCTGACTTCTCCACCGAATCTCTGGGGAAAGAGAATCGCCTTAAAAAAAAAAAAAAACCAAAAAAAAACCCTAAGAGACAGCCCTGACACAGTACCTGGTGCCTCATGAAATGCTGCTGGAAGGCGTTGCCGTTCTTAAAGACTTTGAGGCAGTAGGGACAGAGCAGGTGCCGCGTGTCTTCGTGGATCATCCGGAAATGGCTGTCCACTTCGGAATAGAGCGACGAACGATACTGACAGACCTACGGGAGCGGACGGAAACAGTTAACAGTGAAAAGACACAGGAATAGCGCACATCCACCGCTGCAACGGGGAGATCTTGACAGCAGCGCCCAGATCCACAGAGATACTTATCAGTGGAGTTTAGGAACCAGGTCCTACAGAACCTGCTAGATATTCCAACTGAAAAATACTAAATCACACAACATATATTCAGCGTAGTCTGGAGAAACAGATTTGAACTACGTGTATAAAAAGAAAGTAGTGACAATTCAAGCTCCAGGAATCCTGGATTCCTCAGGATCCTCAAGCTCCAGGATCCTCAAGATCCAAGGAAAAAAGGAAAAAAAAGGCAGAGACAGTCAACGCAAAACAATTGGGATATGTCAAACAGCAGTTTCTTCAGGGTCTACGCAAGACAGAATTTGGAACATAATCTGTTATATTTTAGAAGTTTCTTCTCCGTTTTCTTTTTGGAGGGACGGTGTTAGGACCTCTGGGTGGAGATGATGCGTTCAGAATCAACGCAAGGACAAATCTCATGGCAACACAGCGTCAAAAAAAGGTATCACACAAGCAGCATAACCTCATCCGCTCCAGAGTGACAACCTCTCTTTATGGCAAAGCAATTTGCCTGCAGACCCTGGGAGGAAAAAAAAATAAAATTTGGCTCCGAGTGCCACTGGGACTAAGAAGCCTCTGCCAAGCTGATCCAGCTTCAGAGTGCTGGGAACCAGTGGCAAACACTCAGCTGCCCTACGGCCAGTGGACTTAGAGAAGTCCACACCTGGAAAAAAAGCAACGGGCTCCGGAGCACAAGTCTGAGTTGGACCGCTACAAGCCACACATCTTGCTGAGAAGCGCCAGACTCCCTCTTCCTCTCTCGTGTGCGTTTCTGAAGTCCAGCTCCCAAAACCCCTGTAATACCTGACAGACATAGGGCATCTCGCCAGGCTTGTGCGTGTCCTTCATGTGCTGCAGGAACATCGGCTCGCTCTCGAACGCCCACTCGCAGATCTTGCACTTTGCTGCAAAAGAAAGGAAAACCGGTAACATCAAAAAAAAAAAACCAAACCCAAACCATTACAAGTTTCTTTGGGAACAACTGTCCCTGAAAACAAAACAGACAAACACATAGCCCAGAAAACTAGCTCTGAATTGGGCAGACAACAAAATATATTCACGGAGGCTTCCAAAAGGCAGCAGCAAGTCTCTTGAACAAAGCGTGGGTACAACAAGATGTCCTCAGGAGGAAATCGCAAGTGATTTCAAATCAGATGTCAATCTGCTGACCAAGATTAACTTCTACTCTGACACTGTTATTGAACTCAATCTTTAACATACTCTCGCCGTAAGTTTGCAGAAGCGTAACTGGGATGGGTTTTTCTGGTGGCACACAAACGCCCCAAGAAGCAGGGCAGAACAGACACTCCTTTCTCAACAGATTTACGGGTCGTACAAGACAGAAACCCTCTTAAACCGAAGCAACCAACAGCAAAATCCACTCACTCGTTGACTCATATGGACTGTGGACGTTCTCCAGGTGACACTGTAGCTGGAACGGAGTGGAGAACTGTCTGTAACAGTGCTGACAGATGGTGTGGACATCCACCTCTCCGTTCTGCTGGTCCAGTTCAACGTGGTGCTTCATGTGGTTCATAAACCTTACGGAGGGGAAGAGACTGTGTGTGAACAGAAATCCAAATATTTCGCGTCTGTAACCCTGCAAGCATCGTGAACACGACACCAGAGGGGTTTTGAACAGCATGGGAAAGGTTCCTTCCTGCTCCTCCCACCACTGCAAGCAACGTCTCCTTCCACCCAGCAGCCTCCCACTCCCTGACTCCAGGGGAAGCCAGGGAACAGATTCCGCAGCACAGAGGCTGCGCTACTCGCTTCTGAGCACGCCTGACCCCAACCGCTGACGACGAACCCTTACCGTATGTTGTTCTTTAGCCTCTTGGTGCAGTGCGGACACCTGAAGGAAGTTGGGACCTTGGGGAAGTTCAGCAGCTGGCTCACTTTGCCACCGTCTCTGCCGTAGTAGAAATCATCTACCAACATAATGAGCTTACTTTGGGACGAGTCAACCACGTTCTCACTTGGCTCTGGAGCTTTTGCAGGTGGGGACAGCGCAGGGATAGGAGTAGAAGAGGGTGGGGAAGCGACAGCTGTAGTTTTTTCTGGAGATGGAGGCTTGGCAGACTGAATATTTGGTTCAGATTCCAGAGATTTTCTTTTCTTGAGGAATTCAACCATTTCAGGGCAGCAGTACTAAAAGGAAAAAAAAAAACCAAACCCCACAGTTTAATGTGTGTGGGGGGTTGTGTCTAGGAAGAACTACAGAAACAAAGACTAACTGGTACTGAGAGCAGACAGAGGGACGCTAGGGAACGCTCGAGGAAACAGCAACGCAGAGTCAACAGTCGATTTTACATTTCGATTGTTTACCGATACACAAGACTAGAAAAATAAACACATCTCTGGCACCAACAGGACGTAAAACCGCGGTCCTGCCTACTTCCACGGAGGGATGCTGCGTTACTTACACACATGTGTCCTCTTAAAGCTTCGGTGACTCGAAACTGAGCATCGCATCTCGGGCAGACCTTCCTGCCACCATCTTGCAAATCAAATGTGGGAATAGGAGACGAACTGACTGTAAAGGAAAACACAAAACAAAACAAGAACAGTAGAATCCTTCCACGTCATCTTAAACGCAGGGAATCTTTTTGGTTCAGTGGAATGCTTTCGTTTCCAGAGCTGTAGTTTTAACTACTAACTAAACGGGAAGAGGCACGGGAAAGGCAAATTATGCAAACTTCTGACAGTCTGTATGACAAAACATACCCTCCGGTAGCCAGGGTAAGAATAGGAGTGTCTCAAAAATAGAGTTAATAAATTAAAAAAAAAAAAAAAAAGAAGGAAAAAAGATCAGCTCCACTCATCTCCCTTTTTTCTTTAATCATTAGTTTGGTGTCTTTAATCATTCATTTGCTTTCCTTTCCCATCAGACTAAAACGCCTCATCTTCACCTCCAGCCGCAGGAAGAGGCTGAGAACACAGCTCACACGAGATGTACCTTAAATCAACCTCTGGACTCCCAAAAACCTTCGGAAGGTGCTTTTTTTGGGAAGAAGAGAAGCAAAGATTTTATCCTTTTGCCTCTTTGCGTAGCGTATTTCAGGGGTATTTCAAAACGGCAGCAGGCACGCCAATAGTTCTGAATGCAAAATAACGTACGCAAGCAAATACCCACAAACAAAATACGATCACCGGACAAAAGGGTACAAATAACAAAGATGAAGAAATTCGTGAAGCTTTTGAAGCGTTTATCCCTACTATGAAATCGCAGTAGTTCCAGTTTTGTGGGTTTTTTTTTTAATCCAGAAAATAGAATTTATGGATTCTCAGCAGAATCGAGCAAGCTGCCACAGCCCCTACCTTTCGAGGACGACGACTCCGAAACACCGGATCTCTGGGTGCCGTGCACGGGGCTGCTGTTGGAAACCACCAGCGGGCCAGGGCTCTGTCCTAGCGAAGGGACGGTGTTCAGAGTATTCACCAGCTTCGCAACCTCGCTGCTGTTCTCGCCGGTCACGCCAGGCCTCTTCACGGTGACGAAGCTCGCAATGCTCACTGCCGAGGGAACGCAGAGCAGGGCGCTAAGAAGGACTCGGCGGGATCCGGTCCACCGGCTGAACCCCGCTCCCGCCTAGCGCGCCTCGTCTCTTGCTCTTCCACCTTGAGCGTTCGCCAGAGAGAACTAAACCATCAAAGATCCTGTTCAGTAACGCAAAGGCTGGCAAGAATTGGAACGTGAATTTCCCCAACCTTCCAGACCACGCTCCAAGACGCGAGCCGTGTCCCACCAGGAACTAAACAGGACACTGATGGTCACAAAAATCATTTGTATTTCTTTTCTAAATGCAGCCGTGGCCACTTGATGCTACAAATAACCTGACTACTTGCGGGTGAAGTTTTTTTTCCTTTTCAAGTTGTTTGTCACTATTCTCGAGCAATCATTTCGGTCATGAATTCAGCCAACATTGGAAAAACAAAAAAGCAACAGGGTTAGTGTCTGCTTATGCTCCTCATCTATTTCACTTCCCCTTTCAAAAAACACGAGTGGTTAACGAGCAGTGGTTTTCACTCCGCAGAGTTCTAACCGATGGTCTCAGAACACTCGACAGAGGCAACGTAACCGGTTCTCAGACCAAAGCGGACACGACGGCAGGCCCACCCTCATTTTCCAGGCTGGCAAGAGCGGTGACGCGCGAGGCGGCGACGGAGGCAGAGACAGAAATTGGGGGTTAGCGGCTCGACGGGGCTGCCCTGGCTGCTGCACAGTCAACTGCCCAAGGGTGGCTGGCTGCGCCGCGGCAGGTGCGGGGGTGCCGGGAGCGGACTTACTTTGCTGCTGCGCCTGGGACTGCGGAACGGTGCTCCTGATGGTAAGCGTGGCCGGAATGACCGTGGTGAAAGTGTTGGCGGTGGGGCGGACCGGCATGGTTGTGCCTGGTCTCACCTGGGCCATTTGAGAGAACACCTGAGGAACTCCAACTGTGGGTTTAACGAACTGGGTACCTGGGGCTTCAAAAAACAAACAAACAAACAAACAAGGCAGATCAAGCAATCCATTTCCATTCCTTGCACAGTAAAACCTGAGCGCAACCCATTTTCCAGCGCTGCTGAGCTCCCGGAATTCCCAGCCATTGCAGTGGAAGTTTTAAGAGTTCAGCACCTTAATTCCACTTCCCGAGCAGATGAAAACTAAACATGGATGCAGACAGAGTGAAGACTGTATTTACAACTTTTTTTTTTTTTTAGGTGGAATTTTCCAAAAGGCTCAAGTAGTTTACAAGCATAAATCCTGCTGACTTCCATGGGGCTCCCAGTCCTAGTCACCAGGCCCCTCGGAAGGCTTCCTACAACAGGACAAGGGTGACCTTACAGTTGCAAAGCCGTTTGCAATACGAGGCTTTGGAGATTTGCTCTGGGGAAGAGCGAAACGTGACTCATCGCTAGGCACGGCTGCGTTGTTACAAGGCAGGTGTCCAGTGACCAAGAGCTCTCGGTCTCTGATGATGCACGAGAGGATCAGGTAGCGGAAATCAGCGTTAGAAAAAAAATCACCCTCTAGGTACGGCTTGGTTTGCAGGCAGCTGGGGAGATTTTGAAAGGAAGGAAGAGGGGTGGTCAGGGGCTGGGATTTTGGAATTAAGCTAGCTGAGGAGGCGAGATCATACGGAGCGCTGTGAGGAAGACATGCTTTCCAGCTGGAAGCCTCCTGCGCTACAAGGTGGGACAAAACGAGGAGCGCAATTAGAGCCACAAATACCGATAAATCTCACCTGCTACAGCACTGAAAATCCCCCTCTTTAGAGTTACTAGATACGCAGGTGAAACAGATTTCAAAGATAAATACATCATTTTTTTAATCCTTGTTGCTCTAAAGAGAAACACGACAATGGCTTGGACGCGTTCCAGTCCTTACCTGGGACGAGGGTGATGGGCCTCACTGTTTGGCCTTGCTGTACGTTCAGGACAATCCCAACTTGATTCATTGTGTTTTGTACAGGCCGCACGTTCCTCACGGGAAAGCCCTGCGGTCAAACAGCACCATTACCACACCGAGAGTATCTGAGGCACTTTCAATATGAGCTCTCTCTACCGTAAAAATCAAACAAATAATTAAAAGAGACCCACCCCACAGTACTGCCGCCTATAGAGCAATCGAACTACGAGGCCATGCTGTTCTTGGCCAGCACATTCTAAAAATTTACCTGCACGTTTCCCAGGAAACTAAACCAAAGCCGTTAAGTATTCAAGGTCAAATTCACGCAGAGCGGAGAGACCCACGTGCAGCAGGGAGTCAGGCCCCACACGTGAGAGCCAGCGTGAAGTCCCACCAGACCAGCGCTGGCTCCACAGGACCTGCTGAGGTGTGGAACGTGGCCAATTCTCTCCACTGCGAAAGGACTAAGAACACACTACTTCTAAACCTACACAAACTAAAACCCCAAAACCCAACAGATTTCAGCGCAAGTCTAACTGCCACTAAAGTCTACCACAAAATCTGAAAGAGGCAGCTGATTGTTTCTCAACAGCGAAAAGTCTCCCACAGACGAGCGCACCAGAGCTTCTGCCTCAGCCTCACCTGGGTTGTTATGAAGATGGGCTGGCTGGTCACCGGAGAATTCGTGACGTGATTGGCGTTCTGCATGATCTGCACAGGTCGTAACACCGGCTGAGTTACCATCGTGCCCAGCCCCGAGGTCGGGTTCTGGGTAAGGATTAGCGGCTGTCCGGTTTGCTGAACGAGAGGATTGCCAGCTGGAAGAAAAACAGAAACAGAGCAGAAGTCACATTTGTCCGGTAAAAAGGTTGCTGCTCCTCACACACTCAGCTGGTAATTTTAGTCTTCAGTTTTCCAGAGCATGCTTTAAAAGGAAACTTGTGAAAATATCCAACCCTCTGTACACTGTTTCAATATGAATATTTAGGCTAGGATTTTCCAAGCTGCCTAGGAACGGGGTGTTCAAACCCCTGAGCCTTGAGCAACCTCAGAGACCGATTATTCTGGCTCCCACCTGCCCTCTGACCACCGCCTCGCTAGCTCGAGGAAATATTTATTTTCTAGTTTCATTGACTATTAAATACCAATTCACCTGCTGGCAGGTTCTGCAGAACTCACACTGAGGCCCCACAGCCCCTGGCACAGGACGCGTACCAGAAGCGGAGCCACACTGAAAGTTTCTGAGCAGACCATCGGGGACACCAGGGGCTGCTCGGGGCTTCAAGGAGCCAGGACCAGGAGGTCGCAAGAATCCTGCAGTCACCTGAAGTTATCTTCAGCATCCTCGGACAGAAAGAGGAGTATGAGACTGCACCGTCACAAAGCGGCTGATAAACTTCAACAAAAGGGGGGAAAAAAAGACGACATCTGGATCACACCGAACTCCTGACGTGCAGCCTGCGTCGCAAGAGTATCTTACAACGGTTCAAAGTGCTGATTCTCTGCATTCAGAAGTGAAACATCCTGCTTGGAAAAAAAGGTATGACGGGGAAGAGACAGCAGTTTTATCTGCTAAACTCAGCACCCTTATATCACACAACACTCGAAATATTTCACCAGGTCATTTGCTACGAGCGCGTGTCGATGTGAATGCAGCGCTACTGCAGCTTAGCAACAAGCCAGCTCCGTTCGGAAGTCCAACCGCTCCGCTGAGAACACCTTCCCGGGGCTCACGCTCAGGGATGTCGTTCCGTCCTCGCTCGTCTGACGATAACTCGTGCTTTACACCAAGCAGCACCAACCCGATTCCTCACGGTTGTGCGGACGTGCCTGCCGGGGAGTTTAACACAGAGCGCCTTTCCCTCGTCACGCTCTCCGTCATCTCCCACCGCCCCCAGGAAAACCCACATCCATCAGCTGCCGCTCCCCTCGACGCTCATGAGCGGTCGGCCGCGTCCTTCGGTCAGGATCCCGTTGGTCCCACCGCGCTCCCAGTTCCACGGGCTCCTCCTTGCCAGCCAGAGCCGACTGGCAATATCTGCACGGAACGAGGAAAGCCGCACGCAGGAACATTGCCCAACTGCTTCTGGCGACCTGGGGGGCCAGCGTGCACCAAACCAGCGCTCCCTCCTCGCAACGGTTCGCTCAGTCAGGTATTTGCGCTCACGCACGACTCCATCCCGCTGCCATCCACGTCTTGAGGGCTTCCAGACGGGCAGAGGGAGGCGCGACACGGGAAGCCGCAGAGGAATTCTCCCCCCCGTAGATTTGCAGCACAATAGGACGCGATAGGAGAACAGCCAGGCTGGTTCAGGGCCACAAACGCTCGGGCGTTACCGAAACCGCCGACGACGGGAGGAAAGGGCTGCTGCACCCCAACAGCAAGTGTTTCCTGCGTAACTAAATTCAGAAAGAGACCCGCCGCACGCCAAAACGTTCTGACCCACAGCCAAAACAGCTTTTCACGGGAGATGCTTTACAGTCTGGCTGCTGCCTGGCTGGCAGTCCTCAGGGCGCGCGATCCAAATGTTTTCGCCAAGACCAGAGCCGGCAGAAACAGTAGGCTGGGGGAAGACTGCGTGAGAAGATTCGCATCCAGCCGCGCAACTGCTTGGCCCACGCTGCGCCTCGCCTCACTTTTCCAAATGCCTTCGCGAGCGAGGGGACTGCTGGAAAAGAGATACCAGTTCCCACTTCCAGACCATTAAAAAAAAAAAAAAAGTGTCAATCAACAATCGCAGCCCCAAACCAAGGCAGAGGACGGAGACGCTGAGATGTCCTGAAGGCTAGCAGTCTATCTTTGACCATTTTCTTCTTTAAGATCAAAACCAAGGAGCACGAACCCACTGAACGCCACGCGTGCTGCCTCCAGTCCCAGCAGAAGAGGACACGCTTCTGGCCTCTGCGGTTTTGCAAAGCAAGGTCTCTGAAGAGGGACAGGAAAAAGATGGAAGGAGTAAAGGAAAACCAGAGACAGACTGAATTTGCAATCTTTGAAAAAAAACAAAAACAAACCAAACAAACCAGAGAGGTAATCCCTGCACAAGACTCCTGAAAATGAGGTGACTATCAAAGAGAAGAGACAGAAGTTGAGAAGGAAAAGAAAAGAATGTTTGGATAGCTCCATCGGGTTCTGACCATCTACATCCCACCTAGCATCTGATGAAGGCCCAAATCCACAGCACCAGCGGATCATTTTCTCCTCCTCAGCGTCTCGAGGATCTTACGTGGCTGACAAGGAGCACGCAGTCAGCCCCAGCGCTCTCACGGAGCGGAGACCTTCCCAAACGCTGGAGGTCTGTGACTGCAAGTGAGAGGTCCTACACCACCGCTCCAACTTCTGTGAGAAATCCTGAAGACTGACGCCACGACGACCTTGCGGTCAGTACAACCCCAAGCAGAGTGTCACGGTCAGGCTCCCAACTCCTTTGGAGTTTACAAACCATCTGGGAAGACTTGTACCAGCCTAACAAACGGAAGACGGTTTGGGTTCAAACCCATTGTAAGCAGAGACCACCCGACAAAGATCTTCGGGTCAAATGAGCCCAACAACTTCGACTGCCTCCTCTCGGCGTGGACTTGGCAGGTCCCCGCCACATCGCTCCCTCCTGAGACGCTACCGCCACTAAACAAAACAACAGCAGAAGCACCAATAAATACCCCGACTCCTTACCAGAAACTGCAGATGCTTCTCAATGTGGCCACGATGGACACAGTTGGGCGCCCAGTTTTTTTCCCCAGGCTTTGGTAGACTTTTGTAAGGGAGAATGGCCAAGCCTTCTGCAGTAGCACGTCCAAGAGCGTGAGTACTTCTCTTTGATTGTTTCCAAGGAGGTTTTTAACGTTTCCGCAGGTCCTGGAGCGCTTTAAACTCAACGGCCCAGACAGACGTACACAGATTCACTACTTCATCTAGGGAGAACGAGGAGACCACTGCAGAAATCAGCTGCTGGGAGAGAACAAATGATGTTCTTCTCCCTTCTCCTCCTGCCTCAAGTTTATGATTTTCCAAGCAGCTTGCTGGAAGTGGATTAATTGGCTTCTGGGAGGAGGGCGATGTAGACCTAAATGCCAGTTGACGAAGCAAACCTCCTGAACAGCCCATTTAGTCCAGTGATCCTTGCGACCCCAGGCCTCTTCCCACACTTCTTGAACTCCTCCTTGATTTCCAGTGTGCTACCAGGAAGGAAGGTCACGGACATGCGGAAGAGGAGCTTCTTTATCCTCTCCCTCCACTACGCAGAGCGGAGACGCTCTCCTCTAAAGGAGAGGCCGCTCTCGTCGGCCGTGCCCTGCCCGGTCACAGCAGAGGCCGGGCTGACAAAGCCCCTCTCATCCAGAAACACCCACACGGACGATCCGCGCTTCACAACAGCGTCGCCGTCCGAGAGAGGAACGCTGGCGCTGGGCCTGTCAGCGAGTTAGAGGCAGAGCACAGCACGGAGGCCATCGGTGCCGAGGCTCCTACCGCCGACACAACCCACACCAAAATCCGCGATAAACCGTCAGAAGCGGTGCTGGCACGTCGCCATTTAGAGGTTACCACGTGTGCGGGCTTCGCAGTCAACCTGGCCGTCGACAAAGGTCCTCTCAGGCTTACGAAGGGCAGACTAAGCCTGGCGTGACTCGGTTCCTCCACGGCTTTGGTCTCCGCTGAACGGCCCTCGTCGAGCACGGCTCCGAGACACGTCCTTCAAGAGACGGGAAGCACAGGGAGCGGAGCCAAGAGAAGCTCCTGCCGTACCACCGCTCCCTGGGTGACAGGCAGGTTGAGCTTGGGGTAAACACACGTAACTTTTGTCAACAAGTCCAACAGAGAAAAATGGCACTGAATGAGAGAGAGGGAGAGCGGGATCATGGGGCGGTACGCAAAGCGGGCGCTGCAAGCGTCCCGTCACACTAACGCGGCAATGATTTAAACTCCACCAAGTCTTCTCACTTCCCACCCCAACGTGACTTAACACATTAAAACGTAGTATTTCCTTCCACGCTTTCTGTATTTTCAGGACAAAACGCACTTTGTGATTCTCGTGGTGAAAAGAACTGCGGGAACGTAAGTTACACCCTTATCCGACGGTGTGAAGTCAAGCTGTCAGGCCAATGGGCCACGCGGCACCCAGCTCATTTTCTTCTCAACAACAAGGGTGCTTTTTTGGACACGAAGACACTGTGGAAACGCACAGACGCGTGTCACGCCAGCTAGCTACGCGCACACATGCAACGTAAGAAATAACCGGTTTGAGCGGGGTTCAGGCAGAGCTCAAAGCAATCAAAGGAAATAAAGAAATAGAAAATTACGCCAAGCGTCCTTTCAAATCTATTTAGCTTTCAGCAATTTTTCCTTTTAGGTCCCAGTAATTTGAGGCATTTTCAAACTAACCTGCAGGGGAAAAAATTTGGATCCAGCAGAAAGATGGAAAAAGCTAAGCTAAAAGATGTTTCCATCTTTAGTTTGGAAATCCTGCTTCTTGGTTTTTGGACACGGGGTCGCTCCTGGCCAGCCCAGTACGCAGCTCTGCTCCGTTCAAAGGAGAAGCGGCGGTTTGCGTGCTCAACGCTCCGCACGGAATCCAAGCACCCGTTTGTTAATCGCCTGGAGAGTCAGATACTCACCAGCACGGATGCTGTTCTCTAAGAAAAGGATAAATCTTGGGTCTCCAGGCTTGCTCCTAAGTGAATTACACCCTAGAGGGGAAAAACCCAACCAAACCAACCCACGACAAAAAGCTGGAAGAATTTAGATTTAACGGGTCTTTTTCAGCCCTGGCTTGTAAGTCTTTTTAATTAACGTAAAACAAAACACAAGATGACAGCCATGGGTGTGAAAAGCAGATTGCTGAAAGCCGGGATGACTCCAGACGCGGCTCATTTCACGAGCGTTCCACCTAGTCACAACTTAAACTGGGCTGTGACCCTCCGTTAGCGGGCCAGCAAAGGCTGCAGGGACCGCAGAGGTGACAGATGTCCCCGTGGCACTTTGCCACTCCAACTCCTCAGCGGCATCAGGCCAGAAAGGGTTCCCCTGCGAGTCAAAGTCACGGCAGACGAGCTGGCAGCGCCTCGACGAATGCAACGCTCAGGAAGGAGCCGGCCACGCCGCAGGCTGAAGGAGTTTGTATTGGTCCTGAAGTGACCGGGCCAAGCGATCCTCTGCTCCCTCAATGCAACCAGGAGGAGAATTTACTCCACCACAAGGACGAAGTGCTCTGGAAACACTCAAAACCAAGCATGTTTCTGTATTTTTTCACCTAACAGCATTTAGAAGTCTACTGCTGGGTGAAGAAGGTGACCAGGAACACACAGCACCACCACCAGCACGTTCCTCACGCCCACACAGAGTTTGTTTCCACGCCAGCAGACCAGAAGAACACCAGTATAACCCACAGCATCCAGCTCACCCCGAAACACACAGCCCGAACTGTGACGCTGAACACTTTGTTTGAGAAGGCTAACAGAGCTGGCCAAGCTGCCCGGTCATAAATCCTGACCGTATGGAAAGTAACCGTCTTGCTGGAAAGGTCAGTCCCCCCTCCCTCCCCACAGCAGACCCACACGCACCTCGGACTCGCAGGCTCTTGCAGCGGCGTAAGAGCAGCGCCAACACCACCTCAGGAACTCTACAAACCCTCCTCGCCGTGCAGGCTCGCACCGCGCGGTGGAAGGAGAGCCCAACGCGCAATACCGCGGCACGAGACGAGGGAAAGACTTTTCCAAAGCCTGCAAAGAACTAAGCCGTGAGGAAAACCTTTCTGCGTACCTCTGAACTGTGCCACACACACTAAAAAAAATAAATATTTCTAGCTAGCCTGCAGCAGCAGGGCACAGCAGTCCTCCCAAACCGCCAACGTCCCCATAGCCCGGAGAGAACGCTGGGTGCAATCAGACTACGCAGCAAGGACCGAGAACGGACGACAAAACCATTACCACTCGTCTTCTTGCCCAACCTTCTTCACTACGTTTTCCAGTTGCACGCTGGAGCTCTGGAGTAGTTCCCAGAGTTTACCATGGCTCTATTTTTGAGGCAAACAAACAATACAGGAACAAAGACGACAGTTTCTCAGACCACTGTCATTCTGCACAATCCTCTCACGTTTAAGATGTGACAAAGGCCTCTGCAAATTAGATTCCTGTAGAAAGGAGGCAGTTTTAACGGGATCTGGGAATGACTTGGACAGCAGATCCTATGGGGACGTGTTTGAACTTGCCAGAAGAGTACACAAATATTTTACTGACAAATGCATTGTGATTAGCAGATAGTTTTTTTAGTAGCCACACTCTTTTTTTCTAACCATTCATTTAATTATAGCACAGTGACACCGCCAAGCCTTTATTAATTTTTGTAATTGATTTAGAACATCTGCCTCCAATTACTTCTCTTAATAAAGCTATGAAACGTTCATCACCAGTGCATTACATAGGGATATCAAACACATTTGGAGTTCAAGATACCACGTCACAGTGCGCCAGCGTGACCCCGAACAGTCCAGACCTTCATCTTCTCTCTTACCTGGAGGGCAAGACCCCCGGTGGTGACTTGCCCTCGCATGGAAGGACGCCGGAGTCACCCTTGAGTCGAGGAAAACCAGCCGCTGCTCCCCGTAGTCCCTGCGAGGCTTCGCCCAGCTCCCACCCCAGCACCGCTCTGCCCTCTCCCTGTTCAGCCCGAGAAGTCGTCACTGCGAGCCACCCTCGCGTTTCCCCGCTGCGCCTCAAACCGCTGTCACGCCGCAGGCATTTCTGCTCACAAATACCGTCACCAGCGTCTTGGCAGCGCCGCCGCTACCGACTGACGCGGCTGCGGAGAGGTGGGCGCCTACGGACGCAGGGGCCGCAGCTGGCAGAGGGGCAGAAACGGGCTGCAGAACTGCTAGGAAGGAACGGCACACAAAGAAAACACACAATTTGTTTGCGGAGACACAGCGTGACACTCGCACGCGGCGCGGCAGGATGGCAGCACGGCCGCGCGAAGTCACGCGTTCAGCTCCGCGCAGCGCTCCACACCCACGTCCGGCTGCTTTAGCCTCGGGTTTTCTACCGAACGGCACAAGCAAGAGAAATTCAACTCGCCCAAGACCACCGTCAGTTTATTTCCACTCCAGCCTACGACTGAGGCACCTCCTCCTTCCAAACACCCTCCCACCTCGACATCTCTACCCAAAGCAAGCTCCTTCCAAACCCCGCCTGGCAGGAAGGCCAGAGGCAGCCGGTGACAGCAGTCAGCAGCGGAACATCCCCTCCCCTAAGCACAGCCAACCTTCCCCTACCCCCCTCCCGCTATCAACCAGCCCTCCAAAGTCCGGAGCGTCGAATCCTTCCAGACGGGAAGGAGTCAGCGGCGCCGAGTGCGACGAATGCTCCCGCGGCCCTGCCTAAATGCCGATCCTAGCGCGATCGAGCCGTCAGAAACGCGAGACGTTGAACCACCATCGTCAGTTATCCCTGGCCTACAAGGAGACACGGATCCATCTCTACCCCAGACACTTGACCAAGGAAAAGCTTTGGGAATGGCTGAACAAAAGCCTGACTTATGAAACACGCCGGTCGGCTTCACCCACACACATAGCTAGGCTAAGAACGCGGTTTTCCACGCACCAGACTCCAGTGCTTGGCATGAGCCAAAGGGACAACAAACACAAGTTTTTCTCATTCTAGTCTGTTTCCATTTACTCCCAAATTGTGGAATGTTCATCACGGTTTCATTTGCATAAGACAGGCACACGCACAACGGCCCACGTCACTGCGCTGACACCAACAGGCAGCACCCACGAGCAAGACCGTCCCTGTGTCTTTACTTAGGATTCCACCACAAACCGAGTCATTACACAGCGTCTGAAAAACATAAAGCCTCCAATCGGGCAATTTCTGCTTTATTTGAGTCCAGATTTCTCATTAGCTTTTTCCTGCCTCCTAAACTACTTATTCGCCGCACACCAGGCCTCGCGCGGCACCACCATCATGTCAGTGCTCCCCAGCGCTCAAAAGCTCTGTTCGTTCACAAACAGAGAAACTTAAATTGGTTATGTGATTCATTAACAGGGTTTTTTTCCCCGTTATCAAATAAGACTACTTACTGGGTAGGATGTAACCAATCACCGCCATTTCCCTTCAAATTTTAACACCAGTAGCAGGAAAAATTCTAGACTAGAAGAGTTAATTACCCGCAGCAGTTTTATCAACTGAATTATAATCCTCAACCACAGAATCTTCAATCACATCACTGATTTTCTGCCATGGTTCCAGCTCCTCCTCCTCACATTCCATAAAAAGGTCCGTGTCCGCCATCCTGCAGAGGGAAAAGAAGAGAAACCTTTATTAGAAAATTGTGTTTTGTTGGGCAGAAGTCTCATTATAAGAAAACATTTAATGCCAGAAATATGAACAGCGGTTTTATTTCCCAGGATTCCAAATAAATCTAAAAAAAATGGCTCCACATGCCACTTTAAGGGGCTGTGTTTCTTTTTCAGATGAATCTGTGCAGAAGGCACTTGGGTTTTGACGGAACATGGCCATGGCTTTGCCTCTCCTGCACAAGAAAGCCGACCCAACAGCGACGAAATCAGGAGTCGCCCCCCCAAAGCCCAGTACCTTTAAATAACGAGTAACTGCGACCGCAAGGAGGAAGAAGGATGGGGTTTGTTCTGTGCATGGTTTTGAATATTCTAGGATTCCTGCCAGCACACACGATGGAGATTGACTATCCAAGCTTAAATGAGTAAAAAAAACCCGCGTGCGCAAACGCACGAAGAGTCCTCGGCTAACCTCAGCCCACCCCTCCAACCAACCCGCGTGTTCCCAAACCCCGGCACGCTCCCCAGCCTCGGCTCCAGACCGTCCTCGGAGCGGGGAATCTGACACACGACTACGAACTAGTTCGAAGAACAAAACAAAAAAAGGAAAAAAAGAAAAAAAAAAGAAATGGATTTTCTGCAATTAGATCCATCACCGCGTTCACTCAGAGAAAAGACACAACAGAACTCCAGCCTGCCCCTCTCTCCTGAGGAGCAAGCCCTCGTTCTTGCCACCAACCTCTTGAACGTCTATTTTGGCTACAGCCCGGGTGAGCCGGGGAAGCAGAAGCCGAGCCAAGGAGAGAGGCGCTGGGAGTATCGCCGCGGACACGACGGGGACGCTACGTCCTGCCCCGCTCTTTACATACCTGCCCGCTCGGTTTGCTTTTCCGAGCACCGCTGCACACAACCTGAATTTTTACGGAAGCGCCTGCAGCGAGAGCCAAGGACTTTCTCCTGGGACTGCATCTAATCAGAGCTCAGTGAAGAGTTCAGTTAAACACCAGACCACCAACCCCAGCCCGATTCACAGCTATCAACAGCCTCAAGCGTCCCGCGGGAGACCTCTCCTCAGAAGGTGGGAGAGCTGCCACCAAAGGTCCCCAAAAGCTGCTTTTCACTGCGATCTCATGGACAGACACGGATTTCCAGGCACACCGACAACCTCCAAGCCACCGTTCCAAGCTGCTGGAAGGAGCTTTCTCCCAGATCTGGTTTTGCATTGTTTCAGGGTCCGGCTGTTTCTAAACTTCTCTTCTAAACGCTGCTGACGCAAAGTTTTAATTCTCCTCAAGAACACGTTTAGGAGTCTCTAACCAACATGGCTAATTCAAGAAGCTCCATTTTTTCAAGGCAATAAGGACTCTTACAGGAAGTAAGACACGGCAAAAGCTCAATTTCCTAATTTCCCACCCGGGTTACAGTAAAAAAGACTCGATTCTTTCCCGCCATCAACCACTGGAAACGCTGGCGAGCGGAACAAGCGGCGGTCCTGAACGGTGCGTGACTGGGAATCCAGATGCCTAGCAGGGATTTCTCTCCTCTTGGGCACATTTTGGCGGCAAAAGAGCCTGTTACTATTGCATTTTGCCATCTCTACTACCATTTGACAGCCAGAAAAATCTGATGGAAACGTTCTGAGGCAAACTGGCCAAAAATCTGCTTACAATAGGGGACAAGCAAGAAGCGAACCCAACTCAGGCGCAGACAACCCGTGTTCGCAAAACAGAGTGACGTTTAGCAGCTCGCTGCTGAAAAGCCAGGAGACATAGCTTTACAATATAAGATGGATTAAGTAACCTCGGAGCAATTAAATTATAAGCCTGGCACCATTAAGCTATGTCTACCCTTCTTCTCCTAACAGAGTCCTAACTCTGGCCAAACCAACGCTCATGACTGGAATAACCAGGTAAGCCTCAAAAATAATAAGAATCGTAAAAACTTGTTGTTTGCCAAATCCAAACTGCCGGCACTTTTTTTGTTGTTTTCCCCTAGACACAGCCAGCCCCTGACTCTTCTTTTTCTGCGCTGCCTTTGCCCGAAAAGGATTCGCAGAGCGTACACCGCGATGCTGCGGTTGCGTAAGAAATCCTCATCGTAGTTTTACGCCTGCTCACGTTCGCACCTGCGATTCTCCCTTCTCAGTTATGCCTTTGAAGCACAGCGACGTTCGTTTTCAGAATAACAAAGAATGAGATTTAAAGGAAGCCCGTCGCACCACTCGTGTTCAGAGCCTGACCTTTTGTGTTCCGCGTCCGAGAAGTCGGAATGACCGGTCCTGCCGTCACTCCGGCGAGGACACGGCGCAGTAGCACGTTTAACTGAACTGGTTCATGCCCATTCACACACCGACAGTTTATTTCATACAGCTATCCACAATTCTGGGCATTTACAGCGCGAAATCTTAACTAATACGCTAAATGAAAACATTCCCATAGAATTTCACTTTGGATCTCTGTGAAATCGCATTTGCCCTTCCTTTAGGAAGGGTCTTTAAAAGAAAAAGAGCCCCCAACTCGCAAATAACTCGCTGCTGCCAACACTACTCTTTCGGTCCGTTCAGGGGCGCGGGGGGAACCTACGCGGCTTGCTGAAACGGAGGGCGCTCGTGGGCTCGCTGGGCTACCAGGAGGAAGTCTTGGCAGAGAAATATTATCTAGTGTTGTGATTTTACAGGGGAGGCGGAGAATCTTGTTTCTCTGACCACAGCTGGAACAAGAGATTATTTCTTTTCTCGCTGTTTCAAGTCCCTCTCGGTTGACTTTAGCCTAACCAGCAGACTTGCAGGAACTTTAAGTGACCTTGCCCCCTCCAGCTGTCCCCCAAGCGCCCTGCCCTGGTATTCTGCCCAGAGACACGAGCGTATCTCCACAGCTGTTTTCTCCTCGCTGTTATCACCTTCCCAGCACGCGCTTCGAGATGAGAAAATCCCAGTAACGTCGGCCCATGGGATCCACCAGCAAGTTATCAGCAAGCAGAGGGATGCGTTCCTCCCGGAAAACGCCGAGGCTGTGCTCCGCACGCTGTGACACTGCCTGGAGCGTGACGCCGAGATAGGCTTACACAACTAGAAAGTTGAAGAGAGATAGAAGATGCGATCTTCAGGAAAAGCTGGGATGACCTGGAGTTGTCCCGTCTACAGAGGGGATCACCGAAGCACAATAATCCTCAGATACGCAAAACTATTGCGGAGTGGAAGGAAGCGGTCGGCTCTGCACGTTGAGGATGGAAACAAGAAATGAAGGGCTCAAGCTGGAGAGCTTACACATCACAAAACCTTCGAGGAGTGACGATGAAGCACTGCAAGAGGCTGCCCAGGGACCGGGGGCACTCCCAGCTCCGGATGCCCCTGGAACAGCCTGCAAGAGAAGGCGTGGATACCGCGAGGGAGGCAAGGTGGGTTCAACGCCTCGCTGCAGATGTTTGAGGCTCCACTTTTCCGCAGCGCTGTGTAACTCCTGAACTAACCATCCATTACCAGTTATTTCTGCACCGCTACAAAATGGCAAGTACGCATTAGTTCCTCACACGGAGGCTTTTGCGATAGGAAGCAATTAAATACTCCTGAAACAGTTAACTCTCTTCATCCTGCTGAATCCACAAAGCGCTACTACTAAATAACTCACGTAAAGCAAACTACCCAACTTCACAAATCCCAATTCCTGCTCATAAACACTCTATAAAGCAGTTGTTGTTCAAATGCGTCCATTAAACTTTGCACGGAAACATATGCCTAAAACTAGTCTTTGTAAAACGTCTTGTAATCAAAGAGAAAAAACAGCCAACCAATTAAAATAAAAAAAAAATAATAAAAATCAAGTCTCTTACTTGTCAAACAAAATTACACTGCTATATTTTTTAAAAAATAAATTTAAGTAGTACTGCAATAGTCCAAAAATACAATTAACCAAGTGTATCACATTAAGCGTGAAGCAGCTCGCGTTCTCCATAGCGCCCATCACCCTGCCTGCTTCAAAAACACTACGAGCTTCTTAAACGACATAAAACCTGCGGCGTGTAAAGACTTTTCGTAACCTTATTGCCCAGGTGGGAAACTGAGTTCAGTGAAATTAAGTGATTTGCTGAAGACTCTACGAGCAGGGAATGGCTCAGCCGGAAATCAAACGCAAGATGCCCAGCCCTTGTTCACATCACTGAATGCAAACTCAAACTTCTCCCTGCTAAAAAAAAAAAAAAAAGAGAGACAACAAAAATAATTTCTGAATGACGAATGGGAACAAGATAGATTCCAAGAAATGAAGCTCTGAAGTACAGGTGTATGCTAGAGATCTGCTTAGCAGTGGAATGCAAGAATCAAAAAGCCTTAAATATTATCTGTGCCCGTTAACATAAACTTTGTTATAATCACAAGATCTTCGTAAAAACAAGCGAAACCTCACGCCAGATACCCAGCAAGATCTTGACCGGACAGGCGTTACAACTGATCACCACCGACACGTTCACGCTTCTCAACGTTCACCCTTCACAGAAGCATCCAGAAAAAAAAAAATCCCGCGAAGCTTCCAGGACAAAGCGTCCCCTCGCTGGCGAAGCCGGTGGCACTCCCACGGTAACGGGTTGTCTGGAATCAGATTACTCCTCGCCAGCCGAGGAACGGCGCCTCGACGCTCTGGTGATGGGCAGCCTATAAATAGGCAGGATAAATAACCTTCGTTAAAGCGTGCGCGTACGCCTGCCCAGGAAGGGGAGAACTCCAGAGGAAGCCTTCGCGCACATTGTACAAAAATCTATTATTGAACACCTCATCGTTATTCAAAAGATGCAGAGACAAAATGCTGAAGAGACGGTAGTTACAAGCTTCTTTTGACACCAACTTACATTATGCGCATAGTATTTCATCTGTTCACATCAACCGCGCTAAGAAAATGTCTCCTCTCTTCTATCCTGTAACAGCTTTGTTTTTCAAAGCTTTGATCTTGAATATTTTTGTGTGTAAGAAGTCTTTGCTCAATAAAATGATTAATCCCAGTGATAAATACTCCGCATTTAGCTTTTCAGCACGTAGCTGGCAGATGCTCGGTTGAAAAAGATGGATGCCAAAAAAATTTACAAAAAAAAAATGAAAAAAAAATTAAAGTCTTCTAGACACACTGCAAGAAATAAAGCCTTTCAGACCGAAGGGTATTTACTCTCCCTTTTAGTTGGAAAACGGGAGAAGACCTTCAGGGGAAGAGCCAATATATATTAGCTTTACACAAATAACTGGCACGACCGCAAGAGAGACCCTTTATTTTTTTGTGAGCTGATGTGGTTCATACTCATTGTTGCTACACAGGGGGGGGAAAACCCAACAGCCATTACATCTTGTACTGAAAGGCCGGCCACCTGATTACGCGCTCTGATCAACGTGATCACCGTTACCAGGGGAAATCCAACAATAAAGATGTTTTATTTGCATACAACCAGATAGATTACCCCGTCAAGAGAAGAGGAGAAATCCTTTTCTTCTCTCCTATGCCTCACTAAAAAGAAAAATTGAAAAAAAAAAAATGTCTCCTTTGCAATTTCAACCAATATTCAGAATCTAAGATCCAACCGCATTTATTTATCGATGAACGACTTTCAAACAGTTAGAGATCAGACACAATCCCTACAGCCTGCCATTAATTTCCGGAGGTAAAATGACCGGACAGGCAGGCAGGACAAACCATGGTGCTCTGCTTTAAAGACCACTGGCACTTTCCATCTTCAAAACCACCTCAAGAAACAAAATCAACACTTTCTCCACCCAAACGAGGTGGCAAACAAAGGAGGCTGCTACCACAGAGCGAGTTGTAACTCCAAATTCACCGACCCGGAGCGTAGCGAGCGCGGAGCGCCGGGCCCCGAGTGTTTTCCCAGCACCTGTGGAGAGCAGGTCTGCCGTGCCAGCTGCAGAAGAAGGCAGCTGTGTCTCATTGAGGCCATCTCCAAAAGAAGCGTGGTGATATATTTACGGTTCCATTCACAGCTTGATATTATTTGACACAAAGCAAGCAAGTTATGACATACATCTGCTGTATAGACACACACACACTTCTTTGTAGAAAGGACTTCAAATTAAGGACTCTTTCAGCGTTCTTCAAAACTCACCCGATGGGATGTGCTACTCTTGCTAGATAAGCTTCACTTTCTAAGGCTCTTAATTAAAAAAAAAAAAAAGTATAAATAAATCAGCGCTCGTCAGGGCACTGCTGGTGGCCCAATTTCTGCCTACTGGGCGAAATCATCTGCAGCACAATCAAGTCTTAGGGGCACACGAGCAGGGCAGAAACAAATCCCCACTGCGCGACACAGGTGAGCCGGTACAGCGGAACGCTGGGTTTTGTTTAAAGACGGAACAAAGAGGAGGGCTGGAGCCTGTGACCCCAGAGGGACGGGGAGCACTACCCAGAATTTCACAACGGCCCCCCTCCAACACCAAGTCACCTACGGAGGGACGAATACAGCCATGTCCGGACAAAAAAAAACCAAGGAAGAATTCACAGCCTGGCACGATCAGAGGTGGGGAAGTTCTGAGAGCAGCGAGGGACGCGGGAACGTCCGCTCCTGCCTGGCGCTCCCCTCGAGCTGCCTCTATCGCCTTTCTCCGGACAGCCAGGAATTCCAGGGGCAAACACATCTATGCTCCAGCCATCCCAAAACGGGCAGCAAGTCAAGTCATTTAAAATAAGAGACATCCGAATCTTAACAGGTATCACCACGCCCTCACGAATCCTAACTTCAAGCTTTATTCACATTTTCAGAAGAGGATATGGATCTTCACGGGAATTTACGACGTAGAAAACCAAGCGACTATGGAGTGAGAGTCAATCCGAGTACTGGCACACAGCTTTAGCGTGCTAGTATTTTTTTTTTTAATTTTTTTTTCCCAGGAAAAAGTCCCACCTGACTTGCCAGGGGAATCCACAGTCACAGTTGGCTATCAGTGACGAAGGACTACTGAAAGCTGAGGAAACGATGAGGGAACAGTTTATGAACTTCACAGAGGGGCCTTGCATCTTCCAAAAGTCTATGGCTAACTTCATCTTCACCCAAAGGCGACTCCTGCAAGTTCTCACTTCGTCCAGCGCCGCTACGCCTGGCGGCACGGCGGTTTGGGACAGCGCTGGCACAAAGAGGCCCCAAGTCCCCGCAAGGTATCTGCGCAGGGAACCTGCCGCGGCTCCTAGACAGACGACGGTACGGGCTGGCCATCGGGCTTACGGGGAAATCGCATCCTACTCCACCGCAACCAGGGAACGCGGCTGTTCTCCCCGCAGGGAAAGGCGGAGGTAGGCTGTGTACAAACTGCTTCCCAGAAGATTCTATTTTTAGCACCAAGTGTATAAACTTTCTTCATCCTTCTTGCCAAAGGCTGGTCAGTTTGTGCCAGCCTGGATTTGCCATTGCAGATTTAACTGCAGCGCGGTTATAACGTGACCGAAACCCCAATCCTTTCCAAACACACACTAATAATTAATCGACGCTTACATTTCCTTCACCACTTGCTACAAAACAGCCTCCTCCCCTCCTGACGGCCCAGAGAAGATCCGAGCTGTCAGACCGAGGGTCTGCCTTTCAGAGACCCGCAGGTCATCTTGAGGAGATGACTCAGTGCCCGCTCTGGGACGGAAATGGACGTACAAATCAACTTCTCTTGTCCAAGTTCTCCTTCTGAACGGGCGTTTCTCTCCATTACGATTTCCCCGGTGAACACGCAGCCTCAACACAACCGCTGTTACTTATTTTCTCACTTTCCATCACTGAACGGAAGGGAACGTATCTTAACTACGTAAGAACCCAGACACCCGCCGAGGTCACGTTAAATGCAAATGAATCCTACGACAAAGGGTTAGGCTGTCGAGACACGCCGCAATCCTCGCCCTGAAAAAAAGATAACGCTCTTCAGTGGCTTTTAATGACTAACTGGCACAGCCTAAACCTGATACCATCTCCGCGATGAAAATACACCCCGGCGGATGTTTTCGTTGCTGTTTATTCGGCTATTCATCACGAGCAACACCTCCAAACGAAGAGGGGAGGCGAGAGGCGCTGCGCGAGGCGAATGCCAGAGTTCAACGGTTACATCCTTCAGGCCAAGGGAAATTTACTTTCTGGCGACTGATGTGGTTGACTTGACTTTGCTGGGTGCTGAAATCATTTCAACAGGCATGTTATATTTCCTACGAATGCCATCGTTTCAAGTCCTATGTGTTTTATTAAAGCTTTGAAGTGCGTGATGCCTACTAATTAAAATGTATTATTACACACTCAATTACGATGATTGCTATCTACCTTCAAGTTTGAGCTGCGGAGCAATGAAAACAAACCGCTTTCTGATTATTTGTCTCTACGGACCAGCTTAACGCTTCTGGCGTATTTTGCGAGCGCGGGACTACCTTGAAGCTTCTAGAGGCCAAGAGCGAGGCTGCAGCCAGGTTTCTGCGAGGGGCTCTTTTGTGAGGAGACAGCCCGGAGCGCCGCGCCGTGCCAGCGTGGAGGCAGGTCCGCTGGCACGAAGACAGCCGGAGGTTCGCTGACAGTATCTAAGCAGCTGCGGGGACGGCGCACACAAACAGCGTAACTGTATATATCCACGAGCGCAACACCGACTGCAAGCAGCGTATCCAGAACCCCGCGCCCGGAGCTTAAAGAGGCAACGGAGAGCAAGCGCTCCGGGCGGGCAGCCCTGGAGGCATGCTAATAATTATATGACTAAAAAAAAAAAAAAAAAAAAAAAAAAAAAAAAAAAAAAAA
>WHYT01015391.1:0-52083 GCA_009806455.1 Tetrax tetrax
ACCGCAAAACAAAAAAAAAAAAAAACAAAAACAAAACAACAAAATCCCGATCCTTAGTGAAGTAATTATTTTTTTTTTTTATGATAGTGATAATTAATTCTTTTTGTTATTGCTACTGTTCCTAAGCCTTTACTTTCAACTTACCATCTGTATTGGTTTTACAGAGCAAGGTTTTGGTAGCAGGGGGGACTGCAGGGATAGCTTCTGTGAGAAGACACCAGGAGCTACTCCCCATGTCAAACAGAGCTGGTTCCAGAGGCTTTAAGATGGACCCAGTGCTGGCCAAACCTGAGCCCATCAATTACATTGGTAGAGCCTCTGTGATAACATTTCAGAAAGCATAGAACAACAGTGCACAGCAGCTGTAAGGGAGGAGTGAGAAAATATGACAGAACATATATGCAGACACCAAGGCCAGTGAAGGAGTGGGAGGAGGTGCTTCAGGTATTGGAGCAGAGATTCCCCTGTAGCTTGTGGTGAAGATCATGGTGAAACAAGTTTTCCCCCTGCAGCCCTTGGAGGATTGTGCTGGTAAAGATATCCACACTGCAGGCTGTGGAGGACTCCACACAAGCAGATGAATATGCCCTGAAGGAAGGTGCAGCCTGGGAAAAGCCCACACAGGAGCAGGCTCCTGGCACGAGCCGAGCCGTGTCCTGTGAAGAGGACCCCACACAGGAGCAGGTTTTCTGCCAAGAACTGTGATCCATGGGAGACCTATGCTTGAACGGTTATTTCCTGAAGGACTGTACCTGTGGAGAGAACTCATGCTGGAGTAGTTCTTGAAGAACTGCAGCCTGTGGGAAAGACTCATATTGGAGCAGTTCCTTAAGGACCGTATCCCACAGAAGTGACTTCATGCTGGCCAGGGGATTAGTGAAGGGGGAAGGTTAGCAGAGACAAAGTGTTATGGGCTGACCACAACCTCCATTCCCTGTCCCCCCAGCACCTCTCAGAGGGGAGGAGGCAGAAGAGTCAGGAATTGAACTTGGGAGGGTGGGAGGCGTGGGAGAAAGATGGCTTTAGTTTTGTTTTTATGTCTCCCTAGCCTACTCTGTTATTAATTGGAAATAAATTAAATTAATTTCCCCAAGTCAAGTCTGTTTTGCCTGTGATGGTAATTGGTGAGTGATTTCCCTGTCATTATCTTGAACTATGAGCTTTTTAGTCATATACTTTCTGCCCATGTCCTGTTGAGGAGGAAGAGTGATATGAGGCTTGGGAGAGAGATGAGGCTTAGTGGGCACCTGCTGGCTAGCCAGAGTCAACCCATCACACACTCTTATCTTGTTTCCTTTGCCTGCTACTATCCAGGAAGACTGTCAAGAGGACTACTCTCATTATGTCCTATTTAAAATAAATTGATAACCCAGAGATAATTACAACACTGAAGGAAAATGTGTAACTTCTTTGATTCTATGAGAGATATTTACTTTTCCATGGAAAACCCCTTTGGCTTACAGCATTAAATGTGATAGCTTTTATGGAGGCAAATGTAGTACACTGCAGAATTTTTTTACTACAAGGAACACAGAAAAAGAGATATTTGGTTTTGTTAAGAAGTTAATGACAACATGTTTCAAATTCCATAAAACTTAGTAAGGTATTTGTGGTGCATAACATCTAAATCAGGAACTCACGTTAAGAATCTAATTAAATTTTGGGCATCTCTTTTGTCACCTCATTTGTCTAGAGAGAGGGAAGAAAAGGCTGATGCAAAGAGTGACAAAGAGCAGAATACATTACAATCCTATTAATTTGTACAGGTCATAGACTTTAACATCTGACAGATTTAAAATAGTATAGTTCCAATTTGAGATTCATTGATCTGCCAGAAAAATTAACTAGAAACTTCCTATAAACAGTTAAAAGAAAAAAACATTTTTTTCCTCATCTGAATAGCAGTGATGTCCAATTTGTATTGTTAGTCTTACACTATAGCATTCACACTCTTCAGTAGCACCAATTAATTCTAGAAGTCTCTTATATTAATACTCTCAAAATCCTGTCAATATTGTGTTTACTTTATGGTAAGTGTAAAAAAAAAAGTATGAATGGGAAACTGAAGTATGAATACTGAGATATAAGTTCTTCATATACACATCAAGCCTAAGTATCATGGCTGCAAAACAGCATTATCAACATCACTGCCAAGAAAGTAATAAATCTATTCACACACACAGGTATCACATATGTGACTTAGCAAAAAAATACCCCTTCAGTGGAGAAGGCTCAGAGGAGATGAGCACAGGCAATGTACTTAGGAAGCTCAGGGTAAAATATGGGAGTGATCATGTTACAGAGGGGATTTTGGTGACAATCACAGCTGCTGTAAAGAAAGATTAATTTATCTCAATACAAAAGGGTGGACATAAAACCATTGCTTTAGACAGATCAGCTGTCTCTTAATCAGTTGGGTGGATCAGCTGATTGTGTAAAAGTCGTTCCCTGAGTTAATCCCTTCCCCTCCCAGAGTATCAGGGCGCACACTTTTCTGCATTTTGAAGCTCCCACTCCTAGGAGTACCACTAGTGTGAGGCTTTCTCATCCTGAAGGGCTTTACGGGTATGAATTAAATCCTGAATGTTTTGCATGAGAACCTAATGAAGAACAGAAATTCAATTAATGGGTCCCTGTGGCTGGGTCTCTACTCTTAAATAAAATAGGCTGATCTTTTGGCACAGTAGACAGCTGATATGTCACAGAACTTGTCTGTAAAACTAAATTCCCCTTTCCTGTCCTTCCCTAATATGATGGCTGTGTTGTCTACTAGGTATAGTTTCTGGTCTGTGCTATTATTGGAATCATGCTCTGTTACTATCTTTGAGATTGTTAGTTGACACTGGTCAAAGATATTTTACTGATTTTTTTTTAAGAGCATTGTAGTCCTACTATTTAATTGTTGTCCTGTTTAATTTGCTACTGTAGAAGTAATCTTCTGTTTATTAGGTCTGTATGATTTTCACTCTATCAGTAAGCAGAAGGTTATCTCCTAGCATTTTCTACTTGGTTTACAGAAAAATCCTCTCCTTCAGTGCTTTAAAATTTTGTACTTTTCCAGATTTTCTGACATAATGATAGGTTAGATTTTATTTGGGTTTTTTTGTTGGTTGGTTTGGTTGGTTTGATTTGTTTGTCATTCAAAAAGACTTTTTACATATTAGTTTTGCTTGGTATGGTGTGTCTGCTGAGTAAATAATCAATTTTAACGTCCAAAGAAAATATGGACTATTTTTTTCCACATTCAGAAAAGTACAATTATATGTAGAGTGAGATAGATTTCATTGGAAAGTGAGTATCACAGTTGCTATAAACCATGGAATCTTAAACTGAGTAAAGTTAACAGAAAACATGTTTCCTGCTATGGGAATGAGTCAAACAAGTTAGAGATGTCAAAAACATTCTGAAAAATTAAAGCTGCCTGTAAATTATAATATGTTTATGGTATGATGTACAAGAAAATGAAGACAATATTTGATATGGAATGTAATGCTTTATCATATAAAGCATGTATTTCATCTTACCATATTTGGATCTTTAATTCCATTGGTGCTTGTGGAGTCATGACGTATCTCAGCATATCCTCTTCTCATTTTCAGTCTCCTTCAAACTGTCCTGGCAGTATTCATGCTAATTTTACCTCCTGAATTAGGATTTAATCTCAGCTAAAAAATTAATCTCAAAAAAAAAAGGATATCTACATCAAGTTCCACAACCTGCTGCCTTCCTGATGACCAGGGGAAATAAATAAGTACTTTTAATAATAATTAATTTTGCTGGTAACAACTAATCCAAATGGCAAAACCTGGAGTGATAAACTCTGAATTTAAGACTTGTATTGGGAAAATATTTTTTTTTCACAGTTTTCAACCCACTCTCAAATGAAGATAGATTCTCTTTATTCTCTTTTATCTTTTCCCTCTTCTCTCTCTTTTTCCCTCTTTTTTTCCCTTCTCCCTCTCCCCCATCATCATTTCCTGTATTATTCTTGTTATACCTTAGTTATCTAATTCAGGGAATTTCATTATAAAGAAAATCTCTGAATCTCAAAAATCTTTGTTATTAGACACTTTCATTTTAATCAGTGATAATGTGTTGTGCTTATTCAGTAGAAACAGATACCTAGCATTATTTTTTCTTTTCTTTCTTTTTTTTTTTTTTCATTTTACAGATATTTTAATTCGTGCATTGGAATATACATTGACATAATCCTGAGAACTGATTACCAGAGAGTGAACTTCAAAGCTATCATATATGCTATTAACTCACAGTCATGGACCTTATACAGTCTGAAAACAAGCTATTAATATAGTGACTTCTGTGTACAAATTATGATATATGCTTACTGAAGTCTATCAATGTTACAAGAAAACAATTAGCAGCAATGGCCTGCCAGGAAAAGACATGCACATTAAGGAATAAAATAGTTGTGTAAATTGAAAAACATAAACAAAGACAAAGTGGAAACATCTTATTCTCCTGCCTCAGTGTGAAAATCCTTCTGGCACAATTTTGGAGAGCAAGAAAGTGTGCACTTGTGAAAAATCAATAAACAGAAGTAGATCAAACCAAACAAGTTGAGAAACAAACTGGTTGCAAGCCTAGAAAGAAACAAAATTAAAGAAAAGCTTTACCCAGGAGAAGCTGCCCTGCATGTACCTGCTTGTTCTATTAGAAAATAAAAACAGGAGGGTTACAAGTTCAGGGACTAGCACAGTGGTAAAATTACAGGGGGAGATGGCTTGGCTAAGAGGCTCACATCCCACTCTAAGACACCAAGGCAGTAAAGAAAGGATCCGTTAAATAGAAATCAATAACTGCATTTTCATTTCTTACTTTTCTTAGTGGCTCTTTACAGTTGAAAATGCCCATGGGCCAGGACTCCATTTTAGTCCAGCCCAGGGCAGCCAGTTCCCACTCCAGCGACACTGCAGCAGTGCTGATGTCCAGCTCCACCATAGCACTGCCCTGGCCAGCCATGGAGAGGTCTGACCAGAGCAGGGTCTGACCCACAGACTGATATCCCAGCCCAATTCCATCACCATCTCCCTGGCCCTGCTGTTGCAGGGCTGTGCTTGACTTTTTCCTCATCCAGTCTGAACCTGACCCCCCAGCTATAGACTGACATTACAGGCTGGCCTTGGCTTGGCCCCATCCCCACTTCAGTGGATAACAAGAGAGATTTAGAAACTCATCATCTTCTCATAGTACAAAAATTGCAAATGAATCAAATCAAAACGAAGAAGTAGAAATTAGTAAAATATGAGAAATAATTTTCAATACCACATGACCCCCCTACTATTTCATAGTATTGCACCGAACTAACAGAACAGTATTTCTATTTGCAAAATGAAAGACAGCAAAGCTAGGAGAACTTCATATGAACCACTTCAAATGAGTATTTTTTGGAAGCTTCTTACTGTACTGATATGCACAGACTAAACTTCAGACTTTGCAATATATCAGAAACTCAGAGCAAAATATTCCCTTGTATTAATAATGCTCTAATAACAATAATTAAAACTTAGAGTTGTTTTCCTCTTCAATACATTAGTAAAACATATGAGAGGACACTAATATATTCTATTAGTGTAATAAATAATTCAAATTAAGTACTTAATAATTACAATCTAAATTTATATTAAAAACATTTTATGGTTGCAAAAATCAAAAGGTAAGAAATGCCCAGATTTGGTCTGTTTTGACTCCATCCTTTTCTGTCCACAGATATTTGTTTGTATTTGCAAGAGTTTGAGTCAGCTTTAAGTCTTTAATAGCCTTGTAAAAGTATATTAAAAAAAAAAACCAAGAAAACAAATAATCCTGCTTGTCTTTTCCAGCTTTGTGTTAAATGCTTTTCTACCGTTTGCCTACAAATCTCTTTTGATTATGATGATTTACAACTTGATTAAGCTGTTAATTGTATTCTCAGCTTTTTCAATCATGACCTCAAAGATGAGAAAGATTTCTCCCAGATAAAAACAAATACACAGACAAAACCAACCAGACTTAGGACATAGCATTTCTAACATAAAGAAAAGTAGATGTAACTTCCTTATCTTCCTAGAACCAAAAACTAAATATATTTTACAGAAATATATTCTTCATGTTCACTGTTGCAAGAATAATGAATTAGTGACTTTGTGCTTCCAGATGGAGTAATTGCAGGACGAATAGTGAAAGGCCACAGCCAGGAAGAGGACGAGAGGAAAGAAGGAAGACTGGATGCATTTAGTTTAGATCAGAAAAAATGCTATTTTCTCAGTCTTTCCAAAAACAGCAATGAGCAAGTAGAGAATAGTCTTCTTCCTTTGATGAGTTGAACATATCATAGGAAACACGAAGACAGCTGCTCTTAGATATTAAGGAATAAATGTTTTACTTGCTATGCTAATTTATCCGACTATTTTGAAAACAAAATGAAACCAATTAAGAACAACGTTAAAAACAGAACTCCACAGCATTCTTTTTTTTTATTCCAAAACTTCAATAATTTCTCACTTTTAATGCTTCACTTATTCCTACAAAATAGAAGACGAATTAGTTCCATTGGACAAATTATAATCATAATTATTGTCTTTTAAGATTATATAATATCCTGTATGCAGACTATTGTGTTTCATCTTCTGTGAAAACAAGCTGTGTAGTAGCAAGAAAAACACAACAGTAAGGTAATGTGGTTATGGTTATATTAAGTAAATAATAACATTACTGAATACTTTTATAGTCTGGTTGAGTTTTATTCAGTGCTTGGCCTCAGCCTGCCATAGAACTCTTGGTACAGCAACATTTATAACTAAGAGCAATAACATCTTGAAAGAAGAAAAAAGCAATGCCACCATTTTCCTTCTTGTAAAATTCTATATATTTATACCTGTTTATACAGAATATAGGACAGTGTAGCTGCACGTATTCTAGTGTAGCTATGTATAATTGAATTTTCCCAGACTTCTTCAAAAAAGTCAACTATCTTTTCATTTGCCAAGTCTTTGAACATTTACATGTAATCATCTGCCTCATACTGATTCTTTCTAGTAAGTTTCACTTGATAGTATTCAGCTATTGTTTTCCTTTTCCTACAGCAAAACATTTTTTTTTTTTTGCAATCATTTTGTGGAGCAATACTTAGATTATAGACTTGAAATACTGATAGAAGGGACGTCTTGCCAAATAAATACAGGAACTGAGAGTAAGAGGGTAAGTGTAGCTCTTCTCATTGGTCTCATCACTCATATGCAAGAAACAGGAAGAGGAAAGCAGATTGATTTGCCTATAGTTAAGATCACTAAGGGACAAAGAAAAGCAACTTGACATAGACATGAAGATTTGGAAGGGTGTTTTTCAATAATCATGATTTACTAAATTGTAGAATCACCAAAAGGGAAGAAACTGATGCAAAACCTGGGGATGGAGAGGGAAGAATAGTATGGAATAGGGTAGGGTAGGGTAGGGTAGGGTAGGGTAGGGTAGGGTAGGGTAGGGTAGGGTAGGGTAGAGTAGATCAATTGGAAGGGACCTACAACAGTCATTAGTCTGTCTTCAAGCTGGAGGCTAGAAGCTGATTAATAATAGTGAAGATTCTTGAAGTGCCTAGACCGGGACCAAATCATAGCCAAATTACCCAATAACACTGTCTTCCAGAACCTGGAGCTAGATTTAGCAATTTATACAGTATGTTACTTACTTCTCTTTGCATCTGTTCCATAAAAAAAGAAAAGCTGCAGCCTATGGCTTTTATCACTTAGATGATTAGCTTAAGCTCTGGTATGAATCCGTCTAAAATTCTCAGATAATAGAACTTGGAAGGCAGGATAATAAAATCTTTGTCTGCTACTCATTTTGCACTTAACATTAAAAAAAAAAAATGGTGAAAAGATCGCAGTAAAAAGTATAAAATTTTAGATCATTACCTCAAAGACTATAAAATTTCAGATTTAAATTTTATCTGTGGAAAGTAATTGCTTCTGTCTTGTGTTATGTTTAGATGTCTCTTGAAAGCAGCACTAATTACCGAATCAGAATGGTTGAAGCTGGAAGGGACTTCTGGAGGTCACTTGGTTCAATCCCTCCTGCTCAAGGGTAGCCTTCCCCTCCTTGGCTTAGGGCCCCATAGATCAAGCTCCCCAGGACTATGTTCAGATGGCTTTTGAATATCTCTGTGTAGGAAGACTCTACAACTTCTCTGGGTTTCCTGTACCAGTCCTTGGTCACCTTCACAATAAAAACAGTGTTTTCTCACATTCAGATGGAATTTCCTGTGTTCAATTTGTGCCCACCGCTTCTGGTCTCATCACTGGAAGAACCTGGCTCCATCTTCTTTATATCCTCCCTTTGGGTATATGTATTTACATTTATGAGATCTGCTTGAGTCTTTGCTTCTCTAGGCCAAACAGTCCAAGATCTCTCTGCTTTTCCTCATAGGAGAGATGGTCCAGACCCTTAGTCACCTTAGTGATCCTTTTATGGACTTTCTCTAGTGTCCATGCATCCCTTGTACTGGGAAGCTCAGAACTGGATACAGTACTCCAGGTGTGGCCTCACCAGTGCTAAGTAGAGGGGAAGGATCTCCTTTCTCAAACTGCTGGCAACAGTCCTCCTAATACAGCCCAGGATACCATTAGCCTTCTTTGTGGCAAGGGCACTTTGTTGGCTCATGATGAACTTGGTGTCCTCCAGGTCCTTTTCTGACAAACTACTTTCCAGCTGTTTTGGAAAAATTATGGCCCTGAGAATGTACTGGTGCATGGGGTTGCTCCTCCCCAGGTGCAGGACTTGGCCCTTTCCTTTGTTAAATTTCATCAGGTTCCTGTCAGTCCATTTCTCCAGAAGTGATATGATCACATATTGCTTTCCACATAAACTCCAGATTTTTTTTCACAGTGGAAAGGTCTAATCTGTTTTAGATCTATGTAGGAAATTAGGTTTCATATTGCAGAATACTTATTCTAGAAACTGGAAAGTTTGTTTTTAATATGGTGTGAAGAAAGAGACAGGATTCTCTTACAGTCGATACAGATAGGATTTTTCTGTTGAAATACTGCTGAACACTTAAAATAGCATCTGGAGATTATTTTTAGATATTTTTTTTTCAAATACTAAAGATGATCAAAGAATGATAAAGTCCTGTAGTGGGTTGACTTTGGCCAGCTGCCAGACCCCGACCCAGCTGTTCTCTCAGTTCCTCTCCTCAATAGGACAGGGGAGAAAATAAGTTAAAAAATAGCTTGTGGCTTGAGATAGAGATGGGAAGATCACTTACCAGTTACCTTCATGAGTAAAATAAATTTAACTGTCTACTAAATATTGCTTGATTTAGAAGACTGACTGTCCGTATATTGCTTGATTTAGGAGACTAACTGTCTGCTAGATAATGCCTAACAATCCTGCTTGCCTTGAAACTCACTTAAGCTTATCAGGGACTGGTATTGGTCAAGAAAATGGTATTCGTCAAGAAACTGGTATTCATCATGGACTAATATGTCTAGCAAAGGACATGATAACAGGAGCTGCAATGTTGGTCAGAAGCTGTTAAGAAACTGCTGAAATCACCAAGTGAAAGGAGAGCATGGGTGAATGACTAAAGTTCATCTAGAGGAAGATAAGACCCCTGAAGAAGTAAATGACCACCAGAGATAGATCTGAAATGCTAACACAAGTGTTTTTTTAAGGACCCCGCCTCACTTATGCATATGCATGTCTGTATTGTGCAATCCTACGAATATGTATACCTGCACCATATAAATTTTTGGTAAAATGTGCTGTTGGTGTGGGTGTTTTTGGAGGAGCGATCCCCGATGCACCCAGCACTGAATAAACATGCCTGCTTTATAACTCTCTCTGAGTTGTAGAGTTTGATCTGTGCATCAATTTGAGGAAAAAAATAATTTAATTTATTGCTAAATAAAAATAGAATAGGATGGGAATAAATAAAAAAAACCCACCTAAAATATCTTTCCCTCATCTCCTTTTTCCTGTGTTCAACTTCATTTCTCCATTCTTTTCTTCAACCTCTTCCTTGCCCACCCACCCTACGTGGCATGGGGGAGTAGCAAGGAGGGGTTACTGTCAGTCCATAACAGTTCCTCTCTGCCACTCCTTCCTTGTTACATTTTTCCCCTTGACATCCTGCCCCATGGCCAGTGTTGCCACACAGGAAGGATGGCTCCCACATCAGCTGAGATGATGTGTAGGGTGTGCTATTCCCATATGAGTGGCTGCTGCCACATTATCACTGGTAGAGTGAAGAGATGGCATGACTCTTACCTGCATTCAGAAGGCATTTGTACATTTGGCTGTTCTGGTCAGATGACCCAGACATCAAATATCTCTGATAGTCTGCCAAAGCCATGATATAACTGTATACAAACTTGTGTTTGCTATTGGTGATTGAATGAGTCGCTGTGTGGGCGCATTGTTGCTCCTCTTTCTCACTGCATCAATAAAGTTTGGTTTACAATGTGATGTGAGACTCCATTACTGTTTGGACCACAATTCTGCCCTGATGAGGGGCCTTCCCATGGACTGCAGTCCTTCAGGGAAAACCCACTCCAGCACAGGCTCTCCACAGGCTGCAAAGTGGATATCTGCTCAGATGTGACCTCTCCTTGGGCTGCAGGGAAACACCTCCTCCACCTCAGTGTCTTTCAAAAGGTCCACAAGCTGCAGGGGAATGTCTGCTTGGGCACTCTCTCCCCTCCCTTTTCTCTGACCTTGGTGTTCACAAGACTGTTTCTCACACTTCAAGATATTTTCATCAGTCCTCACACACTGCTGTGCGGCACTTTGCCCTTTCTTAAATACATTTACACAGAACTACCACCATGGGCTCAGCTGTGTCCTGTGGTGGGTTCAGTGCAGAATTACTGTGCTCTTCTTGCAGAGGCCACTCCTGCAGCTTCCCAGCTGCTGAAACCTTGGCAACTACACCCAATGCATGGCCCTAAAAAATTAGAGTATTTAGAGTTAGAGCTACAAGGAACGAGAGACCCTGCATGTGTGACAGTGAGTGGTTTCTGCTCACGAAGCTGAAGGAAGTGCGTGGGAATGGTCACCCTCTCACTGCTGTCCATATTGAAGTCAGGTAAAGCAGAGACAGATCCTTAACAGGAACCTGTATGGCTAGTCTATTATTTTTGCATGTGCTGGTTTGACAGGGACGGAGTTAATTTTCCTCTCAGAAGCTGGTATGTTTTGGATTTCCTGTGTGAAGAATGTTGATAGACACCCTGATGGTACCAGTTGTTGTGAATGAGACCAAGGACACCGTCCTGCTTTCCAAGTCTCGCTAATTTGCAGATGCAGGAAGCTGGGAGAAAGACAGACAGAATAATTAACCCAAGCTGGCTAAAGAGAGTATTCCATGCCATGAATGTCATGCTCAGTATATAAGTGGGGGCTGGCCAGGGTGGGTATCTGCCTTCCTGGCATCTGTCTCACTCTCTCGTTCACTGGCATGGTTCCCCCTACCTTGCTGGCTCCCTTTCATTCCTTTGCTTGCTGCTCTATTTTATTTCTGTGATTGCTGCTCAGGACAGGCTGTATCAGTCATTGGGACATCGGATGGTGAGAAAACATACATTGTTCATTTTGTATATATTAATATCCTTAAATTCTGTTATTATTTTAGTTTTCCTTTATTATTTTAGTAAATGATCTTCATTTCAACCCATGAGTTTTCCTTTCTTCCCAATTCTCTCCCCCATTCCCGCTGGGGAGGGGGAGGATGAGCGAGAAACTGTCTGGTAATCTGGGCTAAACCATCCCATTACACTACTTTATAGTGAAATTAAGAGCCACTCAAAGTATATATGCTCCCACATAATATCTGCTAGAATTAGTACTGTACATAAGGACTTTACAAAGTCATTAGACAAGTGTATCTAGAATATTTTGAGCTACAAAATCAACATGATTATCCATTTAGGCATACACAGTAGTGCTAATGGTTTATGTAAGTCACTTTCAGAGACATTTAGGAGTTTCCCAGAGAAAATGGGAAATAAAATATAAACAATATTTCTGTAAAAAAAAAAAAACGAAAACAAAAAAAACCAACATAAATGGCTTCAAAATGGTTAAGGAACAAATATCTGAACCATGAAACAGTGAGTTGCCTTTGGGTAAAGACAACACAGATTTTTTATATTTTAATATTTTGAGACAATGAAGAAAGTTGCTTATGAAATCCTAAGGCCTTGAAATTTTTTCTTCAATACAATACTCGCTTATTTCTGAAAGAAAGGAAAAAAACCAACCAAACAAACAACACAAAAGCAAAACGTCAACAACAAGTCCTGGCTAAAACTCATTTTGCCTTTTTTTTTTAATCTGGTGAATATGTCTCACTAAGATTCAGAAGAGCTGAGAAACATTTTAAACACATAGCACTATTTTATTCATTAAGGAAAAAAGTGCTTAAATATCACAAGTGCACATCCCACTTGAAATATGATTTGCACTTGAAAAAAGATGTTTACAAAAGATGTTTCAAATTCCAGACCACCCTGATTTTTCTCCTTCTTTGCTAGATTTCTTCACTCCAAACTGTAAATACTTATTTCAATACCAGTCAGACTATTAATTGAATGATTTTTGAAATGTAGATTATATACCCTTGGAAAATTATGTCAGGAGAGTGTTTTGAAATGCTATATTTATTGAAAAAAAAACGTAAAAAGGAGTTAAAAAAAAAAGTTTGTTAAGTATCTTTAAGGACTAACTAGTTCACCTTCATTTTTTTCTCTGTGTAGAGAAGATACTAATTAAGTGGGCACAAAATCCTGACTATAGAGATTCTCATGGAAATGACACAGCTCATGTTTTGTGATCATGAACTTAAGAGATCTTTAGTTTTAATTTGAAAAATGGAACCAAACTGCTGTTGCACTGCTGCTCATGTCTTCATTTGTTTTCTGATGAAGTAATCATATGTTGTGGTTTTGTTTAGTGAGTGTGGTTTTGTTCAGTGAGTGCTACCTAAGGTGGTAGCAATTGGTACCTGTTGTTCCTCAACCTTCAGTAATCCCACAACAGAAGGGTCCTTTGAGAGCTTGGGCAAGGTGGCCAGCTGTTTATTCTCCTCCATCTGAACTACGACATCATATAAGCTATATACCATGTTGTCGAAGCGTTGTGGAAGCTGCATGTGAGTAGGGTATGGCATACATTCAGATAAGCAGAGTTTACATTAATCACAGAATCATAGGATAGTCCAGGTTGAAAGGGACCTTTCTTAGATCCTTAAGCCAACTTCCTGCTCAAAGCAGCCTCATCTATGGAGATTGCTCAGCAGCCTGAACAGTTGAGTTTTGAGTATCCACAGGGATGGATCCTCCATAGCCTCTCTGGGAAACCTGTACCAGCATTTGTCTACCAATATGCAGATAAAATGTTTCCTTAGAGAGTCAAAATCTCACATGGACCAACTTGGGTCATTTACCTCTTGTTCGTCCACTGTGTATCTCTGGAAGAGTCTTGATCTCTTTCTCTGTACCTCCCCCAAACACTGATTCATTGTAGATAGCAGAAATGTCTCCCTGAAGCCTTCTTTTCTACAGGCTGAACAAACTCAGTTCTCTCAGCCTTTCCTTGTATTTTATTTACTCTTGCTCTTGGATAATCTCAGTGGCCCTCCATTGGACTCACTCCAATATGTCCTTGTCTTCTTGCATAGAGAAGACGAAAACTGAACACAGCCCTCTAGACACATTTTCTCTTGATACTAGGAATTATCACCTCCCTTGACCTGCTACTTTCTCTCTCTCTTACTACGCAGAGTGTCATTGACCTTCTTTGCTATAAGGGCACGTTGCTGGCTCATGTTCAACTTTCTGTCCACCAGGACTCCAGGTCTTGTTCCTCAAGGCTGATTTCTAGCCACTTAACTCCCAGCCAGCACTGTTGCAGGGGGTTACTCTGCCCTTTTTTTTAGGTGTTTGCCTTTGTCCTTGTAGAACTTCAGAAGGTTCCTGTCAGATCATCTCTACAATCTGTCCAGTTCCCTCTGAATAGCAGTTCTATCCCTCCAGCATGCTGAGTACCCTTTGCAGCTTGGCATTATTTGAAAACTGTCTGAGGGTGGATTTTGTCCCACCTTCCAGGTCTCTAATAAAGCCATTAAACAGCCCCAGCCCCTGTATTGATCTCCAAGGAATGTTACTAGTAATCAGTCCATGACTCAGCAGTTCAAGGGAAGCTATGCAAATGAATGACAGTCAATATATCCCTACCAGCTGATGAAGTTTTGCATATGATGAAGTCTGGGTGTATGGAACATATTATAATTCTCTGACTCAGTACCCAGTTGGATTTAGTTCATATTTATCTTTGTAATGCATGGTCTTGGTTGCTCTGTTCTTTAACATTTGAAACCATCATATGGATGGCATTCATAGAGGTAATAAAAACAGCCAGTCAAACAAAACAAAACAAAAAAATCCACCCCAAACTCAAAAACTAAAACAGGGTCAGAGTAACTAAATGACAGTAGTAGATAAACATCTTATCATTCTTGATCAAGAGCAATATAAAAATATGAACTAGATGAGGATATTAAATCAAGGATTTGAGGAAAGTCATTATCATTTTACACATAACACAAATTAAGTACTGTAGAAATGAACAAACTGATATATCTTTAATGGTGTATTAGGGATGCTAATCCTCTGATGTGCATTTTCCATGCAGCCTTCATATGGGGAAATAGTAGATATTCATCATTATTACTAGTCTCATGAACTTTCTTAGAAAAATAGCAAGAAATTAAGAGTCCAGTTGGCTTAGAAATCTTTCCTCTAATTGTCTGACTGTATCTTTTGAATATAACGACATAAAAGTATAATGTGACTTATTTCATTATTATCCTACTACTTCAGTGACACAGATTGACAAGTTTCAGGATTTAAAACTACATACAAGCATGCTAAGTGGCTAAGAGAGTATAAGTTATTATAAATGCTAGAAAAAGGACAACATTGTGCATTTTAAAACAAATTATAATGAGAACTTTTTAAAGAATTTGTAATGAAAGCATTAAATAAAAGTAATTAAGATGGAATTAAAGCAAAACATGAATTGGATTATCCACTTATCCAGTGTGTAAATTACACATTAATAAATTTATAGTACTCAAATCCTTAGCCTGGATTCCATCTCACTTTAGCTACTTAAGAGAGGCCACTGAAACAGCAGTTTATTAGTCAAAGCTCCATTTCAATCAAAATGAAAATGGCACCTCCAGAGAGCAAGTGAAAAAAAAGGATGAGGTAACCTACCCCTTAAAATTGAAAGGCTTGGCAAACACCAAATTGGCTCAATGGGAGATAGTATACGCTTTTCCCACTGTTTTTAAAGATATTTGATATGAATTTAATCTACAAATAATGGTGGTGTGGGGTGCTCATTTCTGGGTCAGAAAAAGAAATAAGAATGAATACTGAGAGGCATATCTGGAGCCTCAATGTAGGGCTAATTTTGTCTCTTGATACGAGACCTTGCTAATTTTTCCTCATGTAATAGAAAGTGTTATATAGCAACTGAATACAGCAGAAATATTGCATTTGGAGAGTAAGTGTGTGTTCTGGTTTTATTTAGTCGGGGGGGGTTACGGTGGTAGCTTCTGTAGGAAACTGCTAGAGGTCGCTCCCCTTTGTTCAGTGGATTCGGCTGGGCCTAGGGCAGATCTGCTGCTGGCCAAGGCTGAGCCAATTGGTAGCAGAATGTTCCCTGATAATGCCTCTGTGATAATGTATTTGAGAAGGGGAAAAACAGAAAAAAAAAAGAGAAGATGTGAAGACACTGAGTGGAGGCAAAGAGGGGAAAGCGCAAGCCTTGTAGGCCTTGCAGGCCTCACCATCTGGTCTCCCGCCGGGCGGCTGACTGGGAATGACTTGACCCAGACCGGCTGTGAGAAGTGGAGAGGAGATGAGATGTAAAGAGAACCTGAGAGGCGACTGCCAGCCTGTTGTGAATAATTTTTCTTCTGAGAGGAACGGCTGCACATGCCAAGGTCAGTGAAGAAGGAGGGGGAGGAGTAATGCGTCTCCTGGCCAGAATTCCCCTGCAGCCTGTGATGAAGACCATGGTGGAGCAGGTTGTCCCCCTGCAGGCCATCGAGGGCCACAGAGGAGATCCACCTGCAGCCTGTGGAAGACCCCACAGCGGGGCAGCTGGATGCCTGAAGGCAGCTGTGGCCCATGGAGGGCCTGCTGGGGCAGCTGTTCTGGAGAGACTGTACTCTGTGGAAGAAATTACCCACACTGCAGAAGTTTGAAGAAGGATTGCAGCCCATGGGAGGGACCCCACGCTGGAGCAGGGGAGGAATGTGAGGACTTCTTCCCCCGAGGAGGAAGCAGTGGTGAGAAACAACTGTGTGATGAACTGATCAGAACACCCATTCCCTCTTCCCCTCTGCACTGCTCGGGGGGGAAGGTGGTAAAGATAATGTTAAGCCCAAGAAGAGGGAAGGGTGGGAGGAGGTTATCTTGTTCTCTGCCTCATTATCCTTGCCTTGTTTTTAGTAACAAATGAATAGTTTTCCCCAAGTTGAGTCTGTTTTGCCCGTAATGGTAACTTTAAGGATTTTCTCCCTGTTCTTATCTCAAACCTCGAGCCTTTTTTTTTCTTATATTATCTCTCCCTGTTCTCTCGGATGGTGGGGGGGAATGAGAGAGAGAGACGGCATAGTCTGGTCCTGATAGGGGCTAAACTACGACAGTGTGATATGCTTAGAAGTCACTGCACTACATAAAAACATAGATAGCATAATTTAAGTACTATTTTGCACTACACAAAGACCATGTCACTTATTGTACACTTATGGTAACTTATTGTACTGTCATTTACTTAATCACACTGTAAAAAGAACCCCATATAATAGAATATAGGCAACCATAATATAAATATAGTGTATACAGAAAAGTGTATTTTTCAAAAGCCTCAGAATTTCAGGAGCCACATAGTGTTGTCCCAGATCTTGTTCTTCTGAATATTGTCTCCACTTGGATTTCCCTTTTTGAATACTTTCTTTTTCAGCAAACAATCATTTTTCTGGTGTCAGTCAGAAGTGTGCAGAGCTCACAGAGCTCAAGGTTGAAAACAACCTTTGAGCCTGCAACTGTATTTGAGGTGCATATAATTTGCTATAATACACATATTAATCTATACAAAGTATGTCCAAAAGGAGTGCATCACATCCATTTACAGTGATTTTTGTATGGGAGAGAACATGGAAAATGAGAGAACAGGTAGAAGGTAAATATGTACTTTCTACTGGAGGGGGTCTAGAGCACAAGTCTTATGAGGAGTGGCTGAGAGAACTGGGATTGTTTAGTCTAGAGAAGGGGAGGCTGAGGGGAGACCTCATTGCTCTCTACAACTACCTGAAAGGAGGTTGTAGGGAGGCAAGTGTTGGTCTCTTTTCCCAAATAAGTTGTGATAGGACAAGAGGAAATGGCCTCAAGTTGCAGCAAGGGAGGTTTAGGTTAGATATTAGGAAATACTTCTTTACTGAAAGAGTGACCAGGCGCTGGAACAGGCTGCCCAAGGAGTGGGGTCACCATCCCTGGAGGTGTTCAAAGACCGTGTAGATGTGGCACTCCAGGATATAGTTTAGTAGGCATAGTGGTGTTGGGTTGACGGTTGGACTTCATCTTGGAGGTCTCTTCCAACCTTAAGATTCTACGATTCTATGATTCTACTGCACTTCCATAATCTGGGATGAAGGATGGAAAGCTAGGAAGGTAAAACCAAAGCAGATGATTTTTTTTTTTTATAAAGTGGTATTAAACTGGATAGAGGTTGTTTTTGAGAACTCATAATTTCTAGCTCCAAAAACTGCAAGGAAACGGATTCAGATTAAATTATTCTAAGTGCTTTGGTGAATTCTGAATTACAGATTTTAAGACCATAAAGCTATTAAGCTTCATTCAAAGGCTTTAAAAGCAAAGCATGCTATCACACATTTTATTGATGTGGTTTGCAAGAGGCACCAGCAGGCTGCTCTTTTTATCAGAGGGCATTTAAAAATGCATGTCCTTTTGAGACTGCGGATAATTATTTTCACTATCTTGTCACAAGGAAAAAAAAAACTGTTCAACTTGTGGTTTAAATTAAACCAGAAATTAAACAGTTTATTGATTAATTAATGACATATAACTAATCAGCAATCTATGCACTATATATTCAGAATCAACATCCTTAATACATCAGATAAATCATGATTATAGATAGATTAGTAGATGTTATTAGACACCTCTACATTTATAAACACCCTTGTAGAGCTAATCCTCTGAAGCTCTAGTCCTGAAACGCACGTGCACACATACATGCATACGTCCCCTGGATGTAGGGATTGTCATCCCTCCTTCCCCCCCTTTCACTTTCCCCTCTGCCACTCCTGATGGTGAGGAGGGATCTTAGGAGGTGTCCCCATGCCCTGAGAGTGGATGCCTGCATGCTGCCCCTCCACTACCAGCCTGTTACATGACATAAATGTTGAAAATTAAATATCAATATGAGGTGATTCTTGCTAACTGTAGAACTGTAGTCACATAGGTTAAAATTCATATGAAATCTGTTTGTCCTTAGAGGGAATCTCAGAGCTATTACAATATCTAATTTGTTAGAAGTCAACCTAGTATGCTTGGGGTAATTAAGAAGAGTGGCAGAACAATGGTAGGTCCCAAACACCACCTGTAGAAAATAGGCCCTGAGCCATCACTTTGGAGCCAGAAAAATCAAGGACAATGCGACCTTGTTCTCAAGACCATATATGGAGATTTTAAGGAGGGGTTCGACCAGCGAATTCAAGGAGGGGGCGCTCTGACAACCCCCAAGACTGCCAGAAGATACTTGACTCAAAAGACTGAGCATGTGCAAATGGGTGGAGGAATAGTATGACTTCCAGGAAAGTTAATGTTTATGTATAATATTTTCTGGAAATCTACTGAATATGTGTAACGGGTGTGTATTTAACCTGTGCAGTTGGATCGAACAGGTGCACACGCTAGGTGGAGTGATCCCCCGTGCACACAGCACTGCAGTAAAGGAGTGCCTGCTTCTTAACTTCTTATTGATGTTAAGGAGTTTTATTCTGGATTTTGATAACAAGCCCACTTCTGGGTGCAGGCTGCTCTCAGCACCCTATGAGGGGGCTGCAGTACCCTGCAGGGGTCAGAGTACCCTGGGGACACTGCTGGCAGGGACAGATGTCCTGTGACAGCTGCTGCTTCCTCTCCACTGTCTCTCCCTATGCCACAAATGCCAATGTTTCCTTCATACTTCTTCTAAGAAGTATCTCTCACTTCCTGGTTGCTGTCTAATCCTGCTGATAGTTGTCTTCCTCTCTTAACATGATTGTTTTGGGCATAAGCCCTCTCAGACGGTTTTGTGTGTCCCATGCATGCACAACCCCCTGGTTACACTCATATACTTGACAGCTGCTGCTACGTGGACCATTTGACAACGATGCAGTACATGGGTGCCTTCACAACAGCCCTTTTCCTCCTCAGAGTTAGGGGAGGTTTGATGGGGGCTAGTTGGACTTAGGCAACAGTTACACAGAGCTTGAAAAACCCTGTGCATAAAGTAAAAGTAAAACAATGTTTTACAAGAAAAAGAACTAACAAGATTACCCATCTCCTAAACAGGTAGCAAGCAGGTTTTCTTTCATGTATATTCAAATATTGTTTTTTCCCTCATCCCTATTCCCTTGTTTGCTCAACTGTGTAAGTGAAAATTGCCCTGAGGGGTCTTATTCTCTAGTTTCATTTGGCTGTTGCCATGACATCCATGCAATATATTTTTTTTTATAGTTATGTCTTTGCTTTCCAGTATGTTCAGCCACTAGATAGTGAAAGGAGAGATACAAAAGCTATTGCTGTAGCCATGTATTATTTTCAATGGACTTTGTTCATTACAAAAAAAAAAAAAGCCACAAAATGGCTGACGATAGATTTTAGCCATGTTTATGCTCTCAATCTGGTCACTCTGTGTTTCACATTAGAGCTCTGGTTCCTAGGCTCTTTTCACTGGACTTGTGCTAGTTTGTTCCTGTACACTCATTTTTAGCAAAACAGAAAGCTTCCTTCAAGAGAAAATCAAAAAGCAATTATGAAAATTGTTTGCTCCCTACAAACAATATTTACAGTGAAAGAGCTAGTTTCACACTTCCCACCCACTCTTCCAAGCTATTTCACTTCTAAAACTATAAGGCACCACAGGAGACTTCCCTTCTTTCATACAACACCGCTATGAACACACCTTACACATCGTATCTCTGAATGTGTCTGTATGCATTCTGTAAAAATGCTATTCCTGCAGGCTGAAGAGCATCCTACTTATAATTCAGATAGCTGGTTAGTTAGTTAACCTGTTGTTAACATCTATAAAAAATATGATAATAACTGAAAGGCCCAGATACGTATCTAGGACTCTGAGAAAATAAGGTCGTTCACTTTTATGTTCCTGGATCACAGCCAGAAGCCAGTAGTGAAAAAAAAAATGACTACTTGAGTTTAAAAAATCCCTAAGTGGGGCATATGAAGGGTCACAGTGAAATGTGTTGTTCTGATGCATCTCAGCATATATTCACATATTTATCTGAGCTGTGCTGGTTTCTAGAAATTTGGACAACTGACTCAATGTGTGTACCCTTACTTTGGCAGATATTCTAAATTTGCCTAAATTTGACTGTTAGAATCTGTGGATAAATCCCACTCACTTTTTCTCAGTGCCTTTTTATCCTTTAGACTAAGTCTGCTATGGAGATTGAGGCAACACTGGCCTGTATTTTTGTATGTGTTTTGCCTAAAGAGATGTTTATATTTTAAGCAGTATACTTCCTTTATGGGCCTTCTTCTCAGGACAGATGACCGAAGACTGAAAGCTGCCTGAAGGGCTCAAGTCTGGAGAAACAGAAGTCTGAGGAAAGTATAGGAAGACAGCAGATGCAAGAAAACTATAATTTATTTCAAGGAAAGTTGTTTCTTAAGCTTAAGAGTAGCTTTCCACTGTACATACTTGTCTCGGTGGTAAACTAATTAGAGGAATAAAATTACTGAGGTTCAAAGGGACCTCTGGAGCTAGTCCAACTGCCCTGTTCAGAGAAGGATTATCTAGGGCAAGTTGTTCAGGTTGCTGGACAGCTTCCATGTCCAGACAGGTTTTGACTGCCTACAGGGATGAACATTCCCCCAACTCTCTGAATAACCTGTTCCAGAGTTTGACTAACTCTGTTGTGATTATTTTTTTCTTTTACATTTAAATCTAATTTCCTGTAGACCAATTTGTGCCTATTGTCTCTTGTCCTGTTACTGTATCTATCTGAGAAGAGTCTGACTTACTCTTCTTTAGTCCATCCAATCAGGTATTGATTCAGTCCTCCCGATTCTTCTCTTCTCCACAGTCCTAGTTCTGTCAGCCTTTCTATGTATGACACATGTTCCAATCTTTTTATCATTTTTTTTTGTCCTTTACTGGACTTGCTCCAGCATGTCCAAGTCTGTCATGTCTTGGGGAGCTCAGAATTGGACGCAGTACTCCAAACATATATCATCAGGGCTGAGTAGAGAGGAAGAATCACCTTCATCAACCTGCTGGTACTCTTTTTAGCGCAGCCAAGGAAGACAGGATGTTGCACTTCTTTACTGCAAAGGCCCATTGCTGGCTCATGTTCAATTTACTGTCCACTATAACTTCAAATCCTTCTCTCAAAGCTACTTTCCAGACAGTCAGACCTCAACATGTACTAGTGCATGGGTTTGTTCTTTCCCAGGGGCAGGACTGCACACTTGCAGTTGCTGAATTTCCTGAGGTTCTTCTTGGCCCGTTTCTCAAGCCTGTGGAGGTCCTTCTGAAGGGCAGCATAATAATATGGTCTATCAGATATTAGTCCTAGTTTTGTATCATCTGCAGACCTGCTGATTGTGCACTCTGTCTCTTCATCTAGATCATTAATGAAGATGTTGAACAGATGCTTTCTTTTCTGGTCATTGAAATGGACTGTTGTTGAGTTTGGAGGAGGTGATCCTTGAAAAACAAACAGCTCCCCTGGACTCCTCCTCTCCATAGGATGCTCTCCCCTGGGATTCTTCCAAGCAGGTCCCTAAACAGGCCAAAGTCTACTCTCCTGAAGCCCAAGGTTGTGCTATTTGCCTTGTTTCTTCTCTCAGGATCCTGAACTCCACCACTCCATGGTCACTTTAGCCAAAGCTGCCTTCAATCTTCACTTTCCTGACCAGTTCTTTGTTGGTAACAATCACTTCCAGCAGAGTGTCTCTCTTTATCAGCTCCTTGATCGTTTGAGTCAAGAAGTTGTCAACAATGTGCTCCACAAACACGCTGTTTTGCTCACAGACTGCTGTGTTGGCCTTGCACTTCACTTGTGAGGACAAGGACCTGTAAACATGGAGCTTCTGCCAATTGTATGAAGAAGACATGTAACTTTTCTTCTTTGTGCTGGATCTGTCTGAGATAGAGTTAATTTTCTTCATAGCAGGCAATTACAAGTGAAATGTTTTGGATATGTGATCAAAATTTTCTTGATAACACATTCGTATTTTATCTGCTCCTGAGCAGTGCTTACACAGCATCAAGGTCTTTTCTGCTTCTCACTTTGCCCCATAAGCGAGTAGGCTGGGAGTGCACAAGAAGTGGAGAGAGAACATAACCAGAATAACTGACCCAAAATTACCAAAGGGATATTTCATGCCATATAAAGTAATCTTCAGCTATAAAAAATGGAAAGGAGGGGAGTTTTGGGTAGCTGTTGCTCAGGGACTGGCTGGGCATCAGTCTACTGTGGGAAGTGGTGAGTGATTGCCTTTGCATAATTTGTTTTGTTTTGTTTTCTCCTTTCTTTCTGCTTTCTCTTTCCTTCATTTTAGTTGATTTAAAGTTATTGTTAGTAGGGAGTTAGTGAGTAGTTGTGTAGGGCTTAGCTGCCAGACAGGGTCAAATCACTACATTCTTGAATTAATTGGTGACAGAAAATACACTCACAAAGGTTAATGGAACTGCAGAAACAAAGCCAAATGTATAACTTATATGTATGTGGAGAGGAGACTGAGTATACTTTCTTTATTATGTGTGAGTATAGAAGGGATTCATTTCTTCTAGCAGAAGGTAGAAAGGGCTTGGTTAGTGTTTCTCCTTCATTTATCCGGGAGAGAAGTGTAAACAAGGCGTTTATCAACATCTAGATAGGGTTATTGTTATTCAGAGACCTCATTCTCTGACCAGGAGGACTCAGATGTTATGTGTCATGCTCTGTTATTGTTCACCTTGAACTAAATGACTGCTAACACTTAGCAGTTAGCTCCATCTCTGGAGCTGTTAACCACAATGGTGACAGGCTAGCACCTGATGTTTAGGACCTGAATAATCCTGCCTGACTGAAATTGATTTGGATAGAACAGCAAGTTAGCCTAATCAAACAAAGTCTTCTTCTTAACAGTGAAACATGATGACTGTTGCTATCATTTAATTTTGGACTTCATCCCGTTCAACACGATGGCTGAAATTAGCACTTAACTTTAACCTTGCAAAAGTTTAAGGTCTATTTGAAGAAAAAGTGTGATGCTCATCCACTAACGCATGTGTGTAAGAGAAACAAGATAGTTCAGTGTACATTCAGAGTGTATATACAGACACTCTTATCTAGGAGATTCTGGATGTCGATGTCTTGAAGATTCTGTCTTGAAAATGCAAGTTGGCAGATGAAGTTGCCAAGCCGGTGTCCATCATATCTAAGAAGTTGTGGCAGTCCAGTGAGGTTCCCAATGACTGGAAAAGGGGGTAACGTAACTCCCATTTTAAAAAAAGGGGAACAAGGAAAACACAGGGAATTGGTTGGATGGCTGCACTCAGAGAGTGGTGGTCAACAGCTCAATGTCCAGGTGGAGACTCATGATGAATGGCATTCCTCAGGGGTCCATATTTGGCCCATCCCTGTTCAACATCTTTGTCAGCAACATGGACAGTGGAATGGACTGCACCCTCAGCAAGTTTGCCTATGACACCAAGCTGTGTGGTGCTGTTGACATGCTGGAGGGAAGGGATTCCATTCAGAGGGACCTTGACAGGCTGGAGAGGTGAGCCTGTGCAAACCTCATGAAGTTCAACCAGGCCAAGTGCAAAATCCTGCACAATCAGGGCAATCCCAGAAACAAATACAAGCTGGGTGGAAAATGGATTGAAAGCAGCCCTGAGAAGGACTTGGGAATGCTGGTGGACAAGCAGCTCAACATGAGCTGACAATGTGTTTGCGGCCCAGGAAGCCAGCTGCATCCTAGGCTTCATCAAAAGAAGCGTGGCCAGCAGGTCAAGGGAGGTGATTCTGCTCCTCTACTCCACTCTTGTGAGACCCGCCACCTGAAGTACTCTGTGTAAGAGACTGTATTGAATGTTCATCTCAACATTGTCGAAATGTCAAACCACCACCTAAACAATGGAACATCAGTTAAACAATAGGACTAGAGTCTTCTTGTTTTCCTGCAAGCCAATTCCCTTACCTTGCAAGCCAGTTCCCTTTATCTTGCAAGCCTGTTGTCCTGTGAACCCAAATGCAGAGCTGATTCTGAGAAATTTAGCCCTACCCCTAGGCATGCGCCCAGACCCAAGGCCAGAAAAGGGCCCAGAGACAGTATTGAGCATGCATATCACCACCAGGTGAGGAGTGCAGCTAACCAAACCAGCTCTTGGAATAGGTGACGTAATTATTGGAAAGATAATGAATATGCAATGAGACAAACAATAAAAGGACAGAAACAACCAACATCAGAAAGGAACCAACGTCTATGGGACCAACATCAGAACGAACATCTGAAGGAACGTTCTCCCACTGAGTGAACTGGACTGGCGGGATGCCGCAGCTCCATGGTGGTAGCTTTTGCAACTGAAACTATTTTCCTTCTTTCCTTTCTTTCTCTCTTTTCTCTTGCATTTGCGAACCTGTTGTTGGGTAAATAAAGTTACCTGGCGCTTCACTCCATTTTGAGTCTTAATTCTGTTCCCGAGACTACAAGCAAAACCTCGCTCCGGTGTGTGAGAGGTTGGTCCAGCTGCCCCTCCCAGACTCGTCTGAGGTCAGCTAGAACACAAGGGAGCCTTCCTCTCATCCAAAATCGGAGCGTGACACTGTGCTCAGCTCTGGAATCCACAACACAAGAAGGATACGGACCAGTTGGAGAGAGTCCAGAGGAGGGTTGTGAAGATTATGAGAGGGCTGGAGCACCTCTCCTGTGAGGACAGGCCGAGACAGCTGGAACTTTTCAACCTGGAGAAGAGAAGGCTCTAGGGAGACCTTATAGCAGTCTTCCGGTACCTAAAGGGGGCTTATAAGAAAGACTGGTAGAAACTCTTCAGCGGGGCCTGTTGCAATAGGACAAGGGGTAATAGGAAAAAACAGAGGGAGGTAGATTTAGATTAGATATTAGGAATTTATTTTTTTTTATGATGAGGGTGGTAGAACACTGGAACTGGTTGCCCAGAGAGGTGGTGGATGCCCCATCCCTGGAAACATTCAAGGCCAGTTTGGATGAGACTCTGAGCAACCTGATCTAGTTGAAGCTGTCCCTGCTCCTCGCAGAGGGATTGGACTAGATGACCTTTAAAGGTCCCTTCCACGATTCTATGATTCTGACAAATGGAGGATCTCCCATTTTGTCCCCAGTCTCAGCCTACTGCCATGGGAGATAGTAATCTGAAATTAAGTTCATAATAACCTCCGTTGCTTCTGTCCCAATAATTTAGCAGAGTTTTACATTATAAAATACTGAGTCTTTATCAAGCAATGTATTGTGGTTTAGCCTTGGTCACCACACAGTTTCTTGCTCACCCTCCCCCTCCCCAGTGGGATGGGGGAGAGAATTGGGAAGAAAGGAAAATTCATGGGTTGAGATGAAGACAGTTTACTAGAACAGCAAAAGAAAATGACAACAATTATAGAACATAAGGATACTGAAATATACAAAATGAACAATGCACGATTTCTTACCACCTTATGTCCCAATGACCAATACAGTCTGTCCCAAGCAGCGAACACAGAAATGAAACCAAGCAGCAAGCAAAGGAGTGAGAGGGAGACAGGCATAGATGCCCTTCCTGGGCAACCCCCTCTTATATACTGAGCATGACATTTATGGCAAGGAATACTCTCTTTGGCCAGTTTGAGTAAACTGTTCTGGCTATATCTCTCCCAGCATCCTGCACCTGCACATTAGACAGACTTGGAAAGCCTGACAGTGTTCTTGGTCTCATTAGCAACACCTCATGTCATCAGTGTGTTCATCAACATTCTTCACATATGAAATCCAAAACTCATTGGCTACTGAGAGGAAAATTAACACTATCCCTGCCGAAACTAGGATACAATGAAACAATAAACCCAAGACTACCACAGATACTCTTGCTAAAATAGAGTATTCCTAAGACACAGTAAGCTTACTGAGATTCCAATAAAGGCTTCAAATATGGACCATCATATGCTAAAATTTCTGGAGGAATACATCGGACAAAAGGTTTAGGAGTTTCTTTGGCCTGGATTCTCTTTTCTGTGAAAGGTATGCAAGCCAGGGCCCTGAACTCTGTGGCTGCAACACTAAGTACATGTTTACAAAATCTTCTATAAAGCAATATTTACATTCCATGAGTAGCTACCACTAGTTCAAGAGCTGGGCTCACTGTGACAGCCTAAGTTTATATTGGCCAAATCCTACAGCAAATATCTGACGCCATGGACACAAATCAACTGCTTAAACACAGATGCCCAGAGCCACCTAAAACACTCTAAAGTATCCTAGACATCCACATGTCACTGCCAGTTGTGACACCTGATTTATTAGACACCTCTACTTTTCTGGAGTAGCAGACAGAGGCCAGGCACACATCTAAATTCATGCCTCTTCAAATGACACTAGTTAGCTATATTTTTGGCAACTACATTTTGCTCCATCACTTAACTATCAGCCAAGAAGTTTCACCCACCTGTGATTCATAGACTCATCTGATGCAGCACAGCTGTGTGACGATGGTTAATTTTAACAAGAAAATAAGTTGTTAATATGTAGGAGTATAAATTAACTAAAGCCTTTCAGGCTAAGTAAAAGCACAGACAGCAATATAGCTATTCAGAGAGCAATAGCAGCTTCAGTAGTTAATATAAAAATCACTCCCATGGAAAGGTGTAAAACCCTAAGTAGAAAAAAAAAGTTACATTAGAATAGAAAATTAGAAGGTAGTAACTAAGGAACAATGAGGATCAGAGCAATTTAAGCAGTAATGGAGGCTGACACACACCCCGCTGATGGAAATCTTTGATCAGTAAAGATGTATTAGAAGTGTTATTTGCCTAGTGAGCATAGTAACGCTTTCCATAGCAGCTGGTTAGTCCTAGGTTGTCTGATTCCTAGTCCTTTTTTCCTCTTAAATTGTGTACATTCTGCTTGCAGAGTACTTTAACACTGTTCATATTTTGTAAAAGGAAAGACTCGAAGGAAGGATTACAATGAGTGATGCAATCCTCGCCGTCTTGTCATTTATGTTTAGATATCTTTTACCACTCAGAGAGACGACACATCTTGAATCACAGGAGGTAGGTCAACCCCTGGACCAAGAGTTACATGTGAGATCCATCTCCACATTCTGACACCTACATTTAGAAAAGGTACAGTGCTACACAGGACCACGTAGCAAGACACAGGGTTCTCACAGGGGAAATAAATAGCAATGGATGTTCATAAACATGTTTCTATATTATGGAATATACTGATGAAGTTACATATTGTACACAGTACATGTAAGCAGGGGAAAAAGAGTTTACAGTGTATTACCTAGCAAGGAAAGAAGTTTTAAATGCATAAGGTATATATTATTATTTTTAATAGCTTGCTTTGATCAATAGCTTGTGTAACTTAAGCACAGCTGCAGTAGATAAAACTACTGTTTAGCAACATTTAAATACACAATAACTATAAACCATAGTAGTAGACTACTGCAATAATGAAACAACTGTGAGATATGTATTATAATGACAGTGGATAGTTCTAACAAATACAACAGAAGTCTAGTGTACGGCTATGACAGCACTAGACTCAAATCCCTGAGCTCTCCCAACCCACTAAGGCCTGCAAGACTTTTCTGTTGATCCTGCCACTCCACACTCCTGGACAGAACATCTGGGGCACCCTGCTTGATGTGTCCAGGTGCCCTGGAAAGGATGTTAGCAGTAGTTGATTCTTACCCACTGGGGTCTTCAGTACTCGATTCTCAGCCACTGGAGTCTTCAGTGGGTCTTCAGCTCCACAATGACTGAAGTGTCAGTTAAAATTTAACAGTCCAGACACAGGTGCAGTAGGCACTGCTCTCTTTGTAAAAGAATAAGATACTGCAAATTGCATTGCATACCTGTAGTATCTTCAACTAGAATTTGCTCGGTTTCTAAATAAATATGGTAAATATGCCTGTGAAAACATGATCCAGAAGTCCTAGGCCTTTTTTACTTTCTTGTAGTTTTGTAAAAATTTGCCAGATAATATCTTCAAAGGATATTATCTGATATCTTCTTTCCTCAGATGTCACACATCATGCAAACAGTCTAGTTTTGTCTTTTGAGCTTAGTGTAATTGCATTCCAGAGACTCTTGGTAATGCTTTCTGAGTTTATCCAAGAAGTAACAGTCTCAGGGTAGCCAGGTACACTCAAGTTTTCCATTCCCTTTTAAGGTGTAAATATTCAATGGGATGAACAATGGCTATCGTTAACATGTGATTTGTCAGTGAACAAATCCATTCATGTGATTAAATAATTTTAAGTTTGGTTTCACTTAAGTATTTCTGAGCTGTTACACAAGTCTAACTCTGTAAGTACATAACCACCTGTAATACATATCGTGAGAAGCACATATGGCACAAGAAAGAAAAGTAATATATTGATACTGCAGTCAGAGTTCAGTTATAACAGAAGCCATTGTAGATAACTAAGAATGATAAAGCATGCAGGTTAGGTATCACCTTAATTCTACTTGCTGGATTTTGGAACTTTATTCATGATGTCTCAAGTACATGTCTTTCTTTTTCATCTTTTCAGAACAGTTTCAATTACCCACTTATTTTTAATTTTGATTTGTGGGGGTGGTTTTTGTTTGTTTTATTGGTTGTTTCAGTTTTAATTCTTGCAATGTTTTAAAATAGCTGATTTTGCTAATTGAGTAGAAAAAAATATTATTTAATTCAGGCATTTGCTATGAATAAAATTTTCACATTTCAGTGCCCAAAGTTCCCTTAAGCATCCAGTAAATGTAACAGTAAAGAAAACGTCTCAACATTTGTTTCATGCTAACCGTGTGATTCAGTGAGAGAACACGTGTTCACAATTGTACCAGATCTTGAGTTTAAATATTTTAAAATAAGAATTAATGTTGGAATTTTTTTTGTAAATAAAGTTCAAAATATTCTACCAAGTAGGATGTTCTTCTATGTCTGTTTCCAAAATTAAATTTCCTTGTGTTTGATTAAGTGACTTTTAAGATATTATGTAGCATCTTTTTCCATATTACACATAATTATTTTTATTGTTTTTATTGTTATTTTTACTGTTATTTTTATTTTTTCCTGTACTTCTTTCAAATAATAAAATATGATTTTGCAGGCAGATAGAGGATTTCAGATGTTCCTTGACACTAATAAAGGACAAGAATTTTCTCTTTTAGCATTGGATTGCTTTTTTTTTCCCCACTAAAAAAAATTATCTGCAGCTTCTTAATGTGATGTTTTCTAGTTTATTTTAAGTTAAATATGTTGGAAAGTATATAAGGACATTTACAAGGCCATATATTATTATAAACTACTCTAAATAACACAATTTCCAAAGCATAATCAATATGAAATGGAACTTGTTGATCTCATATTGAACACCATCGAGCTTGGTCCAACAAACCAGATGGAATTTTGACCTTGTTCATTGTGTTCCCTCTGATTCACCATGTACTTTCACAATTAGAAACAATTGTTCTGTTCTTTTTCTAGTAAGGAACAATCTCCATTATCAAAAAAGACACAATACTGCAAGGTCTAAAGGTCACTGCCTCTTAAAAATACTTTGAAGGTATGTGGGCACAGTTTCAGTACTGTACTGTCCCTCTAATTGGTGAGTAAGAGAATGTATTGCCACACACACACACAGACACACACACACACGAGCTACAAACTGTTGGAAAAACACGTATTTTCTAGAGCAGCAGGAGAAAATCCTGTATACCATCTGCTTTGTAAGAGGTGTGAAGGGAATTTCACATGACACGAGTGACTTCCTCTGCAAAGTGAGGAAACAGATTGCCATCTTTTTTTAATCACTCAATAAATTATTGTTTAGTCACAGGGCTTACAACCCTTATGGTAACTCCTATGACATATAAGATTTATTTATTTATTTAGGCAAAGGAAATGTTCTGTCCTTATTGTCCAGAATATTTTTTTTAAAAAAAATTAAAACTGGAAACAAAATAAGAGACAGATTTAACAAACATTGAAAAATACTTTGAACTTGAGGGTAATAAAAAAAAAAATAAATTAATAACACAGGTGTGATACTTTCTTGTCATATTGGCTTTCTGCTGACTTTCTCAAGAACTGTAAATGACTAGTAGTGGATAAGAAGCTCAACATGAGCTTCAATATGTTCTTGCAGCCCAGAAAGCCAACTGCATCCTGGGCTGCATCAAAAGAAGTGTGGCCAGCAGGTCAAGGGAGATGATTCTCCCCCTCTACTCCACTCTTGTGACACCCCATCTGGAGTGCTGCTTTCATCTGTGGAGCCTTCAAAACAAGGAGGATGTAGACATTTTGGAGTAGGTCCAGAGGAGGGCCACAAAGATGATTAGACAGCTGTAGCACCTGTCCTGTGAGGACAGGCTGAGAGAGTTGGGGTTGTTCAGTTTGGATAAGAGAAGGCTCCGGGGAGACCTTATTGTAAATTTTCAGTACTTAAAGGGGGCTTATAAGAATGACAAGGAGAAACCGTTAAGCAGGGCCTGTTGTGATAGGATGAGAGGTAATGGTTTTAAAACAGAAGGAGGTAGATTCAGAGTGGATATAAGTAAAAAAAAATTTTCAACACTGGAACAGGTTGCTCAGAGAGGTGGTAGATGCCCATCCCTGGAAACATTCACAGCCAGGTTGGATGGAGCTCTGAGCAACCTGTAACTTTCTGTGTAACTCATTAAATAGTACAAAAAATAATGAATTTTATTTCACAATTTTCCCTATCAATTTGGAAAATATATAGTTAAGAATTCACCACATATTTTCATTAAAAACGTGGAATGTCAAAAAGTTAGAGAGAAAAGAAAAAAAAAAGAGACAGAATATTTTTTCTTTAGTTTTGCAGTTACTTTGAGCATAAGTATTCCAATTAGAGAATTATGGCAAAAAAAATAGCTTTATCATTTGATCTTTTCTTTTTTTGAGGTGTTTTGCTGTTGTAATTGCTGGTAATTATACAAGTTTGAAACATTCTTCATAAAAGCTAAAGAGCTTAATTTCAACTTGTATAATGATTCATAAAAGAGCTCAATTTATGGACACTTTAACACTATGAATCATTAATCACTTTGACAAATTACAACACAACTCTATTAGATTTCCTGTTATGGAATTTAACAGATGTCTAATTAGAAACTAAAAGTGAATTCAGATTAGACCAGTACTTGGCATATGTATAGTATCAAATCATTATTGAAATAAACACTTTCTCAGGGGCAAGAAAAAAATATGACCATTTTTCTGCATTTACAATTTTCAAGTAAAGAAAAAATATTTAAATATTACATCCCCACAGCCTTAGTTACTATGGAATATTTTAGAGGTATAAATTAAATAATCAATAGCATTCCTGTAAAAAAAAAATCTGCAGCAGTGACTATTAAAATTCTTCTATTTCATAATCTTCAAAGTATTAAATGTATTTGTTAACATAAAAAAATAAGAAAATGCTAATGAAACAAAACCTCACATCTTTCATTATGTAAGTATCAGTCAATTTTATATTAATGATGTTCTACACTACTATAGGTCACTGAACATAAAAACATAATTTGTCTGGCATTAGATGTAATATCTTCTTTTTGTCAACAGTTAGTATATTTTGTTTGTATAATTAAGATATTCTTGTCACAACTGTATACTATTATAACAGAGTAAAGTTTCTAAACACAGTAAAGTTTCTAAACACTCTGATTGACTTAATAATTTCTGGACCTATAAAACTTAAAACAACAGCAGTTAGTACACAAATACTCTTTTTTCATTATCAGACATAGCAAATTTTTGAGTGTGATCTTTTTACATGAAAGCAAAAAGCAGGTTTATCAGTGGATGCAGAAATTATACCTGGAATTTGGCATCTTTGTTACTTGAATCTTTAATTGCTTAAGTAGGTTAATAAAATACATTTTTTAAAAAGCCAGTTCTTAGGGACAAACTCACAAAAGTAATCATTAATTCAAGACCCATAACATCATTAATTCATACAGGTTTTGAACTGAAGTTCAGAAAATAATTTCTCAAAACTACTTGCTTTTTTTTTTTTGTATAAAGGTTTAGTCTAAGCTAAGTTGCCTTAGGCCACATCTACATTAAACTGTAATTTGGAACAGAAATACGATTTTGAAGAAATTCTCCTGATCATCCCATGTCACTCATTGCTTGGGTGTTTGAAGAAGTTTTAATGAGGTCTGATGAAAGTGAACTATTATTTTTAACATTTTTTTTTTGTCTCAGAAAAAAAAAAACAACAAACAACCTTCCTATAGAAAAAATTTAATTGGAAATTCTGTTCCAGGGTGTCATCAAATGCCCGAAAGTACCTAATGCAGAAATGCTTGATCTTTCTTATACTTTTGAACAAAAAGCATGTTAGTGATGTTCAGTCCAAGAGATCAACCAAATCTATTCAAAGAAAAAAATAAACAATCAACCAACACATTGCAGATATACAGATCTCATTAAAATGGTTTTGATTTACTGATCAATTCCTACTGAGGAAGAGGAATTTCTATTAAAAATATCTTGCTACTGGAGATATAAACTTAATCTTGACAGTACAAAGACATTTTCAGGATATTCTTAATCTTAGCATTTCCTTTGGTTCAATTTGAGCAATTCAGTATGCTGATCTTCATACATTCACTTTTAAATATAGTACTCATTCACTACATCACTCAGGTAGCACTACTATTTAGATGTACAGGCATATTTCTCCTAAATATTCAACATTCACTACTAAAATAACTGCTTTGTAAGTATCTGACTCCCACTGCAGAATCCAAAAGCCTTGTAATCATATTCTGTGTATAATGTGTAACAAAATACGCTTGCAGCCCAGAAAACCAATGGTATCCTAGGCTGTATCAAAAGAAGCATGGCCAAAAAGTTGAAGAGAGTGATTCTGCCCCTCAACTCCACTCTGGTGAAACCCGATCTGGAGTACTGTGCCCAGCTCTGAGGTCCCCGGTACAAGAAAGACATGAACCTGTTAGAGTGGGAGGAGAGCCACAAAAACGATCAGAGGGATGGAACACTTCTCCCATGAGAGAAAGCTGAGAGAGTTGGGATTCTTCAGCCTGAGGGAGAGAAGGCACAGGGAAGACCTTATTGTAGCCTTTCAGTACTTGAAGGGGGTTTATAAAATGATGGAGAAAGACTTTTTAAGAGGGCTTGTAATTCAGGACACAGAGTGGTAGTTTTAAAGTAAAAGGGGGTAAATTTAGACAAGACATAAGGAATTGTTTACCATGAGAGTAGTGAGGTTTCCCGGAGAAGTTGTGGATACTCCGTATTCGGAAGTCTTCAATATCAGATTGGATGAGTCTTTGAGTAGCCTAATTTAATGGAAGAGGTCCCCGTCCATGGCAGAAAGTTTGGACTGGATGATCTTTATAGGTCCTTTCCAACCCAGACCATTCTATGACTCTATGCAATTGCTGGGTATGTAGTAAAGGTATTCTCAGCAATCAGTACCACGAATAGAAATGTCCCTAATCTGGTCAAGAACCCACTACAAAACAGATGCATTTATACTAGAAACATATCATCTAGGATTTATACATCTTCATCTCAGAAGTGATGAGGTATAGTTGGTCAGAAAAAAAAAAAAGAAACAACAAAACACACGGGCACTCAGAATATACTTCCAATTTTTACTCAACATCTATTTAAGGTGTTGGAGATTCCTCTTTTCCTTTGTGGAAGAAATAAAATCTGTTCTCTGTCATGTTTTTGGCAGGTTATTATTTTCTGTGGACATGTTCTTATGCAACTGTTCCTCACCGCATAAAGGTCTTTTCCAAAGTAAATGATTATATGATTCTATGTACAATATCCATTGCTTTTGTTAGATCAAACCTCTTCTACTGAAAATAATGATGTCACTGTGTAAAATTCCAAGGATCCTGCTTTCCTGTCAGTCTTTCTTTCAAGAACAGGATCAGAACCGTAAATTTAATTCCCAGTAAGTTATTAATATTAATGTTTACCTTATTTATACTAATATATCAACAAATATGGGTGCTAATTTTTAGAATTTTATTTAATGTCAATTTAATGATCCTGGTTTAAATAAAAACATCATTTTTTTTGGTCTCCATTTTGTTTCTTCTTGTTCCTCATGATAGGTCATTAACATTTACAAGCCTCTGTCACAATATGTGTTTATATCAGAATGTCATATAGATCAGCCTCTTCAAAGTCCAAAGATGTTCTGTCATTGTACCACAACTTTGGTGCTTCTTTTATATGTATAAATGATTGTTTTCTTTGTTACCTCTCTCAATAAATTTGAAAGTACTCGCTCTCTATCACTTATTTTTCTTCTTTCTTTGCTGTTCTCTTATTGTTCAGAAAAGGAATTTTTCTGTCATGCTGCCTTGGTTGGAAGTGACAATTGTTTAAAGCAGACATTGAAATTAAACTGTAAATTAATATTTCACTTTCTGTATTTGCCAAAGACCAAACTATTGCTAAAATGGGGAAAGAGATTACCACATTGTCTGTAGTTATATCCCCATTCCTATAAGCTATTCCCTTTTTATATAGCATGATCTAGACTCCAAGACCCAAGCTTGAATATCAGCCATGTCATGCCAGTGGCCTATATTTTCCTTTGGCCATGTAATTACACTGACTACCAGGAAGACATCATAGTTTCTGAGGGAGCTAGAGGTAACATTTCAAAAGTATTCAAGCCAAGCATAATGTTCCTTACATGAGGGCAGGGCCACACAGACTAACTGCTTTTGAAAAGCTTTCCTTGAATGTTGACTTTGGATCAACTTTCATATCTTTCTTTTTCCTTTTTTTTTCTTTTTCTTTTTAAGAAATCTTCCAGAAGCCAAAACAGACTCAAAAGTAAAGAGGAAGTGATTGCAAATAAGACTGTCAAAGGTACACTGATTCAACATACTCCCTAAGCAGCTTATCATTGTCAGAGCTCTTGCAAAGTCATGTCTAATGTTAAATGTTATTATAAGTTAGGAACCTTCCTGAGATGCTGGTTCATGGAGAAGTTTCTACCTCATTTTTCTAGGGGTAAATAATTCCTTGAGACAGATGGCCACAGCAGGGAAGAAATGTAGATTGTATTTGTTTGCATCATCCAGGACTAATCTAGATAATAGAGTGTTCATGTTTGTTCTCAGTCACATATATATATTTTTCTAATATGTTTGCACATTAGTAAGATTATTGTAACAACAATAACCTTTATCCTTTTGCTGTTAACTGTTTTACTGTTTGCCATTATTAACGACACAGTGTTGACTGCCTGTCTAAAAACATACAACAATGCTGACAGCTTTATGTGGGAATCAGTAGAATGTCAAAATTAGTCATGGGTGATTCCCATCAAAAACCTTTTCTAAATCCTCTGGACTTTGCAGCACTATAAAACTGAAATTCCTGAATTGTTGTATCTTCTCTGATGAAGGCTTCAATCAAAGGATGTAGAAAAGGAAAGAATTGGAAAAAGTAGTGAAGAAATAAAGCAATTTCTTACTGCGCAGAAATCAGCTCTCACAGAAAAGCTGATGTGTCTCAGACTTCTCCTTTTACTTTTTTTTTTAGCCTTGACTCATATTACATATTGTCATAGTTTAGGCAAAACAGATTTGACTTGGGGAAAACTATTCATTTATTACTACAACTAGCAGGATAATGAGACAGAGAACAAGATAACCTCCCCACACCCCTCCCTCTTCCCAGGTTTAACATTTATCTCTACCACCTTCCCCTCCCCAAGCAGCACAGAGGGGAAGAGGGAATGTGTATGCCGGTCAGTTCATTACATGTCGCTTTACACTGCTGCTTCATCATCAGGGGAAGAACTCCTCACATTCCTCCCCTGCTCCAGTGTGGGGTCCCTCCCACAGGCCGCAGTCCTTCATGAAACTGCTCTGATGTGGGTCATTTCTTCCACAGGGTGCAGTCCCTCCAGAATGACTGCCCCAGTGTGGGCCCTCCATGGGCCACAACCTCCTTCAGGCATCCACCTGCCCCACCGTGGGGTCCTCCACAGGCTGCAGGTGGATCTCTGCTCCTCCATGGGCCTCCATGGGCTTCATGGAGAGACAACCTGCTTCACCATGGTCATCACCACAGGCTGCAGGGGAGTTCTGGCCAGGAGATGCATTACTCCTCCCCCTCCTTCTTCCCTGACCTTGGCATCTGCAGCCGTTCCTCTCACAAGAAAAATTCTTCACACCAGGCAGGCAGATGCCTCTCAGGTTCTTTTCACGTCTCATCTCTTCTCCACTTCTTGCAGCCAGGCTGGGCTGAGTCGGGCCCAAACGGCCACCTGGTGGGAGGCCAGAGGGTGAGGCTCACAAGGCTCACAAGGCTCCCCCTCTCTGCTCCTAGTCAGCTGCTTCACATCTTTTTTTTTCTGTTCTTCCCCTTCTTAAATACGTTATCACAGAGGCATTATCAGGGAATATTCTGCTACCAATTGGCTTGGCCTTGGCCAGCAGCTGGTCTACCCTAGGCCTGGCCGAGTCCACTGAACAAAGGGGAACAACTTCTAGCAGCTTCTTATAGAAGCTGCCACCACAACCCACCCCCACCTCCCACCCAAAAATAAAATGGGTACACATATCTATAGTGATATCTTCTTAAATATCAAAATAAGACTCTTACTTAGAAGAAGTAGAGTTGCCCTAAGCTCCCTACGAAGTCAGTAGAGAGAAAAATACATTCCGTATCTGACTTTTCTTGTGGAGATTCTCTCTTCACTGACAACATAGAAAGCTGTGTTCCTGTAAAGTTCCCAGAGGTATGCTCCTTACTTGCTTACCTTAAGATGGGATATATGCTAATATTCATATGTCTTCACATACAAGTGATTAGGTAGAGATATACCTATGTGTACCTATTTAAATTATGCAGACACAAACATACAATATGCAGCAAGTGAACACATATGTATATGCCAATATTAACATCATTATTTATTTAGCTGTATAATAGTAAACCTAGCTCTGAAAGCACAACACAGGAAGTACCTTGCAGGAAGTATCATATAACACACCATTTCCTGCCTCCTTATTCATGTCTTTCTACTCTTTCAAAAGCAATTATGTCAAAGGTAATACTTCAATATTAACATATTAACAATATTAACCTGAATGTTAGCAGCAATGCAACACCATTTAGTCTATTGGCCATCACTGATGCTTTAGGGAGTTTTAAAAAACAAGTTGTTTTTTTTTTTTTCATGAAGCATTTATTAGGTCACTCCTTTAAACAATATACATCTGAATCTGATAATAATTTTCTAAATAATATTCATTTTTTTTGCACACTTGTCTCCTATATGATCATTGTTCTCTTGCATTAATAAAAATATAACATTCTTGCAAGCAGTGGATTAAAAGAATATTTTCTGTGTTGTTTTGGGTTTTTTTTTTTTTTTTTTTTCAGTTGTATGCTCACTAATAATGGAACGTGTTAGCAATGCCATTCTAGGTGAGTACTATCAGATGCTTTTAAAATTATGGAGCGTGTACTTTAAGTAGTTATTCTTTTGCATTCATAGCTTTAGCTTTGATAATAAATGTTCTGGTGGCATCTCTGTGATTTTTTTTTTTTAATTCTATCTGGCGTATACTGCTAGTTTCTTATGTTTGCATTAGATTTTGTTTCTTGCATTGTCTTCTAAGATCACTTAACTGATCAGCTAAAAGGGAAACAGGTTTGGTAGGTGGACATGACCACAAATCCATAGTCCCAGCTTTCTAAGCGGCCATCTGCTTTCCCAAGAGCTTTAGCAGGTTAAGAAATTGCATCAGAAAGATTAAGAAAATTTACCTCTTGTGTGTGGAAAACAGCTGTTCTTCAGAGGATTCCATTAGTTCAGCAGTTTGTTTCTTCTACTAGCAGAAATAAGTTGAGTATTAATCTTTATCTTGTTACATTAACTGCTGAAGTCATTGGCCAGCTTTTCTTGAACTTCAATGCCCTTTAGCATTGCTGAAAGATTACAAGCTTCAATAAATCTCTCTCTCTTGGATTGGATGAAAGTTTGAAAAGACTGAAATGCTGCTTTTGTAATACGTCAATTTTAGAATAGTATTTCATGTAGTATATTATTTTGGTCTCAGGTAAGTATCTTTGTGCAATTCATAAATTAAATAAATGTCTATACATTTTATTTGTGTTTGTATATAACATTATAAGAGTATTAGAATTAAAATCAATCATATTTTAAAATTTCTCTTAGCAATATAGTTTTAGGTATTTGAAAACTTGGAATAATCAGAGATGTTAGAATTACATCAAAAAAAAAAAAAGGAAATCGATACAATTATACAATGGTTACTTCATTTCAGACAAAACGGAGCATAAAACTACTTCATAAGGGAACAATCTGTTCGATTAACACTGATCAAAGGAAAAGTGAAATATGCTTATCAAGTATGTTGAATGAATAAACTCATTAAAGGAATAATTTTGCTGCTCCTTGTTAAGACTGAGGCCCTATTTAGAATTAAATCTTCATAAATTACAAAAGGGGAATAAATCTGACAGAGGAATTGCTTTATTCTGTATTCAAACTATGCATTAAAGATGTCTCAGATATACATGAAAGAAAGTGAAAGTAGGTGTTATTTGACCTTTCCTTCTTTTTTACCAAGTATTTTTGCCACTTAGTTTCTTGTATGTATGCTTCTTTTCCACTAGGAACTGAAAATACAATTATCACTGGATATTATTTAGATGACTAACATATACACGGCTTTAGAGTATAGTTATATCCCATGGATAGACCTTTGCTATTCCATACAGTCTCCTCCTGTCATTGCAAAGACTGGTCTATTCGCTGTTTGCTCATACATTCGCCATCAAGTTACACAGCAACAATATATGACTCACATATTGAATAGTGATCTTGGTTTAGTTTTAGTTTTCTTTCTCTTTGTGTTTTGTTTTGTTTTGTTTTGTTTTTAAAGAGAAAAACCTTGATACTTCCACAAAATAATGGTGAGGAAAATGCTGCATTACATGTGCTTTAAAATTTCTCCCTGCAGTCAATACCACCTACCGAATAGGTTTCATGCACTCAAGTACTCATTTTGAAAAACACCCAGAGGGTTGTATTAAGCATGTTGCACACTTACTGAAATTGTCTATTCCAATGCCCTGGGATTGTAAAATGCATTCAGAAATTTTGTGCACAATTTAGAACCTTTTGCATATGTGTGTATGTGTACACAATACACAGGACTTTTCAAATGGCTGATATAGTTTAGTGCATTTAGATGAAAATTTAGTGGAAAACATTATTTTTTTAAATTTGAAATGCAAAGCGTGTGAAATTATGCAATATATTTGGTAAGTGGGTGCTTCAAAGCATGGTCAGTCATTCAATTATTTAGTCTGCACATATATCTTCAAGTATTTTTACAAAATTTTTTTTTTCAGAAATATAAATAGTAATTACAATCTGTAAAATGAAAAGCATTTTTTTAATATGAAGTTTTCACTGAAAGAAATTAAATCAAAACTAATTTTGAAGACTGGTTATTCATTATCTTCAAACATGAAGACAACCACTTGAGGTACTCCTGAGCAGTTACAGACTCTTTCTAGTTATACGGATTCACTGTTAACTAGAACAAGTAATTTGTTCCCTCATAGCTGTACCACTTCAATTATTACATGTGTTGTTCCACAGAAATTTTTGGTGGCCTATTATGTCATAATAGGAATACCTTATAACCCTATAAACACTATATAATCTTCATCCTCAAACAGTAATCATACATTTTACGTTAGACCATTCTTTGTTGAACAAAACTGATTTTAAACATGTACATAAATATTTTTGTTTAAATTTAGCTTAACTATGTCAAACGTAATTTCCAGCATGACATATATTTAAGTTGGATTCTTAACTATAAAATGACCTTTATGAAGTATAGCTTCATTTTGTGCTGATGATAAAAGAGAAACACGATTTCAGTATATGCACTAACATAAACAAAAAACATCCAGTTTTTTTTTATTATTATTAGTGAGAATAGTCAGATTGCTTTGCACCACATGTAAACCAGGAGATTGTATACATTACTAAATTTTTTACAAAAAAAAAAAAATGCTTGCTTGATTATGGTCACAATCAAAAGTGGAACACTTCTAACAGGGAATGATGACAGAAGTCATTTTCCATAAAACTGAAGTATGCCAATGATCATTTTGACATCTTTTTATATTACATTTTGATATTACACTAAGGAGCAATTTACTCTACAAATAATTTTCAGGTAATGAGACGTGAAGGTATTACAAACCACCAACAAATATCTCAAGCATGTTCTTGTATACCTTTTTTTTGGTTTTCACTGTAGCCGATGAAAGTATGAAAAAATATTGACTTAAAAAAAAAACAACTCCTGCCTCTAGGGAGTTGTCATTACACCTGCAAATAAAATGTTGACTTAATTGTGATTTTTCCTGTTTATTCTTGTGTTTCAAGTAAACTATAATTAGCATAAAACTAAAGTAAATGACTAGTACCTATTTAATTACATTTCTACATTAATTTTAAATGAAATGAAGCACAAGAGTAGCACAGACACTACTACTTTTAACTTCCTGCATTACAACTTATCCAGATTGTAATACCAACTTAATTTTAATTCCAATTTAAATGAATAATGTAATTGCACTGAATAATTAATATAGTAATTGCACTATTTATTGCTTATTTGTTTAGTTCAAATAGTATGAAATTCTACAGAGAAAAAATGCAAAAAAAAAAAATAGTTTTTTAAAATTTTTTTCGCACTCAGCATTATAGGAAAATTTATGACATTTCCTTAATTTCTGTAGGAGATGTATTGGCTCCATAATTGTATACATTTGCAGTAACTATACTATAACTGTACATTTGATTTTATATCTATCATCTGATTTGAGTTCACCAAAAATTCAGTCTTGCAGATAAGGCACACACAGCTCCAATAGATACCAGATTCTGTAGAAATATGTGTGTGTGTGTGTTTGTTTGTGTGTATGAAGTCAATGTCTATTCCTAAACTTAAAAAAATAATAATAAATAACCAGTGGCATGAAGTCAGTGCCAGTCCATGAAGCCAGTGGCACTGTCAGGCTTGTTTTCATACTGCTAAGGCACAGCCCTTTCTGTGTCAAACTACTTAAGGAATGAGGGACCAAACTAAAACTGAGCCAGGAAGCAGTTTAAAAAGTAATCAAGGTTAATTATCAAGGATACAGTAAAAGAATTCATTCACTCAACATAATTCATGTTCATATAGACATATGCAATGAGATCACTGTAAATTAGGAATCTACTTTTATTTCAGATTAGAGTATTACGTATTTCTAAGAGTTTCCCTAGCTGAGTGGGGCTGAGTCTTTTAAAAGTCAACAGAAGGTAAAAGTACATTGATTGTGTCTTCTATTCATAATTATGGACAATGGTGGGAATACGTGGCTGTTATGCTCCAACCTTGGAGTGAAGGTTACGCCTCACTGAAGTTACAGTTAGAGGTTGGAGGTTGAACAAAGCTCTGAACGACCTGCTCTGTGCTGTGCAAAAGGTAGGACTAAGTGATCTCCTGAAGTCCTTTCCAACCTGAATGATTCCATTGTTCTATTACACAACCATCTAAAAGAAAATATAAATATTTATACATTACTGGCTTTTAAAATTATTTATTTTAAAATGAGATGGAATACAAGTGGAAAAATACTATAATAAAAAGTTCACATGTCATTTGCAGACATAATTAACTGAATTCAGCATTTGTCATTATTTGTAGTCAACAAAGTAATTCATAGTTCAATGGTGATGGTTTTTGGAAAGGAGCTTTAATTTGTTATCCTCCAAAATAAATTAAAATAAAGGAAGAAGAAAAATATTGTTAAAATTGATCATATTTGATCATTATATGTAACATGATGCATTGTATATTTCTATATTTACATGTATATGTAAATAATAAAATCTGTAATATTCCCTACTTTAAATTATTTTTTGGTTAATGAGAAAATTCAAAATTACATGCATATCTAAACCGATGAAATCGAAGTATAAAAAAAAATAAGAGGTGATACTTCAGAATCATAAAAAGAAAAAATACTTTTGTAATGGGAATTTTTTTTTCTATAAATAACATCAATCAGACTTGATTCATAATTTTTATTTTTATATTGATGTGATGCAAGTGTTCATGGATCTCTTGAATCAGCACTAGCTGCAATACAGCCATAAAAACAACTCTTTCAATTTCACTTGATTGAAATATACCCCTTTTTACTTCCTAAATATTTGTCCTATTTTGTTCTACTTTATTTTGACAAGAGCAAATGAAATAATTTCTTCAATAAATGTTTTGAGTGTACGATCAAATATAACTGTGAGAAAGCCTGTTTTAAAATGTCAGAGCAAACATACCATCCTATAGTTTTGTACATTTATAGTTGCAACAGCAGCCAATGGGAAAATAAGTAATAATCTTGTGGTAAGCAAATCTGATCTAGAAATGCCAGCAGCTTCCACCTTTATAAAAGTTGTCTGTAAATCACGGACTTGGAAGCCACCTTAGCCACCTGACTTTTTTTATTTTGGGGTTCTTTTTTTTTTTTTTTGTTTGCTTGCTTTGTTGTTCATCTTGCTTTATTTATTTTGATTTTCTATTCTGGTCACAAAACCAGCAGAGGCAATTCAGTGAAGATAAGGATACAAGAAAAAGGCCACCACATAGGCTAAATTAAGAATCTTGGGATGGAGAGTACTGAAGGAAGGTGGGATGAAGGAACTTACACTTTTTAGGCCAGGCAATTGAGACCTGACTGTGAAAGGGGAATCATAGAGTCATAGAATAGTTAGGGTTAGAAGCGACCTTCAAAGGTCATCTAGTCCAACCCCCCTGCATGGAGCAGGGACATCTCTGACTAGATCAGGTTGCTCAGAGCCTCATCCAACCTGGCCTTGAATGTTTCCAGGGATGGGGCATCAACCACCTCTCTGTTTCAGTGTTCCACCACCCTCATTGTAAATACTTTTTTCCTGATGTCTGGTCTGGATCTATGTCTCTCTCTCTGTCTCTCTTTTAAAACCATTACCTCTCATCCTATCACAACAGGCCCTGCTGAACAGTTTCTCCTTGTCTTTCTTATAAGCCTCCTCTAGGTATTGAAAAGTTGCAATAAGGTCTCCCTGGAGCCTTCTCCAGGCTGAACAATCCCAACTCTTGCATCCTGTCTTCATAGGAGAGGTGCTCCAGTCCTCTGATCATCTTTGTGGCCCTCCTCTGGACTCAGTCCAACAGGTCCACATCCTTCTTAGAAGTTCCTGACTCAGGTGTAGAACCTTGCACTTGGCCTTGTTGAACTTCATGAGGTTCTCACAGGCCCGTGCAGGAATAAATGGGAAGCAGAAAGCAGTCAAAGATTTCATCAGCAGATATTTGAAAAGAGATTCTGGCTCACTGGCCTGTTTTGTTAAGACTGCAGATTGCTGAATGGGATTAAAAACATGTATAAAATACTAAGGGGTATTTAGAAGACACAGGGTTGAACCACAGGGAGCTGCCAGAAGGAAGATGGAAGACATATAGTGAAAGGTATATGTAAGGTTATGTGGGAAGAGAGAATTTCTACTCCTTTAAGAGTATCTGGTCAAGGATATTTTCAGTGCAAAAAAAAGATAATTATAATGGAGGAAAGCCACAGACAAGAACATACAGAGACACAAACCTGAATGGCAAATGATAAGGGAGGGAGTGATGAGAACCAAATCGAGCCAGTCAAACTAACTGATCAGGATATGTTGAATGTGGGAATGTTTATTTCAGCAAGTAATGTTTGTTTTCTCTTCAATGACCTTGTCATATAATACAACAAGGAAAAGGAGGAAACCATAAACAAAACATTTAGAGGCATAGACTCGAGAAACGTAAGCTGGATAAAGAAAAGAAGTAAACATTCTTCAGTCACACTAACTGAAGTGTATTAAATAATTTTATGAATCATGAAATTGCTGGCAAACTGTGACTTTGCAACTTATAATGATGCAAACTTGAGAGTACAGGATGTTGGAGGGGGTTGGTGGGACTGTGTCTATTGATGAGGGAAGGGATACCAGGGGGAGGAACAGACTAGAAAGGGTCTGGATTTAAGTCCTGGCTGGTCAGTACTCTTGTCTGACTAAGTCCTGCATGTGATCACCACAGTCTGTCCTATGTTTTGATTATATCCTTTCTTTCCATTTACTTCATAGCACGGGAAGAATGTACTTCTGTGATTTAGAGAACAGACCATGTAAGAAAAGGAAGGATACTGGATAGCCCAAAACACTTACCAAGTAGTGTTTCAATAAGAAAGACAGGCTAATGTATTTATGATTCCAAACCGATATAGATAAAACTAAAGAGCAACAATAAGAATTTTAATTTACTGATGTCTAAACAATGTTATTATTTTCAAGGACTGACCTAGCTGATTTGAACTATATTACATGGACTTCCTTGGCCTATTTCAGACACAAATTCAGAAGTGAAGCATTGAACTGTAACAGTTGATGTTGCCTTGGCATTTTTATCTGAGTTTCTTAAAAATAAGAGATTTACAGGATGGTTTTCAAGATCAGTGAGATCTATATTCTTTTTTTTTCCAAAAAGCTTTTCTGTTAAAACCCCAGAGGGCAGACATCACATGGAAACATTTATGAAATTGCTCATTGATTTCTTTCTCGGAGGTAAAAGGTTCCACACTCACTTCCCTGCACTCTTCTTCATTTCAAAGCATTGTGCAGAAGAAACCGTAGGAATAAAATGCTACTTTTCTCCCTCCCCTCCCATCATCTAGGCATCAGAGGGTGAGGTCTTTCAGAGAACACAGTCAGACCTTTCTCCATTTGCTAACTCTGAATGACCAGGCCCTGCTGCCTGTCCAGCAAACTCATCCGCCATACATTTAACATTCTTGTAAAGACTGTCCTGCTGCCAAAAAGTGGTCAGCTTTCCTTAGTCTCCAAAATTTACACAGAAGTCCCTGCTTGCTGCCTTCTTGGAAAATGATTTCTCCGAGCTCAGATTTCATCACCAGCCTAATCTGCAGTCTCTTGTACACTGAAAGAACACAGTGTAGGAAGGAATTTGGATGACTACAACTACTGATTCTAACAGGTATCTAACTATTACCAACCCACTGTAGTTCTTACTTCTTCATTACAAAAGGATCAGCGTTGTTCCCCAAGATATTGCCAACAGGCTTTTAATTCCTTTGGGTCTGTCACCTATGTTCTCCCATTGTGCCTGCTTTTACTTCTTTTTATCCTGGAACATACTACAAGTAAAATTTTTTCATCATGTAAAAGAAATTAATCCACTTTGCTACATACAGCCTCTTACATGATGCTACCAGATTTGGTTAGTTCCTCAGAACTGACTGCAACAACTCTTCTTAAATGAAACTCACTCTGCTCTAATATGTCTTCTAGATCCAACTGAAGTTCCTACTGTCCTGTTGCAATCTGTCAGAGACAAAGATGGACAAAACTTTGCTTTACCCTTGAAACCTGATTAGCTAGAATATTAACTCCAATAATCCTTTACATTGTTTTGTGACTTCCCTAGATATCTGGAATAAGCTCCAGAAAAACTCTCCCATGCAAAAGTAGTTCAGGATCCATAAAGTTAAAGAATCATTAAGTAACATAATCTAAAGTCTCTATAGAGTGAAAATTTCCATAGTCTTGCAAATTAGTGGATACTTCTTCCTCATCTTCATTCTGACTTCTTGAAACACACATACACACATCTTTCTCATTTCCCTATGTATATAATTTCTCCTGTGATGATTGTTAGCTATTTTCTTTACAGTTTTAGAATTCTCTTTATGACTTTCCTTTGAATGACTGCATCTTTGAGATAAAGCTCAGCCTCACTGCAGCTGCCCTTCACAATTTCTCATGCTGAAGAGGGAAGGCACACCAGATATATGTCATCAGATATCATGCTGATTTGTGAATTTGTGTTGCTGCAATGACCTCACACAGTTGGACATTTTCCTTATTGTTCTCTGCTTTTCTATGAGTTAAGCAACGCCGTTTTCTTGTTTTATGTAGTCTTCTGAAAAACAAAGAGCACAAGGAATTAATTTTCTCAAATTATAGTTGTCTGGAAAACAAAAAAAATAGGAAACAATTTCTATTTCACTCTTCTGTTGCTTCAGTTGCACTGTATTTAATCATTTCCAAATTTCGTGCTGATTGAAGAGCACCACTTGATTGTCTCCTCTGACTTCTTGGATGTGATAGACATTTTGACTCAATCATATACTGAGCTCAGTTAAGTTAGAATAAAACTCTTCAAGTTTCAGGTGCAGAAGTCAGGAAACTTAAATATATGTATGTAAAAGCTGAAATTCTATAGTCTCTTATTTACCCAGACTATTTACACATAAATAGCATATACTAGCATTTGTCTTAGAAACAGTCTGAAGATAATAGATTCTTTAGTTTATATTTGACAGTTAAAGTCATGCAATATGAATCCTAATCCCATGATGGAATCTAACTGTTAGATCTTACAAGGAAAGTAGAATATATGAAATTAAGTCCTTAGTGACCTACTAAAGTAAAGAAATAAAATATACTGCTATGGTAAATGTGGAAGTACATCAATACGTCCTTGGCCCTTCGGAACTGTTTTTAATGATTTTTAAAAATATTATCTCCATTAACATTACCAACTTCTCCACTTAAGATATGTATAAGATATACAGAATGGCTATTCCAGAAGCGTTTCATTTTAGCAGGTACTGTGTCATTTCATCTTTTGCTGCAGATAGCAACTTTGATGATTTCTTACAAGACAATATGCAGCAGACACATTATCTCAGCATCAGTAATGTCCCCACATCTTCAGCATATAACAACTAGAATGGGAATATTTTCTACTGCAGATTTTTTTCTTCAGATTGTCTCTCCTGTCCCTTACACACATATAACTGTGTCATTTTCGAAGACCTCTGATAAAATGTTCAACAAGGGAAAGAGCATTGCTATCCTTCTTAGTTATTTAGGTAAATTGCTGTTCCTTTCTTCCTATAATGATTCTTTGATTACTTTGAATTGTATCATTTCTGTTTTATCTCCTGCTGTCATTTTTATTAATATGTTTAAGTGTCCATGATGCTGCAAATAGTTTTGTTGCTCCTAACATGAATATTGAAGAGTGTCCCATAAAAGCTGGTAGATTATATCTTTTCTGATGCACAGAGCTGATCTGGAATTTTACACAGACATTTTTAGCATGACAAGACAGAAGTTGCTTTTCAAACACCAGAATACCTGAGGGTTTAAGGTGTGTTTTGATAATGTCTGTTTTGTCTTCTCTGCTAAGTACTTCCCATGGATACAAAGGTCTGCTGAAATGAAAGGAAATATTATATACTGTCTGAAGTAAATTTTATCTTCTTTCTATGAATTAGTGCAGCAGAATATATATGTGCTGAAAAAAAAAAAATAAAAATGTACTGTATGTAATTAGGAGCCTTCTTTACCATGCCTGAAATGTAGAGCAGAATTCAGAGTAACTAGACCTTATCCTCATTAAGACTTAAAATAATTAATTGAAGAAGCAATGCAATTTTCCCTGCTGAAGTGTGACAGTATTTTCCTTTTGGATTATTGAGATGTTGAACTAATTTACTTGGGACTACCAGTATAAAATTCGTGGTGTGTATCAAGTTTGGCAGCCACCAATAAATTATATATCAATTTCTACAGGTATTTGGAGGGAAGGGAAAATTAAAAGTCCCCAGTAAAGAAATAAATCTTCAGTTGCTACAATGGATGAAAAATAGCTATAATAAATACAATAAAATAACTTTAAAATTCTCTTCTATCTAAATGTTCTCTCTTGATTTTTGAAGTTCTATCCCTAAGTGTAATCAAAGAAAGCTTATTTCTAATTTAATGAAGCCTGACCGACATAGGCTGTTTTTCAGGGGTAAAATATGTGCTATTCCTGTTTTTTTTTTCTGAAGAAATTTAGTAGAAATTCATATAAACTTATGTTAAAAACTGTGTAGAACCTTTTAAAGTTATGTTAGATCTAGGATATAATTTCAAGGTTACTTCACTATACCTTTCTGATATGGATGTATCAAGTAATACTCTGAATCAGATAATAACATGAACACATTATTGTATAACTGATACAATCACCTTGTATGCTCTTGGAATAAAATATACCTTATAAAGAAAAAAATGAATGTGTTGTAATAAGCTATAGGAAAAGTAACAATTATTGGAAAGACACTTGAATAACTATATAATATTCTTGCTTGTGGCAAAGTACTTCAGCATTAGGCGTTATGATGGTGGCATGCATGTGTGGTATATAAGTATTGTTACCACATACGCAATGCTAATATAAAATTATATTTAACCTGTGACCTTACACTCCTCTTTACATTATTTACAGAGTAATAATATAGCGAAACTCGTTAATATATGCATTATTGAAATTAAGATTCACATTTTACATGCTCCTTAAAACAGGTTTCTCTCTGTTATAACTTGTTCACAGAGGTGACATTAAAATCACATTCTACTAATATATTTTTCTAACACATAATCCGAGGTACTTGCAAAAGCAAAGACAGATGAAAATTTGAGGAAAAATTATTTCATTTCACCTTCACATCAGATAATATTTGAGGGCATTAAAATAAATAGGTAGTTAGAGACAAGATACCTGTAGGCAGTATGAATGTTATGTACATTGAATATAGATACTTATGTATGTCTATATGTGTTCTGGAGTGTATGTTAGGCCAGGACTGTAGGCATGACTGTTTTACTCTTAAACATTTTAGCCTTTCTGAAGCAAGCACAGTTTGACATCCCCCAGTAAAGCAAGAGTAGTCTTTGAACAAGAACTAGAGTTAAGATAAGAACAAATTATACAGCTGGAAACTGTTTTACTACTTTTTTCTCAATGTGCTGCTGCCCTTCAGTTGTTGCTATAGAAATCCATCAGACGAGGAGAATATCAGGGCTTTACAGATAAGAAGTTCACTTAAGCCAATCCATGCTCTGCCCATTTAAACTTATCACGGTTGCCTCCATGTCATTAAGTAAAAAGAGGCAACAATAGCAGTGCTGCCACATGAAAGTTTAAGAACTCATTGCTTTCCTTCATGTCCACAAGGCAGCCCGTCCAGTGGCCAGGTACAATAGAATTTCTAATCAAACTCTTAAGGAGATTATATAGCTCACTGATCCTGACTGAACTGGAGTATCCTTCTCTTCTTTCTCTGCTTCTCTAAACCCCTACTGCTTTCTTAACAGCCACATTGCATACACTATAACTGTCTCTGAAATGTATCCAATTTATTTGGCTCAAAGATCTGCTTTCTTTTCTTCTTTCTTTCTTTCTTTCTTTATCTCTTTCTCTCTTTCTCTCTTTCTCTCTTTCTCTCTTTCTTTCTTTCTTTCTCTCTCTCTCTCTCTCTCTCTCTTATTTGTGCACTCTACTATTTTTTCTTCCTTCTTTATTTTTTTTTTTCCCAGGCAAAATGTCTCCTACATGAAGAAATTTCCTAAATAAATCAGATATCAGAAAATCAACTTAATTTGATCCTTTAGATGTAGAAGGGGGACAAAACTATATGGGGAAAAAAAATAAGATAGTGTTTAAATTAATCAATGAGAACAAAGACTACCTAAAAAGCTATTATTATTTCACTATATAAAATTACAGGGTACGTATATGTTTGCAGTGGTCTTTCCCTGTTAGAATGTTGATTTCTAGATACAATTCTAGTAGTTGTACACAAAACACTGGGATAAGTATATTAGCTGTGAAAACCATATCTTTTTTTTTGGCATAATAATACAACATCCTAATTGACCTCTGGCTGGATTATCCCTCACACACACATATATATATATGTATAAAAACATATTTATATCTATCTATTTCCCTCCATTTTATTTACAACAGCATAGTCTCCTATAGAGAAATATTTACGGGTTAGATGTGAAACTATGTCACAGAAACAACAAACATATTCGAACTTTGACTTGTGATATTCTTAGAACTTTCAGACCTGAGGCTTCATTCAGTGTCTGTAGATGTACTTGGAAAGAGTTACATTCATTTTAATGGAAACAGTATTTTGCCCATGAAACTAAGGATTTGTGAGCTTAGGCAAAGGAGGAAACCTGGTGCAAATCCACGATCCCTGCCTCTAATTTATCAGTTGCCATTACCTATTTTGTTCTGTCCGTTTTGTGCATTATAACACAGAATTATTGCTTTGATGTTTTATATCAGCTTTATACCCTCTGAAAAGTTCAGCAGTTTCAGAAGACTCCATTCTGTCAAAAAAAAGCAGATAGATCTGCTGCCCTTGGGGATGAGGATGAACAGTTGTATTTAACAAAAGAGAAAGATGAGAGCCCAAGCAAGAAAGATCACTTTTTGACAAATGATAAGCTCCTGAGTTTTCATGAACTAGCCAGATGGGGTTTTCATATATTTTTACAGTAATTTGGTCTTGGAGATTAGAGAACTGGAGGGTGACTGACTCTGAGAATAGCATTGGCTCACATTTATTACTGTAGTGTCACAATCCTGCTGGAGAGCAATGTGCACTGTATCACTGTCTCTGCTTGTATGTCACTGTGGCTAAAAGTGTCAAGGACCACAAATCAAAGGAAAAAAAAAGAAGACAAGGCTCCCTATTTGTATAGGGTGATAACACATTCTGGCCATTTCTCTGATGCTCTTAACTGGCATAATCCCTGGTTCACTGGCATAAGCTGGTTCATATCAGCTGAGAAGTTGAATATTGGTTTAAAAACTGAGCTGGAAAGGGTTCCCATTTTAAAGTGTTAATGTGAAAAACTTTGTAAATAATATTTAAAGCAATAATAAGCCTTAGTCCAGCAAGCAACCCACTTGAGCTACTTTTTCCTGGTTGAGAATATTTGTTTTAAAAATATTTGTTTTGGATTTGACTGGTGTCGTAGTTCAGCCCCAATCGGGACCAGACCACGCAGTCTCCCTCCCGCTCCCTCCACGATCCGAAAGAATAGGGGGAGAAATATAAGAAAAAAAAACAGCTCGAGGTTTGAGATAAGGACAGGGAGGAATTCCCAAAGTTACCGTCACGGGCAAAACAGACTCGACTTGGGGAAAAACTATTCATTTATTACTAAAACTAGCAGGAGAATGAGACAGGGAACAAGATAACCTCCCCCAACCCCTCCCTCTTCCCAGGCTTAACATTTATCTCTACTACCTTCCCCTCCCGAGCGGCACGGGGGGGGGGGAAAGGAATGGGGGTTGCGGTCAGTTCATCACGCGTTCTTTCATGCCGGGGGAAGAACTCCTCACATTCCTCCCCTGCTCCTTCGTGGGGTCCCTCCCATGGGCCACAGTCCTTCGTGAAACTGCTCCGGCGTGGGTCATCTCTTCCACAGAGTGCAGTCCCTCTAGAACAGCTGCCCCAGCGGGCCCTCCACGGGCCACAGCCTCCTTCAGGCCTCCACCTGCTC
>WHYT01015391.1:52103-64348 GCA_009806455.1 Tetrax tetrax
AAAAAAAAAAAAAAAAAAAAAAACACTAAAAAAAACAAACGCCAGAGTTCAGCACCCCTGTGTTGATCAGGAAGCAAGAGCAATGTACGCTCTGAAAAACTGCTGTCCGATTAAGGTGATTGCCTTAGTGATTTACTTGCAGCTTTATTTCTGAAAGACACTGTAACAAAAATATCTGAATTCCAAAGGAAGTGAGATTCCAGTGAGGGACTTCTGCTCCGACCTCTTCATCAATATTGTGGATGACAACACGATTTTCTTAGAAATTAATTAGGACAGAAGGCAGAGCAATTCAAATCAAATAGGGCTATAAACCAAAGATTTTTGCAGCATATGAATGATGTGAAAAATATTTAAGCATCACAAAATAATATAAGTAAAAATATTAAATACTTCCATTTGTTTCTAAAGTACGGCCACCTATAGTTTTATACTTAGCATACTAATTATAAGTGTGTGAATTTATCTGCTAGATAAACTATAAAAATTATTTAAGTTGAAGCAAACATTTATTTTGAAAACTTGTAATTTTTTTTTCAATTCTTCCTTTTTTATTACACGTAGACAACATGAACACTTTACAAAAAAAAAAGCTTCAGACTACTAAAATAAGCAAAAATTTTAATTTTTTTTTCATCATAATTTTCATTCTAAAGTTGATTTACCTGGATCAGAATGGGTTATACTTCACCAAGTGCCCCTGACTTCACGGTAGTCTTTTACATCTGCGTTGCCCGTCCTTGGCTCAATTATGGCGTGCATCACCTCAGCCTAGTGTAGATGCTCATAGTCAATGACTGAAGTTGGTGTCCCCCTGCCCTGGGCCCTGCAGCTCTGTGGCCTCTCAGGTCTTTCTCAGGGGGCTCGGGGTGGCCTTGGCCAGTTGCAGCTGGTTGGAACTGGTTCCTCACCTCCATGGTCACATGACTGTCTCTGCTTGTTGGGAACTGCCGCTGGCCAGACATGACTATGGCATGACAGACTGCAGCCCAGTGGCCTGGTATTTGCCTGATGCCCAGGGCTGGGCCCACCCCAGTGATCCCAAACTCCCCTCCTCCCTGGCTGGGCTGTGAGACAGAATCTGGTTGCCAGGCTTTGCCCTGCCTTATTCCCTGGGGAGCCCCCAAAACTTCTGTCCCCTAGGGAGCAGCCGGGCCATGCTGCGCCCTGACAGCTTGCCCCACAGTGATCGTTGTATTTTTGCTAACAAGGACCACACAATGCTAATGGCTCTGGACAACCTCCTCACCCACCCCCATTATACCTAAGGACAATGGAATTGTTGACCTTGAGACTCATGAGGCCACTGGAGAGGCAAGCACATTACTAGAGAAAGGGGTCAGATACTGGTAAGGTATTTGTTGTATAACAGTTTGAAACACATTGTTAATAAGATCTTTCTGTATTAATTAGGTAATTGGGATCATTAGACTGCTAAAATATTAATTGCATTAACAGTGAATTCCTGGCTTGTATATATAGTGTGTTCCATTTTGTCCATAAGAAGCTTTTGATGTAACACCAGTAACATAAAAAAAAGACCTATAAAGATTGTGAGAAATACTTTGGCAAAAGTACCTTACAAAAAAATTAGACTTTTTCACTATCTTTGCTTTGAATAAAGCTCCTTTTTTCAGTGTTCCATTCAGCTTCCTTGTGGAAATAGAGAATTCTCTTTGTTTTCCTAGGTAAGTCAAGGAAGATGAGGAAAATCTTCAAAGAGAAGAAACTTTCTCAGAAGTTTATTTTGAGCTGAATGTTGATAGAAAGATCAATACTTTATTACTGAAGAGAAATTTGATCCTTCAAATGCATGAGCAATCATACGGAAATCACTCATAGCAGAGCTGAGGTGCGGGGAGGAAATCAGTGAACTCTCTATGTACAATGTAAAATTGCCAAGTTCGAGAAGACTATGCAGAAATAATGGAGTCTAGGAGAAAGGGTAAGATTAGGCTGCATTTTGCATTAATTGTATTTCAAAAAAGAAGCTGTCTCCATCACAGTTTGGCAAACTTAAAAGCCGTTAGTATACTTCTAAAATGTTTATGAGTCTCAGGCGAGGCGTGCGGTGATGTATGGCGGAGAATAAATTTGTGTCAGCGTTCCCTTTAGCTGAGTAGCTGAATTTTATCCTGAAGTTCCAGGAAACCAAGAGACTTTTTTTCCTAAACTGTTCTGTTTTCTAATGAAAATTGTCTACCATGCTGCTACTGTAGTAAAATGTACAAGAAAATCATATGTATAACAGTAATTTATTTTCTTTGTAAGCTTGCTGACCTATTTTTCTTTTACCTCACAACACCCTTTCTCACTGACCAGAACATTAGTAATTCCATTTATTTCAAAGAATGGGATACTACCTACATGGATAAAGGTTTTACAAGTGGGTCCAGATTAATTTGTCATTCTCTTATCATTACCACAAATGACGCAGTGTCCATGATTCATTGGGGTAGGAAGTACAAAATTCATGAGCTGAAGTTGTTTTACTTTATTTTCTCAAATCTTAGTGTTCTGGATGAATGAGAATAGACAGGGGAATGAACATTCCTGGTTAACATATGCACGGCATCAGAATAAGTCCAGAAGGATGTTACTGCAACCTGAACCTTTCCCTTCGCATCCTCTGAAGGGCTAGACCTCACAGAAAAGTTATATATTTATTGCATTTTACTGACAAGTATAAGCTTGAACATATTGTCTTGGCATTTCATCATATAAGTGGATATAGATACATTTCTGCTCATAAAGTACTTAATTACATTTCATAGATTTGCCTACTAAAAAAGAAAACAGTATTCAGCCTGACAAGATTTCTCATTAAAAATTAAAAAAAAAATTAGAAATACTTGTTACTAATTAGATAATTATGAAGTAGATTAGAAACCTCTAAAAAAGAAATGTACTTAAGCCTACAAGTATTTTACAATGTATCTGTTTGAATTTATTTCTGTGGTATAATTAGCAATATGTATTGCCTTCACAGTTTTGATTAAAGTGTGTAATCTGAGGTACCATTAAGTCTAACACTTTGTATCTCACTGGATTCTTCATATAACTAATTAGCACAAAGGTCATAATTCTCATTTTTGCAGTATCAACATGTGATTAAAGAAGCACATCACTGATTATGTTGATAGATGAGGTAGGACACCATAGAGATGAAATTTTCAGTTTCCTAAAGAATGAATACAATCGCAAATTTGGCAAAGCAAAAAAAAATCTATGCTTTAGTACATTGCCTTTGTACAGTTGTGTCAATAAGAAAAAAATTTGATAGTTACACAAAGAAAAAAAATCTTAGTTTGATGCAAGGATTAAAAGTCTCTTTACATGTCATTTATGAAGAATTTAAGAAATTCAGTAATCAGATATGGAGTCTACATAGCTGGAATATGATTAATGTTTTCAGTAAGTAACAGTAAAGTACATAGATACTGCTAAGGACTATGCCAAATAAGAAGATATTTTCATGGTTCTAAACAGGTGAAAACACTCAAATTTGATACCACAAAACCTGAAAATTATTATGAATAAAATCCTTGCATCCAGTCTTAGATTTTTTTTCCTCCTCCCTGTCTTCCACAATTCCTGTGTATCTCACATTTCTTTTAATCTTAGTCTTTCCTATGATTCCTACCCTTCTGGACATTATAGAATCATAGAATGGTTAGGGTTGGAAGGGACCTTCAAAGGTCATCTAGTCCAACCCCCCTGCAAGGAGCAGGGACATCCCCAACTAGATCAGGTTGCTCAGAGCCTCATCCAGCCTGGCCTTGAACGTTTCCAAGGATGGGACATCCACCACCTCCCTGGGCAACCTGTTTCAGAGCTCTACAACTTGCATTGTAAAAAAAATTTTTCCTAATATCCAATATAAATCTACCTCCCTCTAATTTAAAAACCATTACCACTTGTCCTTTCACAACAGGCCCTACTGAACAGCCTCTCCCCATCTTTCCTGTAGGCCCCCTTGAGGTACTGGAAGACTGCTATCAGGTCTCCCCGGAGCCTCCACTTCTCCAGGCTGAACAGCCCCAACTCTCTCAGCCTGTCTTTATGGGAAAGGTGCTCCATCCCTCTGATCATCTTCGTGGCCCTCCTCTGGACCTTCTCCAACTGGTCCATGTCCTTCTTATGTTGGGGACTCCAGAACTGGACACAGTACTCCAGGTGGGGTCTCACCAGGGCAGAGTAGAGGTGGAGAATCACCTCCCTTGATCTGCTGGCCACCCTCCTGTTCATGCAGCCCAGGATGCAGTTGGCCTTCTGGGCCAGAAGACCACAAGAGCTGGCTCATGTTGAGCTTCTTGTCCACCAGCACTCCCAAGTCTTTCTCCTCAGGGCTGCTGTCAATCCATTCTCCGCCCAGCCTGTATTTGTGCCTGGGATTGCCATGACCCAGGTGCAGGACCTTGCACTTGGCCTGGTTGAGCTTCATGAGATTTGCACAGGCCCACCTCTCCAGCCTGTCCAGGTCCCTCTGGATGGCAACCCTCCCTTCAAGCCTGTCAATGGCACCACACAGCTTGGTGTCGTCAGCGAAATTGCTGAGGGTGCACTCTATCCCACTGTCCATGTCACCGACAAAGATGTTGAACAGGGCGGGGCCCAACACGGACCCCTGAGGGACACCACTCGTGACCAGTCTCCACTTGGACATTGAGCCATTGACCACCACTCTCTGAGTGCAGCTATCCAGCCAACTCCTTATCCACTGAATGGTTCGTCCATCAAACCCATGTCTCTCTAGTTTAAGAGAAGGATGTCGTGCTGGACAGTGTCAAATGCCTTGCACAAATCCAGGTAGATGATGTCCATTGCCCGCCCCTTGTCCACCGATGCTGTTACCCCATCATAGAAGGCCACCAAATTGGTCAGGCACGATCTGCCCTTGGTGAAGCCATGTTGGCTGTCACCAACCACCTCCTTGCTCTCCATGTGCCTTAGCATGGTTTCCAGGAGAATCTGCTCCATTCACAATAGCTACTCAATAGCTACTGTTTACCTACATTTAGAATTCCCCCTTTAATCTACAAGGAGGTAGGAAAAGTTGAGACAAAATAACATTTTTGAAAGGAATTCCTGTTGGATTACATCAATTTTTATTTTAATTGTGTTGTATTAGGGCAGTCTCGTGTCCTGAAAGACTGAGATATGAGATACTTCTGTTTATCCTTAAAGAGACAATGAGGATATTCAGTGCCCTTTAGTATACACTCTTACTAGTGGTCTAATGATTGCATACTAAAGATTATGTATAGAACTTTAAATTATAAATGCATTCTCAACTGTGTTCTTTTTTTGACCTTGACTGAATCTGTTTCAGTTCTTCTTGGCAACTGCCTGGATGATGTTGTTTAAATGTGGTTTTCTTCCTATCCCTGCATCCAAACCTTGTTAATCCTAGCCCTCATTTGTGCTTCTTTGTACCACAGCATCTCTTTCATCATTTCACTTACAAAAAAGATTAAACTATTCCAGGAAGTAGGAGAGTAAATGCAGTTGAATGGATATTTAGGGGGCCTGGATGTGTATGAATTGGCCCTCAGTAAACAGTTTGGCCCTACACCTTTAGTCTTTAAAGCAAATTTAATCCTGAATGGCATTTCTTCAGGAAACATTCTCGATGGAATCCGAATCCCAAATATTAAACATAGGCTGAGTCTATGAAGCAAATTTTCCCTTCATAAATAATTTTGGGAAGTGTAACCATTCTTTTCAATAAACAGGTATGGTTGCACTGTTCTCCTAGTCCATTTAAAATGTTGGACTGAAGCTAACCTAAAAATTTAATATACTGAACTGTAAGGAATTAGTTACTATGTTCATCACTGCCTACTGACTGTGTTAGGCTTCTATAGCTAAAACGCAAACAGAAGAGACAAAAAAATATTAAGCTAAATATGTTTTTTTGTAATTAAGTTTGCAGATTTAAGATATCTTTAGGTACTTACCACAGGATTTTTGAGGTTTAAATGTGCTAAACAACTTCTTAGAGAAGCAAGAGTCAAGCGCTTTTATAAAAGTTACTATACCAGACTTGCGCTAAGATCATTTGTCTTTGAGCTGAAGTTACTTGCTAAAGGGCTCAAAACATTTTGTGTCTTTTATTAACTTGAGTGGTGAATAAGCCTTGATTTTATTTGACTTTTCTCTATTGAATGTGTGACCTTTTAAATATGAAGAAGTTGGTTGGTCTATATTTTAGCTGGGGCCGTTTTCAGGAAATTTTGACTGTATAATAATTCTGAGTGTTTATATAGGTAAAACTCATAGGCAAGAGCTCCGGACTAGAAAAAAAAAAAATCACAAGTAACTTAGGATATATTGAATAAGAGAAAATAACAATTTGATAGCTAATTTAATTTAGTGAGTACATTTGAAAACAGTAGACTAAAGGTTAACTGCCATATGATTTCTTAGGTAAGCAAAGAAATATTCTCTAATATCACTAACTAGTTTATAAATGTAGCTTGTTTTTAGCTGAGAGTAAAAGACTCAGATTCAGAGACAGAAGTGGAAAAACAAATACATATTTCAAAGTTTTTAAGTACAACATTTCTATAAAAGTAATGAAAATAAATTTTGGTTTCCTTTTTCCCCTCTAAAACTTAATACCTACAAATATAATTAAACAGAGCATGCAAAGCCTTCTGTTACCTCTTGAAATAGTACAGTCTTCTACCACTTGTACAAGCGAAATGATTTTTTGTCTTTTCTGCCATACAAAACTGAGACAAAACTGACAGCTTTGGTAAGGCTTGAGATAGTCATGATAAATCTTTTCCTTATCCCACTACTGTTAATGGGATTGTGGTGTAGCTGAATAGCGGAAATAGTTCACAACTCCTGAGATGATATAGGAGTGCAGAGTTGCCAAAGATGACAGGATCAAAAATGCGGACACAGTCAAAAGGGAGAATGTGAAACATCCTGCATTTACACCAAGTCAATAAGAAGGTAACTGCACCCTGAATGAAGGTGCTTACTGTAAGAGTGAGTGGAAAGAGAGCGTCTGCTACTTTAACGGTATCTGGTCAAAGGAGTCATAAACAAGAACATACAGAGACAAACCTGACAAACACATGGTAATGGAGGTCATGAAAAGAACAAAATTGGTCAGTGGCATGAATAGCCAGGATGTGAAAATGTTTATTTTTTTTTCAGCCGAAGGATAAGGAAAGGGAGGGAGACAAACATGCAGAGATTTAAAACATGGACAATTAGTGTTAGCAAACAATAACTGGAAACAAACCTGGTCAGTCAGACTAATTGATGGGTTATAAAGAAACTGCAGGCAAACTGGGACATTGCAACTGATAATGATGCAATCCTGAGGATCTCAGATGTTGGAGGGGGTCGGTGGGACTGTGCCAACTGATGAGGCAATGTGCAGGAGAAGGAACAGAGAGGGAGTGGGCAGAAAGTAGTATAAAAGGCATCAGTTGTGTGTAATTGGGACCAGTTAGTACACTTGTCTGACTGAATCCTGTGCCTGATCACAGCAGTCTGTCTTGTCTTCCTGTATCTTCTTATTAAATCTTTTCTTAACTCTCTGTGTAATCTCACTCTCTATCCCATGTGCATGTGCTGCAAGGACTCGGTATCTGCTGCCGGTGAGACCTCCATGTGTGTGAGTGAAATCTGGTGCCAGCTACTGGAGTCAGACTGGGACTGTGTGTGTGCATGTGTGCCCCAACATGTGGTATCAGCTACTGGAGCCAGTGGGTTCTCAATGTCAGCAACTGGAGTGAGTGAGGGGTCTTTAACCCTCAGCCACCGGGGCAGGAATGGTATATGAAAAATCATATTTGAAAAGTTGTGGCAGACTTGTGAAGTTCCCACTGACTGTAAAAAGGGAGACGATAACCTCCATTATTCAAAAGAGAAAAAGTTGTGAGCCACAGGATATCTGGGAAATTACAGACCTAGGTGCTTCATCTCAGTGCTAGTACAAAATTGATTTAGTGTGTAATTAAAGAGAGATTAGTGAAATATCTGACTCAGTATCATGTTATAGACACAAAATTAATACAAGTTAAAAATATGCTTTTTTTTAACCTGTAAGTTTATTGAAAAATCAATAAACAAACATGAAGGTCACCCTAACTGATGTAATTTATGCCTTTTTTTCTGATAATGTGCTACATAAAAACTCATTAGAATTAAGGGATAACTAAAAGATAAAAGGCTAAGTCTTGTGGCAGATTTTTAAATTGGTTAATCAGTAGGAAAGAATTCATAATAAAGGATTGCTCCTCAGGGCTATAAGGTGCAATATCTGATCAGGCAAGAAACTGTGCTTATTTATATTTAATGCATTCTTTGAAGCTAGCAATGTTTTTTTTCTTATTTTACAAACAAGAAACTGAAATAGAGTGCAATGTCAAATTGAGCTCTTAATGCCTACGATAGGCATGATGAGTCACACTCTGTAATGTTCTATCTCTCTGACAACAGAGGTCAAGTTGAGGCAGTGAAAATTTGTGGAAATTGTCCCACCGTAAGTGTTGCGATAATGAAGAGTGAAATATGCATCTTTCCTCTCAGGGTGCTATGAATGTAAATAAATGTAAGAATTTTTTTTTTTCTTTTTAATCAGGACTAGGAAAAAATCTGAAATATTTCAGAAAAGATCTGAAATTATTTGATGTTAATATCTGTATAATTTTATTTTTAAATGACACCTACCCTGAAAAAAAAACCCAAGCATATAGGTCAATACCAAAATACATTGCTGAATCAGTTTCAGAACTGAGAAATTTTAGACAGAGTTAAAACATTACACAACATGAACCATATAATGTGAGTAATACGAGCCACACCTTTCAACTTACAAGTTTGCTGTGTCAAATACCTTTGGACTTAAACATACAGGATTCATTTTGTGTATATTTTATTTTCTCTGTTTCTTGGTAAATCCACATTATATTTCTGCCACCTAATCTTTATTTAGCAAATAATTATAATTTGTATTAGTGCAAAGCAATAGCCCCCAAGCTTACAGCTGGCCATAACAGACCATGATGGAGCCTTTGCTGGTTTGAAACGGTCCTGGAAAGCACTTTGCAGATGAAGAGGAAAGGCTCAGCTGCTAGCACTCTAGTTATACAACCTTCATCAGATCTGAGTAACCCTGAGTTTCCATGGGTGAAAAGTTTGCAAAATATCCAGTAAATTATTTTTGTGATGGACTTTTCTACTACCCAGAAATGCTGCTAGCATTTTCTGCTGTAGTAGCATATCTAGTGTCAGCTCATGACCTGCCACAATATAGTTTAACAGACTCTATAGGAGGTAATAGATGGCTTCTGAAAGGTTTGTCATTCCACAATATTTGTCCACCTGTTATTGCCAGGTTTCTTTCACAGTTTATTGCCAAATCTTCACTTGTAAATAACAAAGATTTTGACTAGTGCTTCCAAACCTAAGTCCTTTCCTTCTTCATGATTCAGACAAAGAAAATATGCCATCGTGCTTTTCTGAAACCAATTTTCTTCTGTGCTGCAATTCTTCTGATTGTGATTTTTTTTATTTGGAGCAGGTTGTATTCTTAAAAAAGGCTAGCATAGGTAACAAATGCCTTCTTATTCCCTTCTGCTGTATTATTTGGATTACATGGATCAAATAGATCATACTGCTTTGGTATTTGAAAACAGTCCACAAAAAAATGTATTCTCTCTGCTAAAAAAAAAAAGCTACAATTATTTTGAACATTTACTGCTTAATTTTACTGCCAGGGAATCTGTGTGGTGCACTACTCATTAAGACATCTGTTACTAAGCATAAAGCAAATAAGCATTATTCACAGTAAATCGGAGAGGTTATGCTGGAAAAATTCCCATTGTATAAAAATATTGTATCTGTATCTCTACAGTCAGGATATTTGATCAAACATAAGTCATATATGCAAGACAGTAAGGTCACCTACTCCTTTGTTAACTGCATTTCCCATCAGTTAAGTGATAAAAGCAAATAAATTCGTTATATGTTCAAAACCCCTAAAACTTCAAAGACAAATCATGATAATAATTTTTACTGTGATAAGGTGCATATGAGTCTTTTTTTTAAAAAAAAAAATCTTCCTTAGATTTAAACCTATTTCTATTATAGGTTAGAAATACATAATGAAATTACTAAAATGTTGCACTTTACTGAACTAGAGAAAGGGAGTGAATCAGAGCAGTTAAGCTGCTTGCCTACACTGAATCATACTTTCAAGGAATTTTCATTGAATCTATTGGCATGTTATCCTCATGGATCTCTGACTCACCATAGCAACCACATTAAAAAAAACCCAAACCAACAGATGTTTAATAAAAGTAATTTCACTTTAATTTCCTGTTAAAATATAACATACTTAAGGGCAGAGAAATATATGTTTTCACACACTGTTTACAATCAGTATATAATTCATACCTTTATTATGGGTTATTTACAACTTTATGATAGAACTGATCAACTATGATTTCATTCATTGAGACGTTCTAACTTTTTTTTTAATTTATGTAATGTATTACATACATATTACATACAAATATAAAATATATAAGACATGTTAAATCTGAATAAGTATGTTTTGAGTGGGTTATTTTCCCCCCCAAAAAATGGAATGAAAGGTTGCTGTTGTCAGAATAAGTATTATTGTAATGTTAATATATCAAATAATTACAAAAATCTTTTTCTTCTTTATGAAAAACATTTCATTTAGCAAAACTGTGCTTTCATCTGGAAAAAATATTTCACAAAAATATTATCAATGTTTCTATTTATGTGTTATTAGTAACACAAAATTGAGGATTATGTAATAGGACATTGCTTTCAAGGAACTTGAAATGTTACAAATTTTGATTTTTTTTTTTTTTTAATTTACACATACACATCATATTTATATATTTATATATACATAAATAATGAATGAAGAGGAGTCTCTTGATTTTAGATACTCAAAGCAATTATGGTGATGTACATACAACTAAGTTGAAGAGGTCCATAGATTGGCTACTCAAAACTTTCTTTTCAGTCAAAGGGAATATAGCTTATTATGAAATGAATAATTTAATTTTAATTCAATTGAAATCTTAACAGTCTAATAAATAAATTTTTGGCCAGGTTTAATTATTACAGAAGGAAGAAAAAGAAAAAGAAAGAAAAGAATGCATTTCAGAAAAAGTTTCAAAATAATAAAGTTTAAATTACCATAGACATACTTCCCTGTATCTACTGTTTCCTCTGGTGTTATGCTCACCCTCCCACTGCCCCTCAGGGTCCTCTGGTCCTGAATTTGCTATATGGTTCTACATATGGTGTATGTTTGGGGTTTTTGTTTATTTTTGTTGTTTGTTTGTTTGTTTGGTGAGTTGTTTGGTGAGTTGTTTAGTCCTGGAGTCTCCAGTATAATCCTATGTCCTTTGTATTATTGCCCTGTACCAGTAGTTCTCTGCTCTGCATCCAGGGGTCCCACTTTCAAGGCCCTTTCTGTCATACCAGACCTATTTTCATCTAAACTACAGTTTTATCTTAACACTGAATATTTGTATCCACATCGATTATCAACTTGTTATTCCTATCTAAAAATTGTGCTTTGTCACACAATTATAGAAAGCTAAGCTAAGCAAAACAAAACAAATAACTACTTGGTCATTAGAATAGGGTGCTAAGGGAGTTGGCGGGGGTGATTGCCGAGCTGCTCTTGGCCATCTACCAGCTCTCCTGGTTATCTGGGGAGGTCCCGGAGGATTGGAGGCTTGCCGATGCCCCATCTACAAGAAGGGGCATAAGGAGGATCCGGGGAACTACAGGCCTGTCAGCCTGACCTCAGTACCCGGGAAAGTTATGGAGCAAATCATCTTGGGTGAGATCACTTGGCATATGAGTGGCATCCAGAGGATCAGGCCCAGCCAGCACGGGTTCACGAAAGGCAGGTCATGCTTGACCAACCTCATTTCCTTTTACGACTGGGTGACCAGACTGGTGGATGAGGGAAAGGCTGTTGATGTGGTCTACCTGAACTTCAGCAAAGCCTTTGACACGGTCTCTCACAGTATTCTCCTAGGGAAACTGGCTGCCCGTGGACTGGGTAGGTATACCCTTCTTTGGATAAAGAACTGGCTAGGGAGCCGTGCCCAGCGGCTAGTAGTTAATGGAGTCAAGTCCAGCTGGCTGCCTGCTACAAGTGGTGTCCCCCAGGGGTCGGTACTTGGGCCCATCTTGTTCAATATCTTTATTGATGACCTAGA
>WHYT01015391.1:73305-102911 GCA_009806455.1 Tetrax tetrax
TTTGTTGTTTTGGTTTTTTTTTCTTTTTTTTTTTTTTTATATTTAACTATGTAACACCACTGGAAAAGAAAGTCTGACATAGTTTATCACTTTTTCCCTGTCTTAAATGTACAAATGCACTATGAATACAATCTTTCCATTGGGATACTGTTTATTCAGCTTGTCTTCAGGCAATCTCTTTTGCAACATATATTAGCAACATCTAGAAGCACTCTCATGGTAAAGGAAACCTGGACTTTCTATTGGCTGTTGCTGTAAGATCACTACTCCATACCCATTTGAAATATAGATTATCTCCCTTTTTTCAAATTTTAAAAAGCCTTACTTCAGACCATAATAGTTAAGTTGTATTTGTTGGTATTTTGTAGGGTTTTTTTTTTTTAAAAAAAAAAAAAGAAGGAATAGACTTAACAAATGTATCTCCTGCAGCACCTGCAAAAGACAACCAGTCGCACTTTGAATAAATGTGATGTCACTCAAAAATGATCAGATGTTCAAAGAAGAAAAATTAATAACCTCATGGATAAGATTCTGCCACCTGACCCTCACAGGCTGATACATTAACCTGCTAGTAGTTCCACTGATTTTATTTGTCATTATAGTACTCCAGAAATAATTCTGATTTACAAAGGCTAGTAAGATGCCTGGTGCAATCATCTTTGCAAGAATACAATCACACCCAAGGCAGTTACAAAAAGCCATTTGAAGCAATCAGGCTTTAATCAGAACATCCTGTATCCTACTTGAGTTCTCAATCTGAATCTCATTTTAATCTTAAAAATTAATAGAAGCTGATTTTTTGTACTAAAGGGCACTCAAATGTATGTCAGCAAAAGTAATTACTTCTATTAAAATACAGTATGATTTACATGAACAGACAAATTACATGAAATAGAAAGTTTATTTACTCTGTCATTAGTCAAATTAAGCTAACTGATAGAAGTAAGAGAATAATTGAATCTGGATCACTTTATAGTAATTCAGTTATAACTATTGAAAATTTATTTGAAAGTTTGGTATATTTTCAAAGCAAATATTTTCTAGATTTTTTTTTTTTCTGACAGTTCTCAAAGGTAGTCAGCATTTTTATTTATAAAATTGTTCTGCCATTCATTAAGAAATGACAATTATTGTAAAACTAGTTGAAAATCAAATTACTAGTGGCTGCATGAAAGTTTATTTGCAGATGCTTTGAAAGAAGGGTTCTAATTTCCTCTCAATCTTCAGGAAAACAGCTGCTGTCTTTTAGTAAAAGGATAAAAGTTGTGTTACCAACAGGAGGAAAGGAGGGGTTTTTGATTGAATAAATTTAGTGTTGAATCAGGCGCTTGAGCTTGAGACAGCAGGTTTCAGAGATATTTGTCATTAAAGGATTTTGCTGTATATGAGAAGAAACTGTTTCTGATAGTTATGTTAGAAGCTAAGAGGATCATCCTTTCCTTGTGGATAAGTACATCCATCCCATATGTAACTCGCTAGAGTAATGTTCTCCTAAAGATACTTAAGTGCAAAAGTGTCTGTTACATGTTTAAAAAAAACTTCTTATTTATGAACAAGAACAGAAACCTTTTTTTTTTTTTTTTTTTTTTTTTTTTTTAGTTAAAGACAATAGTCATTCCAGGATGTCTGTTCATGTATCATGAGGGCATGTATAATACCACAAACAGCTAAGGCAGGATGTCAAGGCAACAGGAATAAAAGCAACAGAAAATTCCATTGAGATTGCTTCTGCTTCTTGACACAGAACCCACAGGACAGAACATTCTTTCTACAAATAGCTTGGTGAAGTTAGCTTTCAGTTTTACTTAAAAAGCCTTGACAACTCTTTCCATAAAAGCTTAAATTTAACTTTAACTATTCCCTTTATAGCAGTAAAATAAGTATTGTATTATATTATCTGCACTATGCATCCTTTTCACTATACAAATTCAAATATATGTATGTTTTTTTCTGCATATGTACATACACAAACAAACAGTGAAGATGTAAATGCCCTCATTATGACTGTTTTGTACACTGTCCTCTGTAAACAGTTCAAAAGTAGCAACTCATTGTTCCAACTCTCCTTCCATGAAACAGTATATGGCAAATACACAGGCAAATACAAATTACATAAATGGCTTGATCCCATCCCCTTCTCTGGCTGACCAAGATGAAAGTCTATTAGTGGGAAACATATACATGCATACAATACATACATACAATATGGGTCCCTTCAGTAAGTGGCTTTAGACACTTACTATCTAAGCATACTTCAGTAACTAGCCGTTGATCTTCGCTCTCCCTGGATACTGGCACCTGGTTGTGTGAAACTCCAACCTGCACTCCAGTTTCTGATATTCAGACCCCTTACACACACCAGTGTACACACAGACACATACACTGGATCCATCCAATTAAACACTGTCTATCAAGTAGCTGTCCGTTGGATCCTCTCATCTCCAGATGCCTTATACACAGTCATTCACATGCAACTGTATTTCCAGATAACCGAGAAACACCATGGTCTGTCCAGTAGTTGCCTTGAGCCTTCTGGTCAATCGAGTAGTCAACTTGCAGACTCTCTGGCCTTTCCAGTACTTAGTCTGGACTTGTGGCTGCTTCAATACCTGACTCCTAGGCTTGCTATCCTAGTTGCTAGCTAGTCTAACTTGGTTTTGCTAACTTGATTTTTTTTTGGCTGCACCCACGGGGAGCATGCAGGGGAAGGGGGAGCAGGGAATAAAAGAGAAGAGAAGGGTTGTAAAAGGGACCAGCTGCACGTAAAACAAGACCTTCAGGAGCAGTCTGCTCCAGTATGGGTCCAGCATGAGCCACAGTTCCTGCCAGAAACGTGCTCCGACATGGGCTCTCCACTGGTTGCAGCTTCCTTCAGAACACATCCATGTGCTGCAGTGAAGGCTCCTCCACTGGTCTGTCTTGGAGCTGGCTGTAACTGTCTTTATCTGACACAGAGGCAGCTCCTGATCTCTTCTCACAGAGGCCACCCTTGCAGCACCTCCTGCTATCAAAACCTTGCCACATAAACCCAGTACACCTGCACTGCCAAGTAAACACAAAACCGTCTACTAATAATGGCAAAGTCTTATTTACTAGTCTACAGATTTCAGTATAAACAGTATTATCAATAAATCTAAATTAATTTTCATTAGATAGGATGTTTCCATGAAGATCACAAGGCAGACAACAAATATTAGTAAAAATTTATAGTTCTTTGTTTGCAAAAGACCTCCATGTGTATGTGTATGTATGTATTGTGTATGTGTTTGTGCACGTGCCTACTGGCAATACATGCTCAGCCTCACTAATGGCTGGACCTGGGAACAGAGAGATGCAAGAGCTTCTATTCTATTGGGCTACCAGATCTGGAAGATCCTAACATCAACCCAGATGGCAAAACAACCTTCCTAGTCCTTTCATCATGTTTGAAAAACCTCAGGTGCATATGAAGTCACAAAAAAAAGCAAATATCTGAATCTCGTGAATGGAAGAATGAATGTGAAGGGAGCAGATAACTCCTGAGAGGGGTATCTGTGAAACTTTTCTTTGACATTATGACATTCAACAAGTCTTAGATAGTGATTCAGGGTCCAATCCTTTTGTTAAACTTTCAGATGTTGACACAGATGTGCACATCTCCAGCAGGCTTTGCAACACACTAGTGGTGTGCGTAACCATTGGTTAATCAACCAAGACCGTAGGATGCTGTGGACCGGATCTTGGAAATGATTCTTGACAACTGTAACAGAGGAAATGAATTTTGACAAAATCCTATGTGAGAAGAAACAGTGTGTATTTCACATGTTTGGCCAAGTAGCATCCTTGTAATTTTTCCAGGCTACTCAGAAATCTTGAGAATTCAAATTTTGGAGTTACTCTGGAGCCTGAAATTTAACTTCAGTCAATTTGTGTATTCAGGCATAATTCTCTGTCTGCCTTACAATTCAGTATCATTCTAGGTCTTTGATTCACATTCTTTTCCTGTTGTAGATACTATTTTGTAATTCAGCTAGTTTTTCTGACACTTCTGAAATTCTGATAGTTTGCTAGGACTTCTTCTGAGGTATAAATAGTTTGCTGTAGGTGCTGCAGAGCTTGAGATGACTGAACACTTGCAATATCCTGACTGACATGAAAATCCTTGCCAGTATAATTTGGAAAAGTTTTCTTGCTTTTGTCATCAGCCCTTTGCTCATATAGGCTGTATTCATCTGAGTTCAGCAGGACATAGGAGAAGAGGCTGAGATAACTGAGCTTCCTCAGTCTTGGGAAGAGAAGACAGCACAGATCTTTTAGCTGTTTTCAATTGCCTGAATGAGAGGAGGAAAGAGAGGGGAGGGGAAAGGAGGGGAAGGCAAGGCAGGGCAGGGAAGGGACAAACTTTTCTCAGAGATGCACAGTGATAGAGAGATGAGTTGGAACACTGAAAATTGTCATTAGATATAGGGAGATGGTTTTTTTTTCACCATAAGAAGGGTCACACACTGTAGTGGGTTGTCCAGAGAGTTTGTGGAATCTCAGTCCTTAACTATGAAAAACTCAACTGGACATAGCACAGAACAACCTGCTCTAAATTCACTCTGCTTTGACTGAGAATTTAGACCAGATGACCTCCAAGGATGACTTCCAACCTACATTGTTTTATGATTCAGGATGTGTCACTGCATGCATAACAGTCCACAAGTGTTCTTTCTTAAGACACTTGCACTATTTGGCCTTTTTAATTGGTGACTCATTTCAGGTACATGCAGTGATAAGTTTTTTCAGTTTACCATTGGCATTATGATAACTCTTAAAGAATTCAGAAATACAAGCCCAGCTTTTTAATTTTAGCATGGGGATATAGTTAGTGATGCCTCTATGACTACTAGGATCATGTAGCAACTCTTAAAATTTCTTAAGGCTTCAGACTTGTCCAGCTGTGTTCTTTAGTTTTATTTTTGCTCTCCCCTCAAGGCATCAAAACAACATAGTTCATAGTTTCTCTGATACACAGTAGTAATTTGCTAGAACTGATACTACCTCATATAATTTTTTAGTTAATTTTTTCTGGTGAAAATACTATAGCAGAAGTACTATGGCAGAAATTTCCACAGATTTTTCTCTCAGGAGAATAATATTCTTGCACATGACATTTCAGAAGGGGTAGCATATTTGTAAAATTTACTAATAATGACATATACAAGTTAGCTTTTTCAGTCATCAGACGAAAGAACCTGTACAGGACCATCAGACACAGAACAGTGTGAATAAGCTCTTTTTTTTTGGCTGTTTTTCAAACTGACAGTTGCCTAAAATCTGGAAATGTATTCTACACCTGACTCACTCATCATGTAAGAGTCAATTGTCAGAAAATTGTACCTGGTGGACAAGAATGCCACACCTCACAGTCAGTTTTTTTTCTACAAGCCTTATGGAATTCCCTGTGTCTCAGGTTCAGAGACTTCTGTATGAGCTCATATTGAGACAATATAATATTTTTATATTTTACATCAAAGCGCTTCTTTCTGCAATTCATCCTCTACATAAAAATGCACACTTCCTTGGAAAAGCCCACACGAAAACCTTCAGTCCCATGGTGTCCACAGGTTTAATGTTCCAGTTGCCTCTAAAAAAATAAACACAATATTTATTACTACTATTAGTTTTGATGGAGAGGTTATTAGGAAGAGATAAAATGAATGAAGGAGTTTGAAAGGACCGAAGAATAGGAGGAGATAAACAAGACAGGTGATGTAAAGATGAAGTTAAACTAGTCCATCAAGTATTGCTAAGACCCACAGATAAACTGCACAGGGCATGAAGAAGTTCAATTAAAAAAAAAAATAAAATTAAGAAACTAATTCAATTGTCCAGGGAATTATTTTTTTTTCTGCTTTTTCCAGACAGACAATAGTTCTCTCTGACTACTCTCTGTATTCTTGCCCTAAGTCTACACAGGAAAGATTTTTGAATTTTGGTACTTCACTATGTACAGGAATTGAATACTTCTTTTCCTTGGTTTTAATGTAGGCAGCTTGAAAAAATGCTGATCCATCTTTTGGCCATCTGTAATCCCTGCTTGGCTTGCCTGTGTTCCTATTGTCTGAGCTCTGTGGAGAACCTGTCATTTACATCCATCTTCTGCGGAAATTAAGTTCAAGCAGATTCATGTATTGCTACTGTTGAAATAATACATACAGACTGTTTAACTACCCAATGATCACATGGAAAATTTGTTTATTCTTATTTTTTGACCATGAATTGTCTTTGTAGATACATAATTACATTTATTTTTGCATTCTGAAGTCAATGAATTCATCCTGTAGTTTATATTCCCATGCTTTATTATATTTCATTGTTATTTTAAGGCTCATATTCACACTTCGTCTCTCTGATGTTAAAGATACTCACACAAGGGCAGAGAAGTTGTTGAAATTGATAAGAGTAAATAGAGTACATTACTATCGTGATATCATTGATGCTAACTGCATGGAATGAAGTACTTGGTGTCAAATAGTTTGTTCAGATCACAGTTTTACCTGTTTTCCAGGCACCTTGATGTAGCTGGATCCTGCTAACCTGTAAGAGTTCACTTTTCAGACCCTACAAACTCAGAGCTCTTTCTGGATTACATAGAAAAATAACAAGTAGATACTATGTACATGAGAGAAAAAAAAAAAAAAAAGCAGATTAAATAGGCATTATTTTAATAGATTATATCTATTCTTTATTGTTCTTAAAATCTGTGTACTCTTTATTGTTCTTAAAATCTGTAGCAAAGTACATGATAATCATCTTTATTATCAACTGAAAATATTTTTGCTTCATAATCCCTCTGCATAACGACCTATAAAAATTATAAAGATAGATATTTTCAAGTGTAATGTAGCTATAATTGTGTGACTTTCAAAACTTGTTTTTTCTTTCTTTCTTTCTTTCTTTGTTTTAAGTTCCAGATGCTTATTTTTAAGCTGAGTTTGGCCCGAGGTATCCTTTCTTGGGGGGCTTTTTAGGGTTACACATTCTACCTCATTGTCTGCGGTCATACCAAACATCTATCTTTCTTGACTTAAGCTATATAGTAATAGATATAACGGAACAGACCTACTCATTCCTTGATGCAAGCACTGAGCTGTGAGCTCTGAGCTGTTATGCATTTCCAGAACAGATCCATACACTGGGACAGGGCAGTGGTGGGGAATTATGTCATAGGAAGGTATGTAGGTTTATGAGTGTTTTCTGGGAGGCTCAGGATATAACTGACCTCACACAGAGATGAAGTCAAATTGATGGTTTCTTGCTTGCAGGAGAAATCAAGTTTTTCCTAAATATCACACACAATAGTGTCAAGCAACAATTGTCTCTTAAAGAAACAGGATTCTACATTTTCCACATCTGCCTGTAATTTTTCAAGTATTTTGTTTTCTGCCTTTAAAAAAAAAAATGCTTCAGAATAAGCACAAGGTCATATAGAATTTTAGCATAATTTGTTTAAAATTTACATTTTTATTAAAATTACTGAAACTACAGGGATTTTAATCTAAAAAATCCTTAGAAAGTTCAATTTTTCTCTCCTTATCATGAAACCTGTACTTCCAACTAGTGGAAAATTAACAGAAGAAAATATTTGTCCTGTTAATTTTGTCCCATGTTTTTGTATACTCATCTGCTTTCCAAACACAAACACATTTTGACCACTATTTACTTATTTATTTATTTAGTTGTCTAGAAGTGTGATTCGCCACTGATTTTGAAGAGCTTTAGATCAAGACTTGAACCTGTTTCAGGACACCTCACAGCTCATGTGCTTTCATTCTTCAGATTCTCAGGATTTTTATTTTTATTTTTTAAGTTTCAGATTTTCTTTTATGTTTTCCAAACCCATACAGTTTCAGATGCTTCCTAGCAATACTGTATCCAATATGTTCTTTTGCTGGGCAGAGGCAGTAAATTTACAAGTCAGTAACACATTTTTAGTAATTTCTCAATATCTGTAGTTTCTATTTGAACAGCCTGTTATTGAGTGACTCTGCTCAGGTCTTAACATAGTTTATGAGAGTTTCTCATGGGAAGACTGGGTAAGGTAGCTGCTAGAGCTTTTAGACCACACATTCAGGGACATACAATCTAGGTTATTTGCTCGGTTGGTTGGGTATAGCAGATACTAATCCATGGCCAAAGCTCAGCCTCTACATGGTAGAAGTCCCCCTCCTTGGATTTCAGCTTCTGCATTGAATACTGAGCATTTTTTTATTTTTTTTTACCCTATCCCTCATTGAGGCTACAGTTTTAACTATCAGCATAAACCACCAATGGCTTTGCTATTCTCATAACCCTGGACCAATCTCTTTGACTTTCTCCATCCCAGGAGCCAACTAGTTGTTGTATCTCCAGTTTCTGTCATTCTTTAGGTTGTTGCTCAAGTGTGTCATGAAAAAAAGTGTTGTCTTAGTTATCCAGATCATACTTAGTCGGTCTAGTCAATCCAAGTTGGGCAAACGTAGCCAGGTTTCATTTGTTTGGGTGGTACTGCTGGGTGAGCTACATTCAGTTACAAATGTCGATATGTCATAAGACAGGAATATAAAAGTTCCAAAAAATATTTAAAAAGTTCAGAGTGCTACATGGCAATATGCATGTCTTACAGAAAACATTCAGCACTCAACAGGGTTTTGGGTTTTTTTTTAATAGAAAAATAACAAGAAATTGGGGAAACCCCCTGTGTCTGGTGAAACGAAAGAGAGAGATTTTCTATTGATCTGGAAAAGTCTATAATTTAGTCTTAGTCATTTGCACTGAACATCTACTTTATCCTTAAGATTTTGGGATTTCATAATTCCCTTTTGACTTTTTTTTTTTGTGTTTGCACAGAGAACAATTTATCCATTATATTCCGATCTTGATTCACTAGACACTTTGTTTGTGCTAGTTTCTGTTTTGTAGACAGCAACAGAATAAGAAAGTACATGTTTCAATACACAAGTGATAAGTCTGAATTTTTGCTGTTGTTTTATAAGTGGGTAAGAAGTTATGCACTATAAATTAACAAATTCAGAGGATCATAGCCAAACAACTCTCTGCCTCTATAAGGTTCAGTGAGTACAAGTTACTCCTGCAAACAAATCCTCACATTGTGAAGAAAGCAAGTTTTTAAAGGTACTTACTGTCAAGATAGGTCAATCATGCCACAATTACCTCTAATTAGCAACCCTGCAGGCTATTAAAATTGTTTACCTTCTGTTGAGATATGCACAAACAGGCACATAATTTTTTCCCACTTGTAAAAACATCAAAGAAAAGTATTTCCTATCTGAACCTTAAAACCAATTATAAATGAGGACAAGCAAGCACATCAGTGCTATCAACAGAATTTAGGAAACAACACTATTCCTGTTGGCTCTAAATAATAGGTCCCACAAAAATGTCTGTTTTATAACATATTATTTCACAAGGACAGAGAATCTGATAGATCTCTGCATCTCTTATGAGTTCTAGAGCTATATCAATTCTTATCTCTATATCTGAGTAAAGAGGTAGAATGGTAGTAAGTTTTTATTCTTATTTAAGTGTATAAATTAGTGGCCTTCTTTTCAAAAGGAAAAGAGTCTAGCACAGATCAACCACCTGATCTTGCTCATTTTTTAAAAAGTTAACATATGATAGAAAATTCAAATAACAAATAAAGGGCCTAGGGAACTAAGGAAATCAATAGTTTTATGATCTCAGTTTTTGAAATTACTTATAATTATATTGTCTAGATAAAGTAATGAGCATGGGTTTTAGAACTTACAAGTCTACAAGTCACTTTGCATTAGAATTTAATTTAGAGGGTGGAAAAAAAAAAGAAACAAAAAAAAAAAGCAAAACCATTAAATTCTTCACTGGATCGGGCAGAAATTATGCACTTAAGTGGCCATAATTTATTGTTCTAATTGGACCTATCTAGCTAAGGACAAAAAGAAATTCAACAGGGATGTAGTCCAGAACAATGTTTTTGCCCTAAAATGAGGCAGCATGTCACAAACACTTGTTTCAGTTTATCTGACCTGTTAAATGTGCTTAGATGCTAGTGGCAAGAAAGAAATTTTTAAGGAATGATTTTAAACATATCCATCGAACCACTTATATAATAGTTAAATAGTAAACCACTTAAACAGTACTCCTCTGGATGCATTTAAGGTACTTGAATACATCCAGAAGAGGGTAACAAAGCTTGTGAAAGGGTTGGGAGGTATGTCTTATGAGGAGCAGCTAAGGACTTGGGTTTGTCTAGTTTGGAGAAAAGGAGGCTGAGGGATGACCTCACTGGTCTCTAAAGCCTCCTGAGGAGGGGAAGTCGAAATGGAGGTGCTGATCTCTTCTTCCTGGTACACAGTGATAGAACATGTGGGAAGAATTGTTCAAAGCTGCCTCATGGGAGGTTCAGACTGGACATCAGGAAATATTTATTTATAGAGAAAGTGGTCCAACACTGGAACAGGCTTCCTAGATGAGTGGTAGATGCCGCATGCCTGTCAGTATTAAAGAGGCGTTTGGACAATGCCCTTAATATTATGCTTTACTTCGACTTTTTGATCAGCCCTGAATTGGTCCAGTAGTTGGACTAGATGATTGTTGTAGGTCCTTTCCAACTGAAAGATTCTGTTCTATTCTATTCTAGTCTAGTCTAGTCTACTTTAACTTTTTTTTTTTCAGATAAGTTTACAGTTATCCATTCTATATTCATGATAACAAATTAGTTTCACCAGAAACTTTATTATTTTTTTATAATTATTTTAATCCAAGTAAATGCAATGAAAACTGCTAGCAATCTGTTATAGCTGAGATGCAAAACTAATTTTAATGATGCTTGTTATTTGTCTTTCAATGTTCAAATAATGTAAAGGCATATGGTTGCCTTTTCATTACATATTACTCCTGAAGAATGAAAAAAAAAATACGAACTGCAGCTCTAGTTACCATGCAAAAGTTATTTATTTAAAGTTTTAAAAATTATTATTATTTGAGAAATAAATATGCATAAACAAATTCACCAATATTTGTATCATCTCAATATGCATGTAGAATACAATATTCAAGTCACTGCATTTCCTTTCAACCTTTCTGTAACAATATATTGACTGGTTTGTCACTTCCAAACAGATTTGTTAGACTTCATCTAACATGATGTATAGCTGATTTTTTTTTTTTTTATTAAAATAATACAATGCAAATTATTCTAATCCCTTATACTCTTGACATGAATGAGATTACCATACTCATTTGCCACATAGTGTGTTAACCTGCCTCTCTAAGTGTATGCTCACCAGAAAACAGCAATCATGTTAATGTGTTTCATCCAGCCTCTTTAAAGTTGCACAGGAGAAAAGATGGGTTTTATAATAAGATGATGAGAGCTGGAATTCCTGAATCAAGTAGTCCTAAATCAAACATCTTTGACAGTTGATTACATTGAGGAAGCTCTAGGTTAGGAATTTCTAGTTATCACAGCTCAGACAATATGGTACAAGAAAATAAAAAAACCTAGCCAGAACAGTTTAGGCTTTTGAAGGTGAATCCTGAATGCATTAATTCTACACAGAAGCTTACAAGAAGTTAATAAAACTCAAAAGTGTCCACTGCTGGCATAAAAGTGCAAATCCGGCTGTTCAGACTGCTGATAGAAGTGGAATGCAAAGTTATTGTCATCAACTATATGTATTTCACTGTAGGTTTTGTGCTGGAGAAAACTAAAGTGTTAAAAGCAACTCTAACCTGAAAGCATTATATTTTCAAAGTTATCATCAAACCCACTGTGTTTCCTCACTGTCCTCTCAAGCCAGATTTTTTGGGGGTATGGACAATAAGAACATCAAATAAATTTTTACTTCTCTCAAGAAAAAATACTTAAAATGCAAGTTAAAATGGGTCTACATAAATTGCATATCATTACCACAAATAGGGAGGAGGGAGGGGAAGATTTTTTTTTTGAAGCTGAAAGAAAGACTGAGGCCTGTTTGCAGAAATGAGGAAAGAAAAGATAAAGTAAAACCCAGAGAGTTCTTACCCTATTATTTTTCAAAACTAATTTCTTTCCATTTACTCCCCTCCTCCTTGCTTCACTAGACACTGTTATGCTGAGATTAATTCTGGTACTAATGTATAAACTTTGCAATATACTCACTCAGTAAGGTTAATTATTAATTTAAATCTTGTAATCAAATTAGAAAATGATAGTATATACATTATAATTAGAACTACTGTGTATGTTTTGTTGTCTAATTCTGAATTTTGAATATATGACTTTTTTTGCTTACCATACTACGAGCTGTTGAGGTAACTTTGCTCTACATCTTTCAAAAAGCACTCTCAAAATATAATTTAAAAATATAATAAAAAACAATTCCAGCTGAATTTAACAGATTCAGAAGTTTCAGATGAACTGTTTTACAACTAAGTCGAGAAGTTGGTTGCTCTAACTAGAAATCCTTGCTGATTGTGAGAATAAGGAAATGAAGGCTGCTGGGTGGAAAAGACAAATGCTGGGGCAATTGCAAAATTTCCAGCAAAATTCAGTCTTAAGAGTAAAGGGCAGGGAAGAGTTATGAGCATCATCATAATAATGAAAAACAAACACTGTCTTAGAAGCAGTATTTATTTTGTCTCGGTCTTGGATTTTTTTTTTTTTTTAAATAAGAGTTTCATAAATATTTAAGCATTACAATTTTCACTAAATGGAACATACTTTAATAGATTTGAACCAGTTTAAGATATAGTTTTATATACATCATACTATATGATGTATATAAAAAACTCTCTCTATATATATTATATAACTATATTATATCTATATATAATATTTATAATTTATAATATATATAATATTTCAGCCCTGTATGATGACTGTGGGGTTAAATCCTGAAAAAGGACATAAAATTGAAACACTGAAAGACTGGGAACTTCAGCAGTGCTACTGAGCGTAGTTGGTGCATAACAATTTGCAAATGAGATACTGCAGTTAGCATCACCATGTTTCTTTTTACTGTCAGTTTGGCATGATTTATCTCCAATGGTAATTGCATGTATTGTATTGTAATTCCATGACAGAGCTTACATGGTACTATTACAATTTTAGTATAAAAAAAAATAGCTAGTAAAATTCATTAATGTTATCTTTAGAGTGAATAAATTATTACTGTTCAATGTTTCCAGTTATTTAATACACTTCATGCATATTTGGATTTTTTATCTTTTTTTTTTATTCGTTACCATGATACAGCTTTTTCCTACTGTTGTGAAAAATACTAAGCATTAAGTTTTCTAAAGAGAAGATACTGTTTTTTTACAGAATACTACCATGATTTACTTTCCCTGAGTGAAAAAAAAAGCAGGCTTCCTTCCACCCACGAGATTCCTTTATTCTTCCATTGAAGAATGCTGATAAATTTATAATCCTTAATTACAGTGTTATGATAAGTAAATCCATGGATTGTAGACAGAGATAAGAAAATGTGTTTCTCCTGGTAAAAACAACTTGATCTGACCACTTAATATAATAGAATTTTGAATACCTAGAACAGAAAAATTCTGGAGGTGCTACTAAGAAAAAGTAAAAATTATTAATTTGTTTGAACAACTCACCTGAATCAGCTAATGTTACTCTAACAAGGCAAGCCAAGGACTGCCATATTTTCCTTTGATGCTATGGACACTTTGGTAATCTATGGTTTTTTTGACCAAATCTAGCAAAATATTGTGATGGAAATTAGGAAAAAGAGGCTTATATTCAAAGCAGCTATTTAGCACCTGTTTTACTTGCCTAAAATTAGACTGAAGCCAAGGAACATAAATCATAGATTCATACTGCTGTTCATACTGTATCAATGATGGATTAACTCCCTGTGTTGTAGAGGGAAACAAGATTGTCACTTCAACATGTTCCCATGTATTGTTTGAACTTTTGGATTTTTTTCAAGACTAAATAACTAATCACTGTTGATGATTAACAACTGTTGATGATTAACAACTAAGCAAAGCTTGCTATCCAAACGTAGTATATATGTATATTTTGTGGGGGGGTTTGTTCAAGTTTTGAATAATACTACACTTTCTAATTTTGTTGTCACAAGGAATATTTAAACCTTTCTGCTCCCAAGACTTTGTCTTCATAGTATTGTTCATATATTGAAGCAGGAAGGGTAAGAAATCTTACACCAGAACATCCTTTTAGATTACCGTCCATATAGACACAAAAGAAGCCACCAAGTTTTCTACTATTAATCTGCTTACCCAAAATGAGTAAAATTTCTTGAACTGCCTTCCTACTGCTATGTATAATAGATATTGCTACAGCATGTGTTGAATGTCTGATGAAATAAATAATTAATTTGAATATAATCTATGCAGTTAAAAGTAATTCCAGTAATCTCCTTAGTCGAATATTTGTCAAAAGTAGGAAATTGTTCCATTTTACAAGATTGATGGGAAGTTTATCTATAAAAATTCTGTCTGTGTACTATAATAAATCATTACTCCTGCATTTAAACTAATCTTTAATTACTGAGTAGTCTTTGGAAACAAAGAGTTCTTAATAATTTTAATGACAATTACATAAAAATGAATTTGCAGAAGAATATTTTCAAGTGTTCTATTTAAGTCTGAATAATCTTGCATTAAGAAATGTTCAGCTCAAATATGCATGGGTTCTACTGTCACTGGCTGCAGTATGTAATAAGCAAAAGTTAGCTTTAAAATATTACTGTCTTTCTTCCAGTGATACATTGATATTTGACATATATTGAAACAACTTAATTGTCTTTTTTAAACCTTTTCAGTTCTCACACCTCAAGACTTGTGGTTTATGATGAATATTTCCTTAATTGTGACCATCAAGGTTTTTTTTTATCCTACTGTAAGAGATTATTCTTAACCATCATTTTCTTTAGGAGTAATTTTTTTTAGGTAGTTTCCCCGTCTTCCCCAAAATGTCAGGTTTTGCAAGTAAATGAACTTCTGAGTTTTGACTTTTGCACAGAATAACAAATCTTCAGTGTCCTTTGAATGTAATTACTGGATGGGTTGGTAGCATAAGATAATACTCCCCTTTTATTAACATGAATTGTAGATTATAAAATTCCTCAGAGAATTTCTTTCAAAATTACTTTCAGTTCATTCATTACAAAGTATCTTTCTTCAGGAGACATATATGACAGATGATCCACAAAAATCTACCAATTCCCTCTTATTTCATTTCAGTAATATTAGATTCAGAAAGTGGTAATAATTATTTCAGCTAACTCTGATTAGATTTCAAATCTTAATTATAGCTTATAGTACACGTCTCTGTTTCTCAGACAAACAAGGCATATGTATATTGCTATTTCAAAAACCCATTCCCAATCTATTTTTCCTGTTATCTGATGTAATAGTTACTGTGATCACCTTTCTGAATTTTTTAGCTTTTAATTTATCTGATGTTTAAAATGTAAAGCATGCATGCCATCTGGATGTTTTCATGTCGTCCTTGAAGCTGAATCAATGTCATTTGCTTAGCACAGTTGCCTCAGCATACTGACAATACTTCACAGATCACTTGAAATGTGAATGATAGAAGTGTAGGAAATGACAGCTTTGCATCATGTTGCTCAGCTGCTCTAGACTTTCAAGCACATCCTGTCTGATTTGTCGTTTAGATTTTTTTTTTTAAAGTAGAAATAAAATAGGAATATTTGTTGCACAAGTACTATTTGGAAAGAAAAGAGAAATAAAGTCACATGCTCTTACAATTTGGGGGCAGGAGGTTAGGCAACACTCCTTCTGATTGGAGTGGAAGTTTGGCTAAGTGAGAACTTCTGAATTTAGGTTTAATAATTTACTTGTTTCCCCATTACAATTCTTTGCAAAATAACTTAAATGCTGAGCATAACATGTAAAAATATCTATTAGAAATTAATACCTGCCATGTGTCAAAATATCTTTAGCAGTACCCATAGACACTGACAACAGAATGATGTTTTAAAACACCATTTAAAAAATCAATTTTTTTATGAATATTTACATATGTGTGATAAGTTAATGTTTTAAAATGTAGAAGAGAAAGAGAAGAAATAATTTGCATATTTTTCTGTCTTTCCTCTTGGATTCTCGGGTAGAATCCACAAATCAGTGCAGTATTCAAGAACTCAAGATATTTTACTAGACCTGTCACTTAGTAGCAAATACAATACTTTGAAAATAAGCATTTAATCTCACTTCTAACTAATAGGCCAATAAACTAATTAGCTGGTCTGCATCTATGAATGTCATACTGCTGGTTTGCCTTTGTGAAGAGTAGAGGGTATTTGAAAAATTAATCATCTGGAGTACCGTATTTGTTCATTAATAACAGCATCACATTTTGATGAGGTTACAGACTTTTTGTACTAACTTAAATTGCTGATAAGTGAGTCCATTCAATAGAGATAATTTTTGAGTTTAATTTAGGGAAGTGGCACTCAGCATTTAACAGGTGAGGTGCATGGGGCTGCTTAGGAAGATTTCTCTGTGGATTCTTTCACACTTTTAAGTTCCCATGCCCAGTCTATTCCTCTGTGCTTTCTCTGCTCTCCATCTGTTAATTAATAATATCTTTCTCAGCAAATAGCACTCTTTCAGATGTTTAACACTAGAGGCACTTCACATAATGCCAGGGATTTTTCCAGAGATCTTATATGCCACCAGTAGAGCTCTACCAATCCAAGACTTCTTTTCTTTTTTTTTTTCAAAAATTTTTTTGGTGCTTATCCAGTCCCTAAAACTCTGTTTTAAACATGAAGCTGTTTCCTGAGTGAAGTTACATTGAGGCTATTAAGCAACTACCTATAGGTGAGGCCACATCTGGAGTACTGTGTACAGGTCTGGGCTCCTCAGTATGAGAGAGACATGAGCATATTGGAGAGAATCTAACAAAGAGTGACAAAGATTATGAAGCGAATAGAGCACCTCTCCTGTGAAGAAAGTCTGAGGGAGCTGAAATTGTTCAGCTGAGAGAAAAGAAGGCACAGGGGGATCTCGTCAATGTACAAGAATATTTGAAGGGAGGATGCAAAGAAGATCATAGAATCATGGAATAGTTAGGGTTGGAAGGGACCTTTAAAGGCCATCTAGTCCAAGTCCCTGCAAGGAACAGGGATAGCTTCAACTAGGTCAGGTTGCTTAGACCCCCGTCCAACATGGCCTTGAACGTTTCCGGGGATGGGGCACCTAATACCTCTCTGGGCAACCTGTTCCAGTGTTCTACTACCCTCATTGTAAAATATTTTTTCCTTATATATAGTCTGAATCCACCCTCTTTTAGTTTAAAACCATTAGCCCTTCTCCTATCACTGCAGGCCCTGCTAAAAATTCTGTCCCCATGTTTTTTATAATCCCCCTTTACGTATGGAAAAGTTGCAATAAGGTCTCCCTGGAGCCTTCTCTTCTCCAGGCTGAACAAATCCTACTCTCTCAGCCTTTCCTCATAGAAAAAGTGTTCCAGCCCTCTGATCATCTTTGTGGCCCTCCTCTGGACCTGCTCCAGCAGATGCATGTCTTTCCTGTGCTGAGGGCTCCAGAGCTGGATGCAGTACTTCAGGTGTGGTCTCACCAGAGCAGAGTAGAGGGACAGAATCACCTCCCTCCGCCTGCTGGCCACACTCCTCTTGATGCAACCCAGGATGCAGTTGGCCTTCTGGGCTGCATGTACACATTGTTGGCTCATATCCACCAGTTTCATCCACCAGTATGCCCAAGTCCTTTTCCTTGGGGCTTTTCTTGAGCTCTTCATCATTCAGGTGGTACTGATGCCAGGGATTGCCCTGGCCCAGTTGCAGGACCTTGCACTTGGCCTTGTTGAACTTTATGAGGTTCTTATGGACCCACTTCTAGAGCATATCCAGGTCCCTCTGGATGACATCCTGTCCTTCAGGCATGTCAACTGCACCACTCAGCTTGGTGTCATCTGCAAATTTGCTGAAAGTACACTTGATCCCACTGTCTACATCACTGATGAAGATAGTACCAGTCCCAAAGATGGAGCCAGTCCCTTTTCATTGGTGTCCAGTGACAGCACCAGAGGCAATAGCAACAAACTGAACACAGAAGGTTCTCTCTGAACATCAGGAAACACTTTTTTTTTTCGCTGTCAGGGTGGCTGAGCACTGGTCCAGTTGCCCAGACAAGTTATGCAGTCTCCCTCCTTGGAGGTATCCAAAAGCTGTATAGATATGGTCTTAGACAACTGGCTGTAGGTGTCCCTCCTTGGGGAGACAGACCAGACGACCTCCAGAGATCCCTTCTAACCTCAACTGTTCTATGATTATATGATTCTGTGATTCATGGTAGTCCACTCTTCCCTCTCAAATGCTGTTAATTTTAATTGTTCATCTATACATTCCTTCTAACCTCTGGTCCTTTCTCAAACTCTTCAGTTCATTTTCAGACACAGCAGAAATTCACTCTTTCAATGTAATTATTATTTGTCACAACTATAGGTGTCTTCAAATCTTCAGAGCACAAGTTTTGCCTTTAGGTGATGCCCAGCTCTGATTTAATCTGTTTTGAGGGTGATACCGCTTCTGCACTTCTTCCATTCTCTCCTTTTTTTTTAAACAAGGAAAATGTGTGGTATTATATCACATCTGAACTGGTTCTTGAATTCTCCTAAAGGAAAGTTTTCTTTAGGCAGCATGCCCATGAAGACCTCATGAACATCTGCACACAATGGGATATGTTAGATCAAAGACTTCTCAATAGAAGTCAAGATCCCACTGGGGAGGCAAGTCTGTTCTGTAAGTGCAAGTTTGCTCACAGAAACAATTATATAGGATGAAATGTATTTGGAATAATGGTTTAGAAAGGTGGCTGATCACAAAACTTCACACAGGAAGGCTGACCAAGGAGAAGAATTTAAATGAGGTCTTAATCTATCTATTCTCTTACCAAATTTCTTCCATTCCTTTCCACAGGTCATCATCCACTAAGGAGGATCCTACAGAAAATGTCATATGACTCTGTCTCATAAATTCCCTCCAAAACAAATATTTAAACATACTCTGTTAAAAAAAAAAAAAGATTTCTAACAAGTTCTCTCCACAGTTACAGTAGTTGCTAGAGCAATAGTGAAATTATTTTGCCTCCAGACTGCATTTGTTTTTTTTTTCTTTCATTCCATGTTATACAACAGGAATGAGCAGGACGTCAAGAAGACAACGGATGAAGCCAGAACTAACTATAGCTATTAGCAACCAGCTTTGTCTTGAAACTGCAAGATAATGTAATTGCATTGTATTGTCAGAGCTATTTCCAGCCCTGTTTTTAAGTGTGAATGTGAGGATGTAGGAGGGAACTGCTGTCAAATGTGTTAAGGTTTCTACATCACTATTGCCAGTTATATTCTATCTAGAAAGAGTGTATGTAAACAGTGTTCACACATGCACACTATACTATATAAATATACTACGTATTTTCACATGTATAAAACAAAAACTAGGTCTTGTAGGCTTTATTTAAGATTAAAATAGCTTTAAATGGTGTGCAGATTAAAAGGCGAAGATCCCTATATCTAACAATTCAGAATCCAGAGGGTACTAATATAATCTTACCCTTATTACTTCATTAACTCCTTGAAAATTTTAAAACAATGAAGTATTCTGCTCCGCTTTCTGTTTTATTATCAAAAGAGTAACTAAAGTTTTTTGAGGCATCAAAGAAAACAGTCAACTGTTCAAAAGTTTCATCACTTGATAGAGAGTGCAAAAATTTAAAACCAATGATTTTAATTACCTTTTGAATCATAGCTAAGCAAATTTCTCATTTCTTGATCTCCTCTGGGGCCCTTCTAGTGACCTTCACACCTCAAGTATAATTATTTATTTCTCTCTCTTTTTATGTAGTTCAAAGTGCCTGGAATAACATGCAGTGGTTTAACAGCTAGGCAGAATTATTCTTAGAGGACAAAACTGAGTATGTGGGAATCCTTGAGAGTGCAAAGTCTGCTAGAAGAGTAGATAGAACTGTAGAAGGTAGAGGAATCTAAAGTCGATATAATTAAATTCACAGCTACAATTTTGGTGCAGCCCTTGAACCAAACTATTCTTGTAACCATATTAAAACAAACTTGGACTTTGAAACAGATACATGGAAAAGTCTCAAACAGAGACAGACAGTGAGAAAAGAAACATTACAGATGATTAAGTGTCTAGCACTTAAGCTTTCTCATACTCTTTAAAAGATAGTAGTGTAAATATGCCAAATGTGGGGGTTTTTTAAATAATTTTTTTTTAAAGTTTTTAAGATGAAGATTAATAAGATTTTTTTCTTTTATTTGAAAAGGAAATGTTATTCCAAACAGAAATAACTACAGATGGCAAATTAATTTACTTTTACTTTAATTCTTCTATTTTCTGAAAATACAGCACGGACATATATGTGTTTCATTTATAATCAGTGGAAAAAAAAAATCCTGTCACTTAACTTCCAAGTAATCTTAGAAAACTTGGGAAATATGGAAAACCATATCTTTTTCTACTGAGTAAAAGTGAAACATGGACTTCTGAATTCCTTCTAAAACTCAAAGTAAGATGTAAACAATCTCATTCTTACAGAGTAGTATGGCTGACCAATAATGTAGAATAGCTTATCCCTAGTTAAGGTATACCTACCTGACGTCCCATTAGGTGCTCTATATAGATCGATGTCAGCTGTAAGAGCCACATCCTTTACTTAAAGCTGTTACTACCATGGCATGTATTAATTCATGCCAAATGAATTAAATAAAATTCAAATAATAGGGCAGAACACAACTCTCTGGCTGCTAATGCAGTTGTGGCTAAAACTTCAAAGAAAGTTATGCATATTATTTCCCAAAATCATGCTATTAAATTCATACTACAAGTTTCATCAACAATAATTCTTGATTATAAAGCTTAATTAAACTCTTACATGAAAGGTGGAGAAGCTATCTTTGACTTCAAAACTACACAATGTATCATACCAATTGCTTATACTGCTGTCTAGTACACTTGAGTACTCTAGTACAATGTATACCTATTGCCATATCTTGCATGGCTTTAAAATATAAATGTCTGAATATGGTATTTTTAGATATTATATTTTGAAAATTAAAAAAAAAGAAAACCTGACAATTTTCTGATCAAATTGCTGCCAAATACACTTATTACACCATTTAAAATATTTATTAGAACATCTGGGCTTCCTCATCTAATTCTTTTTTTAGGATTTCAGGGTATATGTATAAAAGGACAAATGTGGTAAGAGAGAACACAATAATTCTCACCTTATTGCAGTTCAAGCTTATCTTTATTTTCACACAGAAAACACACAGAAGAGAGGAAGTTTTTTAAAAAATATAAGCAGAGGCTAGTCTCGCAGTGACATTAAGAGGGAGTAGGTTAGAGAGTTACCTTGAAAAATCTGGCTTACAGTTTTGTACATTCAGGTTGCCTTTTTACAAACATCAGACTCTGTTAAAAGGTATGTGTCTAAGCTCTTTTAAACTAACTGTCATCAGAAATTTCAACTTATGATGACTTTAATTTAGAAAAAGTATGTCTGGAAAAGTGATTAACTTACTATTAATACATTAATAAAGATCTGTTGAAAATCATCAGCATATAGACTGTTTACAGTGAGTGGTGCAGATGCAAGGTGGAGCTATGCCAGCTTATGCCTATTAAGACATTATCTCATGATGCCACCTGTACTTTTGTGGCTCTCTTGTTTGGAGAGTATGATGGGCCCTCACTGAGCTAGGGTTTGTTAAAAAATTTTTACTTCTGTTTCAAGGCATAGCACCACCCTAAACTGACATTACTGAAGGCTTAGCTGTTATGAAAGTGGAATTGTAAATTGTGGCTATTCAAGCTGTTGTCTCCTACCCAGCATTGATTTCAATAAAATGTAGTCCATGGTCTTAACCACTCTACAACCCTGAGGAATCTTTGACATTTGTACTGGCCCGGAAGTCATGGAGAGAGACTATAAATACCATCCAATACCACCGGTGAGTTTGACTGAACTTTTAAAATTAAATATTATTGTCTTTGTTAAGTTCAGTAGGTGAAGGGAAGAAAGAACAATAATATTTTTATTTAATTTTACCTACCCTGTCTCTTGCACTGAGTAAAGTAATTGAATTAATCTTTCTTAAAGGAAGTTTGACGATAGGCATTTATATCCTTTTTAGGAAACACGAATCCCTTCCAAACTTTAGAGCTTTGCTCTTCCTTTCCTCTTTCCTTGTTTGTTTGTTTGCTTGCATTGCTCAAAACATCAGTTCATTTAAGATTATTTTTTTTTTCATAACTGCTAAATTTTCCTATGGCTGGGTATTTTGTGAATCTGAATTGTATAATAACAAATAAACAAAAACACCAGGAGAGAAGCATTTTAAAGAAAACTGCAAATTCATACATAGCTGTGTTAGAATATTTGTGTTTCGTTGCAATTTTTTTTGCAACTTCTGAAGATCAGAAATCCAACAGATGTGCTGGTTTTCCAGTCTCTACTTTTTCACAGTTGAATATTTAGGATTCGTTAATTAACAGCAGGTTCTTCTTTCCTGTTTCTTTTAACTCCTGGCATTGTAACCCGGTATCATTGTACATTTTATGTTGGATAAATTACTAAACACGTATAAATTACTAAATTAGATTTACAGTAAACTAAATCATATTAAAAAATTATATTTATAATCAGAAAATTATATTTACAAACTCACTAAGTTACTAAATTATGATTACAGTATACACCAAAATGAATAGCCTGATTCATAACAGATAACATTATTCCAGGATTTTCACTAATAGTTTCTTATTCTCTTTCTAAAAAAAAAAATAAAATAATTTCTTCTAACAAGTGCTTGACATAGAAGCTTTATATTCTTGATTTTAGAATGTGTTAGAATCTAAGTCAATATAAGTCCTATCTACTGATTTTTTTTTTCTCTGTGCTACAATCTGTTCTGTTCTTTCTTGGGCTCCAGTCTATAGGTACTGTGGTGATATAACATTAATTTAGGCTTTTTAAATAGACAGGTCCCTTTGGAATGCTACAGAAAATATAATATAAAATGATCTGGTAAGGTCTTGTTAGGCAGCTGCTGATAGCACAGCTGCAACATAGCCAAAAGACTGAGAAAAGAAAAAAAACAAAACTGTTCAAAGCTAACTTGGAAACTAAGTCTTCATGCAGACTGATTTCTGTAAAAATTGAGATGTGCATAATGGAAGAAGAGGGCCTCTGAGCTCTTCCATAATGACAGCCCCGTAGCTTTGCTAAAGAGAGATTTGTAAAGGGATCTTACAGAGAAATTTTCTTTCCTCAAACCACTATTACAGCATTCTTCAGTGTGAAGGAGAGGTATAAAGTATAGATCAGTGAGCAATGTCTTGCAACTCTGGTAGATACTCTCATTACTCAACGCTGCAAATCTGATTTTACATGACTAATTCCACCGAACCTGCAAAATGGTTACACGGCGACAAAACCATGTTCATACACTTTTAGTAGCTGATACAACAAAACAGAACAGTGATTTGTTTGGAGACTTATATTTCATTTCCTATTTCATTACTAAAACAATGTTGTTTATGCTTCAACTAACAAGGCAAGGAAAAGGCATCTTTGATGTGAATAGTGAGTGGGAGGACAGCTGAGACTCCCTTACTTCATATCACTTCATCTGTCAGGCTGTCTCCCCCTTCCTGTGGAAACTTTAAAACAGCAGCCAGCAATCTAGGATATTTTACTAGGGAGAGGAATTTCTTCTCCATTTCTTTCTTCTCCATGACTCTCAGATACATGAAGTATCTCTTACATGAAATGTGTTTCATTTGCCTTATAACATCATCTGTGCTTGAAGGACAGTCTTTCCCATACAGAAAGGCAAGGATCTCTTACAAATCAGGTCTCATATGTGCAGGTTCCATGTAGTTGTGTGAGATACCCTAGAGCCTTTCAAATATTTATGTAATTGAACTGTGCTCATAAAATCAAGGTATGAGCAGCAGAGTTGCTGCTCTGAGGCCATGAGCAGCATCAGTGCTGCAGCAGGAAAGCTGGATGACGGCTAATGTAAAGGCTAAAAATCTTTCTTTTCCCCCTCCCCTTCTTCTCCATCAATCTCACACATAGTTCTTCATTCTAGATTTTTTAAATATACACAATGTTAATAACAGATATATTTAATTTTAATGCTAAATGTGTCAAAATAATACAAAAGAATACAAAATCAGGAAGCTTAAAGATGCGGATATGTCTTGTTTTCACAGATGGCCTTGAAATATATAATATTTTCTAAAATCTGGGAGGAATAGGTAGACACAGGTGACTATGAAGCAATCAGTGTTTGGCATGTGCTAATTCTAAAAAGAGAGCATAAAGAGCTCAGATTAGGCACTAGGCCAAAATGTAGGATGTAATTAAAAAATAGTGAAACGAGCTAGCATCCTATCTGGCATGTGAAAATGTCGATAGGATCCATTAAAACAAAAGGATTTGTGAGAATACTTATTTATAATTACACTAAGATTTTATTTTATTTCAGAGGAGGCCTATTATGTTGCCTAAAGATAGTTGAATGGTTTTATATTTATTATATGTGACTAGATAAAATAAAATACATCCAGTAAGAAGAACTACAATCAGAACTCGTGAAACTGTGCATTTACCAAATAAATGAATTAATTCTAACCATGTTAACATATTTCACTTGCTTTGAATATTCCGGCAAAGGAACTTGATTAACAACATAGCCCACACAAATGGACTGTAAATATTGATCTTGGGTAGATAAAGATTGATTGGAAGAATTTGTAGAATTGCAATACAAACCCAGTAAACAGGATTTTTAGACCACAATTCAGCTGTTGCTGATTGCTTAGCTGAGTTAGGAAATCAAGGAACACAGGCTGCACTACTCAATTTAAGCAATGTGTTGCAAATTTTAATTATTTTCAATGAATTGTTCAGGAGTAATTTCAGACTATTCTGTGAAATTGATCTGTTTCTTCAGATTAAATATCTACATGTTAAGTTCTTTAACTTTAATGAAAGACTTGATTAACAAATTATTAGGAATTATTTTCCCAGTTCAGATTTCTGCCCCCTTTCCTGTACCTTTTCTAGATTATATAACTGTTGATGGTATTGATCAACTGCAAGTTAGCCCTGATTTAAACTCTTTAGATACTATAAAGCTCATTGAAAATTAAGAGGAGATATGAGTGGTCAACGAGTGCCACATCTAGGAGGTAGTCTAGTCTTTTCTTGAATCATTTCATTGATTCACTTCAATAAATCTTCTGTGTTACGTTCTTAAACTGGCAGGAAAAAAGAGGGAAAAAAAATCAAAAGTTCCTATCATAAATAATAATTTATGTTATTCTACATCTTGACAATTTTACTACAGGGTGGACTATCTAGGAAGACAAATGGAGACAGTAATAGTAGCCTTTTTCCCAGGAGCCTTTAACAGAAACCCAAAGTCTACATATTTTTTTTTTTATCCCAAAGGCTTTACAAGGCTCTTCATTGCAGAAAGGTAGATTTGTCTAAGTAAAATTGCACACTGGAGTTTTTCTGAGAAAAAAAATTCATCCTAATACTTTCTTTGGGATGGTCTCATTTAATTCACATAATCCCCAGCATCTCTACACAAATAAAGAATTAGATTTTATAACTCATTTTAGAGTGTTGTATAGCATAGCAGTAAAAAAGTTACTGATTCTGGAAATTTATGTAACATAAATCAGCTCACATCGTCACACTGAAGAGTTCCACATGCCAATAAAATTAATATGTGAATCATGGAAACCCCTAAACACATGAGTACTTTATGCATTTGAATCACTTCCAGGTATTAAATGTATAATTTTAAACTTTTGCTATTTGAGTGTGTTACGGCATAGAAAATGAACGTCTGTATTAAGAAAAGCTGCCTCTACTTTATTCATTACTTTTTCCAATTTGGATCTTAGTCATGATCAACAAATTAATGGTATAATTGTCATACTGACTCATTTTTCAAATATTATTTCTAAAAAAACATAATCTAAGAGAAAAAGGATACAATCATATATAACCTTGATCTTACACGCTTTACATTTTAACTACTGAAATTAAACATAAATTGTTTTAAGGTATTGTATGCATCATTTTAATCTTACCATTCAGAAAAAAAAAACAGAACAAAGCAAAACAAAACAGATGCAGAGAAATTAGACATTACTGTGAAGTCCCTGAGCTTGATTCAAAGAAAATTAAATTTCTTTAGACAACACATATGGAAATAAAAACCACAGGTTAATACATTCCTTGAAAATATTAAATTTGTTAAGAATGCAATAGATATTACTGCATATATGAAAAGTATAGTGAGTATAGAAGTTAGATAGTTTAAACCACAGTTGTTTCAGTGGCTTGAAAACAGTCTCATATCTATGAGGTTTCAGTCTATGAGGGTAGACTTCAATCAGAATGAAGCACTAGTGACGCTGGATCAAAATTTTAGAATTTTATCACTATGAAAGCAGGATGCATGGCTGCCAAATAAAATCAAGCGTATTTACTGGAATAGTTAGCACTGATTTTCCCTGATATAAATAATTACCTAAAATACAGAACCATAAAGAAATCTCTCAATAATTCTTAAACTAACCTAGACAATATATAATAATTTTTCAGTTTGTTGTGGTTTTGCTTAGTGAGGGGGGCCTAAGGTGGTAGCTTCTGTAGGAAATTGCTAGAAGTCGCTCCCCTTTGTTTAGTGGACTCGACCGGGCCTAGGGCGGACCCACTGCTGGCCAAGGCTGAGCCGATTGGGAGCAGAATGTCCCCCTATTCTCTCGGAGGGTGGGGGGAGTGAGAGAGAGACTGCGTAGTCTGGTCCGGATCGGGGCTAAACTACGACACAGTTATATTTTTTCTTCAAACTCAATCTACATTTGTTTCATACTCCAAACTTCTGTTTACCAAGGAGCACTATTTGCACTGTAGAATCAGAAAATAAATAAATAAATAAATAAATTATATATATATATATATTTCCACTAGAGTGCCTGATATACAGACTGAACGATGTTAGTAGATTTTTATCTACTCTGTCTTGATTTATTTTTTACATAGCTATACCTGTTTATTTAAATGGGTTTTCACAGTAGGATATAAAAAGTTCTTTGAACATTTAGGCTAAAATCAGTCTAGTTAGAATTTTGTCTTACCTCTTTAAAATGTACACCACAGAGTTTTGGTCACTTCATAAAATGTTCTTTATGTAGTTTTTCTGCAACTTAAATGAAAGACACAAACAACATGTGCAGAGACAAGTATCTGAGACTTCCTTGTCCCAATATAGCACTAAACCACAGACATCTCTGACATGCTTTTTCACAGCTAAACCACTTCCTAGCTAAACAGTTGTTCAGCTTGATGACTGGGGATAGGAAATCATTCCCTCCTGTTTTTACCCTTTATCAGCCATATGTCTTGCAATGGCACTATCTCAATGTAACAGGCAGCAGTCTCAGGCAAAGAAAAGCCTCAGCAAGTACTGAAAGGAGTACTTTGGCTAACTGGTGATAATACAGAAGGACATAAATATGACGGCCAGTGTTTGCAATGAGGGCCTGCTACATTACTTAGCAAAGATTATTTTTTTTTTTTTCCAATAACCTTAAAATTTCTTGAGTCTACTGTTGATGAAAAATCTTGACCCTACTAATCTACATAGATTCATTAGAATTCCAAAATATTTAAATCTATCTCAGGGTTTTTATTTTCTTTATTCTGAGGAATTACCTCTTTGTACAACAGCAATCTTTTTAATAGCCTTCTCATGTGCACTGTTCTTAATTTTTCATAGTTATTCTTCAAAATGAGGTTATATGAAAACATGCTATCTTTGGCACTTTTACAAATTTATTAATTTTTGTTTGTTTGTTTTCATTACAAAATGCTATAATGAAAATTATTTTTGTTCATGGAAATGTTTAGTTTTGGGCCACAACTACTGTATCAACTTTGTTGTTTGTTTCTTAATTATTTTTTTTTTCTGCAAAAGCTAGCTGAGTTTCACTTATGCTACAGGATATATTTTTTCCCATCCATAGTAATTATTAGTCTTATTTGAAACACTTTACATCCTCAATACTTTATTCTCCATATCAAAGACATCCAATTCTGAAGGAATTTTGCTCATACTACACATTTCAGGCACTGTCCCTCCTGCTGAATGTGAAAAAAAATAGTTCATGTTATGTTATTAATGTAGCTGAAAAATCAGTGTGCCAGAATTTTTCATCTCACAATGTCTAAAGAAAGAATGAATGCCACCGGATTACTATCATTTCTACCCTTCCAGTTCTCTCCTCACCCCACTGTGGGGCAGTGAGTGAGGAGCCTTAGCTGTGTATTGGGGTTAACCCACAATACTTTTCCAATGCTTAAGATCTTTTGGCAACTGTCTCCAGGGGTTTTCTACTGTCTATAAAGATTTGGCCTCAGATAATTCACATACTTCTAGTGGAGTAACTTTATGGTTGAGCTAATCTGTTTGGATGATCTACTTGATGTTGAGCATATCAATTTCTGTTCAAAGTACTTCTGCCAATTCTCTGATTGAAATTATATATGAATACAAATGAGCATAAATATTCTTACAATACTTTCCACACAGATACGCCTTTTAAGAGTGTCAGGTTTTCATTTGTTTCTTATATAAAGAGTCCTTCAAAAGTGGGAAAGCTTTGGCATTGGCATTAGCATGAGTTTCATTCAGTAGATGTTAAAAGATGTTGTAGGAGGTTCCTTAGTAAAACAGCTTAAGAATGACAAAATCACTGCCTGCATACCAAATGATGAGGAAAGTAGATCAGAATGAAGTTATACAAGGATTTCAGTATGCAGTGAAAGGACAGCCCAGATACTTCCTGGTATTCCTGAAATAAACTGAAATTCCTGCAATATCATGTCAAGATAAGACACACAGATGCAAATAATATTGGGAAACCATACACAAAATATTCTATATGTACACACACACATAGGTATGTATATGTTAAAATAAATCTGAGGATATACTTTAAATATAGGTGCAAACTCTGATAAATATAGTAGGTATTTTATCTTCTTGCAAAAAAAACCAAAAAACCCACATTCAAAGAAATAGACCTCAGTAAAGTACTACTAAAGCTGAACAGAATAAAAACTGTTCTGTGTTTCACTTTTGTTATTTAATGATTTATAAAATAGTTTCCATTAATTTATATTATGTTATTTTATACAAGTTGCTAACCATATTAGTAGTTTATATTGTGTTAGTCTGAATAGGTTATTCAACATACTGGTTTATTTTAGAAACTGTAATCCTTGAAATAATGGGATTCCATTCATTAAGGATGAGGTCATGTTTTTCTCTCACAAATCAAACTAATTTTGTAAGTCAGTAGGCTAAAAGATATAATGTTAAGAAGCTATTTTGGAAGGGTCTTGTATTAGGTTGAAAGTTGTTCTTTTTTTTTCATATAATAGTCACTCCAAAAGACAGACTTGTAGAGAACTAGGGACATAAGTTTTGTGGATTTCTTTTTTTTTTTTTTCCTCTTTTCCAT
>WHYT01015391.1:109484-128761 GCA_009806455.1 Tetrax tetrax
CAGCTGTGAATGGTTCTTTGTAAATGTAGATTTCTCTCTTTGACTCAAAGCCGAGCTTCTGGAAAAGCTCCAAAACAGTCACTCTCGTGCAGCTGAAAAATGCTCTAAATGCACACTAGGAGATGGTGTGGCAGACTAGGCATATCTAAACATGTGTAAAATCTGCTGATGCCCTATCTTTCTTTCCCCATATAGGGATTGCAAGCAGGCTGTTTTGCACGTCCTCTATACTGAAATCTGAGGAACGTCAGTAGGTAAAAGGACAACCATAGAAATGCCGGGTCAAAGCCACACTGTAACAGAGTGTTATTGAGTTAATGTAAACAGTAACTTGGGTTTTAAATACTCAAGTGGCCTGACAGAAAAATAAACCCAAAATATTTTAAGATGATAGAAAGAAACATTATTTTTTTTTTTTTTTTAACAGCATGATCAGCTTAGTTGAAATAGAATTTTTTTCAACAGTATCTTGTCAATTATTATTTACTTAAACTCAATTAAAACTGGTGAGATTTCAATTATTTTCTTGGTAAGGACCGGATTTAAAAAAAAAACTGAGTATTTTAAAAACTGTCTGGGTATTTATTTTTAACCCCACAACATTTCAGATTAGGGAGTCTTTTGATCCTACGCTCTGATTTATTTTTCCCTGTCTTGGGAATGACACACTTACAGCATTCTTAGCAATTATTATGATGCTGCCACCTCAGATATCATTTAGGCAATCGACACACTGAGGTTCTCCAAGTTGATTAGACACTGAATTTCCACTGATTTCAAACATGTTTTCAAAAAGCTGTTAGATACGTAATTGTGGTCCTTGGTGGTCCCGAGCGCCTTTTCAAATGCCTTCGCTTGATCTAGATTCATTGTCACAAAATGGCACACAATATTCCACTTGCAGTTACTACAGATAAATTCAATTCTTTATTGTATGTAACTTACAGAATTTTCAAAATACTCAAACTCATTAAGCATGCACCCCTGTGTGACGTATGCATGAAAAACTCATGCAAAAAGGCAAATACTGCTTTATTGTTATGAGATCAATTTGGTAACGGAGTGTATAGAAAAAATTACACCTATATTCACATACCCTGCATGTAGGCAAAGAGAAAATGCAGCCACTGTGTTTTGAGGAACTGTTTGATCACTTTTCCTCTCTAGTTGTGAGGTATCTCAAACAAGGCAGATGAGCGAGGAATGATTCATTACTACTGGGTAGTAAGGTGCACCCCCCAAAAAAAGACAGAGTTATACCTGTAGATATAATATAGGAGACATAAATTTATATGCTCTCTTATACATACACGTAGACACATACACATGTATATAAGCATACAGGAGTTACACCTCTAGGACCTTCATATGCACTCTGCCATCTGCAGAGCCACTCCTTCATTCATGTTTCTCTTGAACTGATGCTGCAAATGTTTTCCTTCCTTATCATGCAGTTCTATCAGTTTTCAGTGGGGAAGAACATTCTTCAGGGGTCAAATCGACCTTAAAAATCTTTGGGAGAAGCAGTTTCAATGCTACTTTTGAAATATGATGTGACCACAGGCTATATGAAACAAAGGCAAGTGTCAGCAATTTGCCCTTGTACTATTACTTTCCAATATCTGCAATAAAGAAAACATGAAAGAGAATAGGAGCATTTATCTCAGGAAAAAAAAAATGCATGTAAGAATTAAAATGATCCTGCTTTAGTACAATTCATTAAGAAAAGACTCTTTTTCAGTATTTTTCAGCATGTAGTATTCAGAATGTATTCAGAATTTTTCAGTATGTATTAACCAGCTAATTTCAAAGAACTAGATTATCCTCATCACAAAGTTAACTCACAGAGAAGTAGCAAATTCCATACTGTGAAACTGAATTCTGAAGTCTTATTCAGTTAAAAGTTTTGGCAATTACAGTCTGGCGCATTTACGTATCCTGGCATTTTAATGGAGAGCATCTTGCAAAACAAGTGATCAGCTGGAAACATAAAATGCCACACAGTAAACTTCATCCGGATCTCAAAGTTCATCTCACATTAATTTAGAGTCTTTGAAATTGCTTTCTATTTACATGAGAATATTCAAGAGTATGGTAATTATGATCATTTATTCTCCACTGAAAAAGTAAGATAGGCATGTGAGGTGGAAGGAAAGCAAATAATATCTGTGCATTCTATTCTGATAGAATTGAAGAGGATTTTTGCTTTGACTGCAAATTCATCCTTTTCAGATCTTTGCAAACTCTATGCTGTTTACAAATATATGTTTTAAATTTGAAAATGTAACTGCAGGCATTGACCTTCTGTTATTGAGTAATTTCTTATCTTTGGTAAAAAAAAAAAAGTCACCAAAAGAAACCATAACTTTAAAAAAAAAAAATGTTGTCAGTATGTGGAGGATCTAGCCAACATTAATAACCACTTTGCTAAGCATCTAAGCATTGCAGCTTCATACAGCTCTTTTTTATATTCGTTAACCTAAATCACTGAAAAAGTAACCCTGCTCTTGTTTGTTTAGTTGGAAAAGGTCATTTTGAACTACTATATGAATGAACTCGGACTACCGAGTGGCTGTGCGAGCAGCCAGGGATAGGGTGAGGAAGGCTAAAGCCGTGAAGGAATCGAATCTGGCCAGGGATATAAAAAGTAACAAGAAAAGCTTTTACAGGTATGTAGGGGACAAAAGAAAATCCAAGGAGAATGTAGGCCCCCTCCAGAAGGTAACGGGTGTCATGGTTACCCGGGACGTGGAGAAGGCTGAGGTACTCAATGACTTTTTTGCCTCAGTCTTCACTGATAAGGGCTCTTGTCTCCCCGCCCAAGCTGTGGAAGGCACAAGCAGGGACTGCAACGATGAAGAACCGCCCATGGTGCTCGAAGAGTAGGTTCAGGATCATCTAAGGAACTTAAAGGTGCACAAGTCCATGGGACCTGATGAGATGCATCCGCGCGTCCTGAGGGAACTGGCGGATGAAGTTGCCAAGCCACTGGCCATCATATTTGAGAAATCGTGGTGGTCTGGGGAGGTCCCTGATGACTGGAAGAGAGGGAACATAACCCCTAATTTTAAAAAGGAGAGTAAGGAAGACCCGGGCAACTACAGGCCGGTCAGCCTCACCTCCGTGCCTGGCAAGGTCATGGAGCAGATTCTCCTGGAAACTGTGCTAAGGCACATGGAGAGCAAGGAGGTGGTTGGTGACAGCCAGCATGGCTTCACCAAGGGCAGATTGTGCCTGACCAATTTGGTGGCCTTCTATGATGGAGTAACAGCATCGGTGGACAAGGGACGAGCAACGGATATCATCTACCTGGACTTGTGCAAAGCTTTTGACACTGTCCCACACGACATCATTCTCTCTAAACTAGAGAGGCATGGGTTTGATGGATGGACCACTTAGTGAATAAGGAGTTGGCTGGATGGCCGCACTCAGAGAGTGGTGGTCAACGGCTCAATGTCCAAGTGGAGACCGGTCACCAGTGGCGTCCCTCAGGGGTCCGTGTTGGGCCCGGCCCTGTTCAACATCTTTGTCGGCGATATGGACAGTGGGATAGAGTGCACCCTCAGCAAGTTCGCTGATGACACCAAGCTATGTGGTGCCGTCGACACGCTGGAAGGGAGGGATGCCATCCAGAGGGACCTGGACAGGCTGGAGAGGTGGGCCCGTGCCAACCTCATGAAGTTCAACCAGGCCAAGTGCAAGGTCCTGCACGTGGGTCGTGGCAATCCCAGGCACAAATACAGACTGGGCGGAGAATGGATTGAGAGCAGCCCTGAGGAGAAAGACTTGGGAGTGCTGGTGGACGAGAGGCTCAACATGAGCCGGCAATGCGCCCTTGCGGCTCAGAAGGCCAACTTCATTCTGGGCTGCATCAAGAGGAGCGTGGCCAGCAGGTTGAGGGAGGTGATTCTCGCCCTCTACTCTGCCCTGGTGATACTCCACCTGGAGTACTGCGTCCAGTTCTGGAGTCCCCAACATAAGAAGGACATGGACCAGTTGGAGAGGGTCCAGAGGAGGGCCACGAAGATGATCAGAGGGCTGGAGCACCTCTCCTGTGAGGACAGGCTGAGAGAGTTGGAGCTGTTCAGCCTGGAGAAGAGGAGGCTACGGGGAGACCTGATAGCCGTCTTCCAGTACCCCAAGGGGGCCTACAGGAAAGATGGGGAGAGGCTGTTCAGTAGGGCCTGTTGTGATAGGACAAAGGGTAATGGGTTTAAATTAGAGGGAGTTAGATTTAGACTGGATATTAGAAAAAAACAATGAGAGTTGTAGAGCACTGGAAGAGGTTGCCCAGAGAGTTGGTGGATGACCCATCCCTGGAAATGTTCAAGGCCAGGCTGGATGAGGCTCTGAGCAACCTGATCTAGTCAGGGAGGTCCCTGCTTCTTGCAGGGGGGTTGGACTAGATGACCTTTGAAGGTCCCTTCCAACTCTAACCATTCTATGATTCTATGATTCTATGAATTGAATACTCCAAACAGTCAGTGACCAAAAAGGCCTGGAGTGGAATGCCAGGCTAAGGCTGCTTATATTATTTGAAAGATTATTAACTGACTACCATAAATTTAAAAAGGATATGTAAATAAGCCAAATGATATAGAGTAAAAAATATTAAAGGTTTAGACTGTAAAATAGCATCACAAAATATAAAAGCCTAGCTTGCTACACTCAGAGCTTCCTCTGACTAGGAAGAAATGACTTTGAAACCTGTCAATTTGAAGAGCCCATTAAACTCATGTTATCAAGTTCATTGGTCTCTGAATTTCTATATGAAAGGAATAGTCTCACCACATTTTACAGTAAAATAGCATGCTGTGAGTGGTATAGTCTTCCTGGAATAGTCCTTGAATGAAATATTTGGGACAGCTGAGCCAAGTACTCCATTTTTAATGATCTGTAAAACCAATAATTTGATATCACATTGCACTGATGTTCAGAGACAGAGTTGGAAAGAAAAAAAAAAGTAAATTAAAAAACCCCAACATATTACTATAAGGATAGAAAATATATTTTATATAATAAAATAAATATAGGATTTATGGCAGAAACAAGTCCTATTAGATGTTTTATAAAGAAGCCAGAACAATGTCACAATCAGCAGACCAGAAACAACAAAACACCAAGAAGAAATTAAGTAAAATCCATTAGCAGTTTTCAGAATATTGCAACGTGTCACAAAAAGTTGCTTCATATTAGTTTATGGCATTTAGACTGAAAACGCTGTGAGCTGGCACTAAAGCCAATGCCTTTATATGGCAGTTGCTTTTAATTTATCTTGAAAAACCAGTTTTATACCTGCTAAAAATGTAGTGCTAACCCAACATTAGGTACTTCCAACATCCTCAGTATCACTATAAGTGACATTATCTGGTACCAGTATCTGTCTAAGTTCCATTATCTAGTTAAATTGTTGATGGTTGAAGTTAGGACAAGGTAGTTGTGATGAGTCACTATGTTAAGGCTTGAGAGAGGAGATATATTCCTCACTCTCTGAATTGGTATAAGTATTATAATGGATATTACTTTCTTGTTGGAGTGTATATATATATATATATATGTTGAAGGATATGACAAGGAAAGACCTCTTAGAAGACCTTTCTGTGGTAGATATTCGGATGTAGGTGATAAGTGCAAGTATGGCATTGCGCTCATGATAAAGAGCTTTGTTATATAAAGAGCTGACAAGAGATGGCTTCTAATTCTCCGTGCTCCAAAACCAGATGGACTACAAAAAAAAGTTAGATGGTCAGAAAACAGCACTGGCAAAAATTCAGCAGAGCAATGAAGATATTTGAAGTAATGAGTTGCTTTTAAGACCTACAACATCTCAGCAACTAAGTGTGAATTTCTCGTGTGCACTGTTTTTCTTTTGGGAGATATGAAGGGGGGAATGTAAGCCTAATGAACTCTTGAACAGGCTTGTACTTAATTCTAACACATCATGGAACATTTTGATACAGGTTAAAAAAAAAATCTCTCTTAGCAGTCTGACTCATTCAGACAATTTTTGTCTGCCTCAGATTCTTTTGTCCCTCAGATTTGTTAATTCATCTGTTTTATGATTAAAAACTTCCCACAGACACAATCTCAAACTCATATTTCTCATTACTAACCTTTAAGGAAGATAACATAATAGCATAGATCTTTCATGTAAGCTGCTTCTCTTAATTTGCAAACCTGACTTTAGCAGCATGATGCTTACTCATTTTTAGTGAGTCCTAGCACACTCAAAAGATTCTTGAACTTGAGTTTCTTCCATCTAGCTTTCAGCACTTAAACGAGCCTTTAAATTACCTTAGGTCTCTACTTTCCCTGAGGGACAAAGGGACATAGTCAATTGAAAGAAATAGCTGTCTTGAGAGGGTGATTCAGTTCTTAAAGAGGCTTTTAACACCTGTTTATCATTAAGTACAGAGGCAGCCTAGAGCAAATAAGACTCTTAAACCAGGTTCCAGTAGCTATTTGCTGTGCTTGAATTTTTCTGGTAAGAACAGATAGCCTCCCACAGAAGCAATTTCTTGCTCTTCAGGGTTAGATGTCACAGTAGGATTGAGCAGAACTGTTTTGAATTATTGTCGTTGTTTAACCCCAGCTGGCAATTAAGCATCACACAGCCTCTCGCTCCTTCCTTCACCGTGGGATAAGAGACTTGGAAGAGTAAAAGTGAGAAAACTCATGGGTTGAGATAAAGACAGTTTAATAGGTAAAACAAAAGCTGCACACATAAGCAAAGCAAAAGAAGGAATTCATGAGGCAAGCAGGTGTTCAGCCATCTCCAGGAAAGCAGGGTTCCATCACGTGTAATAATTATGTGAGTAGATAAACGCCATAACTCTCCTTCCTTCTTCGTTCTCCAGCTTTATATGCTTTGGTATATAAAGGAATATATATATATCCCTTTGGTCAGCTGGGGTCAGCAGTCTCAGCTGTGTCTCCCCCAGCTTCTTGTGTACCCTCAGCCTACTTGGTGGTGGGGTGGTGTGAGAAGCAGAAAAGGCCTTGACTCTGTGTAAGCACTGCTCAGCAGTAACTAAAACGCCCCTGTGTTATCAACACCGTTTTCACCACAAATGCAAAACATAGCCCTGTACTAGCTACCATGAAGAAAATTAACCCTATTCCAGCCAAAACCAGCACAACTGTATTCTGATTTACCTGATGTCCATCTCAGCTCCCTTTTAGCACGCAAATCCCTGAACTTATTAATAGGTTTAACTTAAGTTATTACTAAATGTACTTTAGCTTTGTAATCTGTTGTTATCAAGAAACTTTTCCTGAAACTTATGTAAAAAAAAAAAAAGAGAGTAAATAACAATGAGAATAATAGGCAAACGTGATGCATTTTCTCTGGTATTAATTTATCTAATGTACATGTCAGATGTCTAAACAAACACTTTAAAGCTGTAAATTAACAGCTTTAATTAACAGTTTTGTTCATTAAAAACTACTGAAAGGATTATATACTTATATATTCTACACATAGTGGAAGAGTATTGAAGGTAATAACTTTTGCAGGTATGACAATGATGAAACAAAACTGTGTGGCCTTTCCAGAGCTATTTCTTACATTTCAGACATACAATTTTTATTCCTACTTGCAAAAAGAAAAAGAAAATTATATTTGGAACAACGATAAAATAATAATAATTTTAAAAATATTTTAATTTTCTTAGAACAATTTGAAAGTTCTGCATTACTGATATGACTGTCCACTGGCATCATGTTCTGCAAGGTAGGACTCAGCAAGGGGAACAGAATTGTGAGTGAAGAACCTATAGGTGGTTTAGGCTTAAATCTTAACTTGCATATATGTGGGGCATATTATGGACAGGCTTTGAGAAAGCGGGGGGTCAATATCACCTATTACAACTACTTTGAAAAAGTAAAAATATAAAGTTTCAATGGAGAAGTACCAAAAAAGAAAAGTGAAGTCTCTCTGCTCACAGATTTTGTTACTCGGGCTTCCATTTTTTCTGGACTAATCAGTGGAGTATCAGTGGAGTGAAATGTTACTCATAATGTCATAATTTGGTTCAAAATGAAACAAGACTTATGTAAGTTAGGAAACTCTGCAATAAAACACAAAGAGAATTTGATTGGAAAAAGAAAAGAAAAGTAAATTGTAGTAATATGGTTATGCCTTAAAAATCTGAAAGTATTAATAATTTTTTAAAAATTATAACTGCAGTTTAATAAAGATTATAAAGAGAAACCAAAACCAGACGGAGGCATATCAAAATAGTATGTGCTAAATAAACATAAAAGACTATTAATTTACTGTGCAGCCGCTATATGATAATGCAACAGGAATCCATGATACAGAGGTTTTTCTGCAAGATGAAAATATTTATTACTTCTTACTGTACATAATACACGTTATATTTAAAAATATACTCTTTATTTGAAAGAGTATTCTGTAAGGAGCAGCATATGATGAATGACTAGGGATTACACACTTGTGACATCTAGAAGGGTGAGAAGGTTTTTCATGATTCTGCCTAAGAATTTGGAGTGAAGATACATATGGGACACACAAATCAATTAAACCAGTTTTTATCAGAAGCAGAAATAGAAAATAAACCATGTATGTTTTATAGTAGCATTTTAGTGTTAGGGTAGCAAATTCAATTATGTGGTAGTCAGCAGCCATTACTGATCAATCATGTGGCAGCCACTGTCCTGGATATACAGACAAATCTGCAAATTTCATTGGCAAGACTGATAACAGTATTTTTATGTTTTTATTATACTTTCCTTTCAACATAACAAAAAACACTTTTTATCTTGGATGTGAAGGTTAAACATTGAGCTCTATTAACTGTATGCAAACAAAAAAATGCAGATTTAAAATATTATTAAAAACAATAGAATATGTAATGAAAGAAAATAAAACATGAATTAACAAAAAACTCTTTTCATTAAACATAATTTGTTGACTAAATAGTAATTGCTATGATTAGAAAACTTAAGCACACAATAAGGAAATTATGGCATCCACATGACATTTTAATCTATGTATAACAGCAAAAAAAAAAAGGAAACAAACAAAAATCCCCACTTCTGGCTACATAGGTCTGCTATCACATCATTAATGCTAAGAGTAATGTTCCACAATCTGTATGTTCATCCACATCAATTTAACAGAATAACAAACAAAAAAAATATGTATTATTATAGATATAACTACATAAAATAAACTTAGTCATATAGAAATTTTTATGTGCACTTACTAGTGACTATATGGACTATTTTCTGAAAGAGAACTTAAGATGTTTCCTGTAATACTAAGTTTTTAAAAGTATTTTTGCTAATGCAAGTGTGAATTTTATATATCTGGCTCATGATTAGTAACAGTATATTTCCCCAAAAAAAAGTCCCACTCAGGTCAATAAGACTACAGATGACATAAAGTATAAATATATGTTAATCTCTTTACAGTTATATTTAAATATCTCTGATTTTTATACACTGACTGACCATTCACTAAGTATTTAATTAAGCCCACTTGATTTTAGGTATCACCTCAGACACTAAGCTAAATGCATTATGTCACCACAATCAGTAGAGAGGGAGATGTATTTAGGGCAGACTTTAGGTCACTTAAGTAGAAACATGCTTTGGAGATGCCAATTTCACATCATTATCTATAGGACAATATTTAAGATTAACTGGCCCTGATTTAGACACCATGCATAGTTGCCCAATAAGACTATTTAAAAACATGGTACCTGTCTGCCTTTAAAAAGTGTGTTTCATTTTATAAAGCTAAGTAAAATATTTCTTGCCTTTCCTACAATGGCTGGGAGATTGTTCAAGTGAAAGGAATTCATTTCATAGATGTATTTCAGAAGTAGGTAATATTTTGTAAAGGAAGACAACTTCTTGCAGAACATACATAGGCTTCAAAATATTAAAGTTTATCTTAGCTAAGACAGAATTCATGATTTAATACTGTTACTGTTATTTATCAAACTTCTCTATTGCCATCCATTTCAGCAATACATTTGCATTAAAAAAATGGATTGAAGCAAGACACAAAAGGACACTAAACATTTCCATCATTTTACTATATTAAGAGTTAGATTAATTTTCCAGATGAGATATTGTAGAGGGAGCTCTGAGAAATCAATTTAATTTGTTCAATAAAGTATTCCATATTCCATTTGCAACATTTCAGTTAACTGATCTCATTTTGCTCCAGTTCCTGAAATGAAAACTGGGAATAATATTTCCTTTCACCTCTCCTTCATCTGCATTTTCTACTTTGGCTGCAAATTTCCAGGTAGCCATGTACAGTTAAGTAACTTCACATTATTCTGTTACCACTGGATTTCAAGAGGACTGATACTCTCACTCCAAGGGATTTTTCTCCAAGTCATACATTGTAATATGTCAAAATGTATTGAGAATATCTGATCAGATATCTGTAATGGAGAATCCAGATGCCATTTGCAACTACTAGGTATCACCATAGTAGCAATAAACAGAGAAAAATCTCACGTGGCTTTCTACGTAAGCTTTGTAGCACATTCATGTTCCACAGAGACATGTATAGAAATCTAGAGCTGAAATGACATTAAATCATAAATTTGATATCACTTCTATGCAGAAATAAACTGCTTATCAACATTTTTTTTTTCTCTGAAGATTTTAACTCTGTATTTCTCTTTAATAGAGAGTGTAATAGAGAGTGCTTGGTGTATTATTATTATTAGCAATAGAATAAGACTTAATGTTTGCAGGGCATTTTGATATTCTTAACTGAAGTGTATCATATAGTTATTATGACTTTTTTTTTTCTTTTTATTCAATGTATTACATTTTAAGTATCTTGCAAGATATCTGTATACTTTATATAGATAATATACACAATATAGATGTTTTTCTTGTATATATCACTACCATTATTCACAACTAATAACCTCACTGGCAAACTAATAAAACACTGGTATTATTCAGTTATTTTACTGATAATAAAACACAAGGAAATTCTTACTTGTGTTTTCCACTAGTCTATAATAGTGGTTAAAATCTCTTTAGTACAAATCAAGTTCTACTTCTTCATTTTGAACGGTAAAGGATCAGTCTTCCTCCTTCCATTGCCTATTTTTATAGAAATTTTAAACTGATTGTCAGTTACATTAATTAGTAAGTTAACAGAGTAAAGAAAGAGAAGGTCAGTCCCTACATCCCATTTCTCTATTTATGCAGTACCATAAAAATTGTAATTAATAAGATGCTCAGGGTAATCTGATCCTAGCCTGTGGTTCAAATAATATGGGACCACACCACATTATCTTTAAAGATGGATTTTCAGTTTGCTAAGAAATTTATGTCACAGCTTTCTTGATCTGCCAACACTCAGTCTTGTCAACTAAACAGAGTAATTTAATTTAATTTAAAATATGCAAGTGAAAAACCAAACCCAATACCAGGTTATCATATCTGTCTTTACACAAGTTGCTTTCACTGTGATTCCAGTCAGTTTACTCACAAAGAAGAAACAGTAACATGAAGTAGACAAGGCTGACTAAGAATAACAAGCTATGGTTAATTAATGCATTCATCAATTCATGAGTTTGCAGTGCAGTGGACTTGCAACTCTCTCACATTTGTGCTAGAAGACTGTGGACTCAAATTTTAAACCAAGACCATGACTCTCTTAAAATCAATACAGACATTCCAATAAAATTACGTTATTAGTAAAGACCTTTAAAATAAAATCTCTTTCCCGAATCTCAAATTCTTAGACTCTGTGAGATCCGAATGTCCAGTGGTAAACTGTTTAACAGTGCTGACATCTCCAAAAAAAAAAAGAAAAAAAGATTCATTCGCTACAAGTTCAAAAGAAGTAAGCTCAGAATTACAGTTTCAGGATTACTGACTGCAGGTTCAAAAAAAGTAGCTTTTCTGTAGTAATGTTTTGAATAGCATTGAGCAGGGTGAAAGCTTGCTTGCTTGTTTGTTTGTTTGTTTGTTTGTCTGTTTTTTAAGTAAAGGTTTGTATTTTGAAAAAGAGAAGGCACTGCTCTAGAACTCCTGGTTTCCAGACAATATCAATATAATCTAGCCCTCGGTGTGGTATCTGCTGCCTTTTGATGTTACAGGAAATAATTATTTAATCCTCTGAGGTGTCTGTTCAAGTACCTTGCTTATTATAACCGAAAGAATATATCTTCACATCTCTGCATTTTTCCTTTTCTTTAAGAAAAAAAAATTATAAAGCTCTCATGTCATAATCACTGCTAACTTTGATTAAACAACTGGCCTACTAGAAGAACGTTTGCATAACATGTAATAACAACTTGATTATGAAAAGACTTATGGTATAAACCAAATGATTTTATATTACTAGTGATCTATTTAAACATTAACTGTAAGGGTTAGATGGCTGTACAAGCCATCAAAAGCCTTTAATTCTTGAAACATCCCATTTATCAGGATACTCTAAAGATGCTAAACACAATATATATGTTTCTTCATCATTCTTAGACATATATAATTAGTTAAAAGAGTTTACTGTCTGAAAATCTATTTTTATACCAAACTGTATGAATAATTTACAAATTATAATAAATTTACCAAATATAAAACTTAAACTTACATGGTTTTAGAGGATTTGTTTCCCCCATTTTATATATGTAACTACATAATACCAAAGACTACATTAATATCTAGAGGTTTTTTTAAAAGTTTGTTTTGAAATCTAACTGCATAATCATGAATCTATTAATATGTCCTCTTCAATAATGTGTAAAATGTTGCCAAATCGAACTCTAAAACTCAGAAAGAAAGTTTACTATCATGTTTTCTACTCCTCCCACTCAATTTCTCTTCTTGTCTTTCAGTTAATGTTGTCATTAAGCATTTCCGTGCACAGAGGTGCATATAGGGACACCTAGTGGCAACAACTGATGAAAATTCCCCAAGTCTTAAGACTTGGGGAAGTCACCAGTGGTAGGAAATCCAGATCACACTGAATAGCCACAACATGCTACATCAGTTCGTTGTAAGGCTTCTACTTTTACTGGAGTGAGTTCACTTACTTAAAACAAAACAAAACATTATTCACTTCCATTTAATGCAACCTAATACAGTTATAGTGCCCATTAGGCAAAATGATTAACTAATAGATTGATTTTAAATTATCGTTGGGTAAACAAATTTTCATATTTATCTTAGCTAAAGACCAAACTGTCTTATTAAGAATCAGCCTATTCTACGTTATTAAGTGAATGCATGTATATAAAAATGTGAAACTAACATGTATTTTGTTTATATTTTCTAAATATACGTTTAAACATACGATGTAGAAATCCCTAAGACTGGATTTGTTTTTTAGAAATCAAATTGAGGATTGACCTTTCTTTTTTTAAACTTTTATAAATTACTGTGCACATAGATAGGTTGTCTTAAACAACACTTCCAAAAAAAAAAAAAAGGAAAACAACTGATTATTCTCAGGCAAAATTATTCAAATGATAAAACACAAAGCTAAGCATCAGTATTCACTTATAGTCACACAGGGCTAAGTTATTTAAAAATATATATATAAATGCTCCTACCTATCATTTACAGTGTCTAGATCCAGTATTCAGAACCATTGAGACTGTCAACATTCTTGCTGGGTACCTTCATGTACCTCAAGGATCTATATTCTTTGCTGCATATTTTATTGCCAATAACATTTAACTAGACAGCATTTTTTTTTTCGTAGACATTAGGAATCACATTAGTGCTGTTACTACTGAGTCACTGAGAAGCCTAATTTATATGTAATCACTGCTTTTCAATTTCTGACTTCCCCTGCTTGTTTTGCTTGTGAGGAACAGTTCAACAGGAACTCTCATGGGATGCTTAACTCCCCCAAAGTGAACAGGAATGAGATAAGTCAGTTGCTATGTTTGAGGGATAGTGTACTCACCATATTCAAATTTATATTAACTAATCTGGAGTAAACATTTTAACCCAGCTCCTCCTATTTAGTGTTTTAATCAGTAAGACAGAAAACACTGATGATTCTCTAAGTTTCTCCTGCTGAATCTGTTTTACTTACTGTAAGAAAATTAAAGCAGAAAGAAAAGAAGAATAACCTACTCTTGTGTAGATTATTGTATGAACAAACCCCTGTATGATTCCTATGCTACAATTTCCACCAGAAGAACTAAGAAGCTACCCCAGAGGAAGTGTTCAGATCCACATGAAATCAAAATCCTTTTATTTCAGTTATTATGTATATATTTATATACCAAATATTAGACATATTTGATGTAATATAATTTTAACTATTTGATAATTTGAAGTACAGCAAGGAGATAAAAGAGATGAAAAGTCAGATATAATGATAGAACAGTTCAGTAAACTTTAGAGAGATTTTTTTTTCCTATATGTCACTTAAGCTATTCCATGTCCTATTGAAAATGCTGAAAGTTTAGCTAGTATTTTTGGGAGAATGGAACTGAGTTTAATATGATTTTCTAAAGAGCTAGTAATAGGAAGAATAGGAACACAGAGCTGGAAGGAACTATCTAAATTTCTGCATCCTCACAGTTGTGGGATACCATATACTAGATACGTAGTGGGGAAAAAAAAAAAACAAGAACTTTCCAATACTGACTCAAAGTCCTTTCTTTTGCAGTAAAGACCAAAAGCTAGACCTCTAATGTTCCTTGGGGAAAAAGAAAAAAGAGGGGAAGAAGTGGAACAAGCGCACCACCAACAGTCTACTGAGGCCCCTGCAACAGGAGGAAACACACTAAAAATTGTTTGCAAAATGTTCTAGGAATTCAAACATGTCCCACTGTAAAAAGGAGAACAAAAGAAAGAAAGAAATTAACAGAACTCAGAATCTAAATTATACAATAAAGGGAGAAAACATCCTTCCTGACCTGAGAGCCTGCGGTAAGCCCTGAGGCAGGGAACAGATACAGTATAAATGTGGAACAACTATATTCCACCTTCTTCAAAAAGCCCTTTCCCTCCCTACTTGGCACAAATGTCATTTTCCTAAAAGGAACTGTCCTGTTCAGTTACACAGTATTTTTCTGCAAGCTTTTCAAGTTCTATCTTAAAACAACTTTGGTTTATTGGCCTGATTACCTATTTGGAAGATCTTTCAAGTATCTCACTTCTCAGATGGTCAGTGAATTTCTTCACATTTCTAGGCTATGTTGAAATATAATCAATACATAAGTATTTGATAGCATGCCAACATCACTCTTTAGTTCAAAAGTGCTCTGTCTTTTTTAATATTTAACTAAAAATGCATGTGTAAGGAATCACACATCCTTTCAATATCTGTTTGGCTACGTATCCTTAAAAAAAAAAAAACCAAATTCTCTTCTGGAGACACATTTTCCATGCCCTAATTGTCCTAGTTTCTTTTTGATCTTTAAATTTCATTTTAATATCTTCTTTGAATGTATGACTAGGACCATGCTTAACACAACAGGAACTCATGAAAAACCACATCCTTTACAACAGCATTAACACCTTCCCAGCTATTAAGACATACCTGCCTAATACATCACAGAATCACATTTCTCTTTTCCTTTATATCACCACTTCTTTTATAATGGCAACATATAGGCACTTTCTGATTGACCAGTACCTTCAGATTTTTCAGTCTTTTGTATAAAATTGGATCTTCCCAGTTTTCATTCATGCAAAGTTTCCATTTCAAGCAAAAGTTTTCATTCATGACTTCGTAGGTTGCATTATTCAATTTCACACCATTCCTATCAGTCCAGGCCAAAAGAAAATAATACATAGATACACATGAATTAAATGTATAAATATTGACAGTAGCATTAGATTTGTAAATATTTAGGTAGTGTTTTATATATATATTTACATATATGTGTATTTCAACACGCAGACATATATATGTATGTATATACGTACATGTATATATACATATATGTGTGTATACAGAAGTCTTCTTGTTTGATTATCTGGTTGTTAGCGAGACCCCTAGTTTTATATGGTCTACAAATCAGTGCTGAGTGTATTACAGAGGACTGGGCTCAAAACTGGTCACCACGGAACTTCACTAATGACTTCCACCAATTCAGATAACTCTCCTCTCAACATTATGCACTGTCCACTTGTCTAGGTTTCTTGGAAATTTTAGACTTGCTTACTTCTGGAATTGCATTTCATGTGTCAATCCTTCCAGCAATCTAGGAGAGAAATTTTCTGGACCAAATCCTTGTGCCACACATTACCAGATACGCTGACGATGTGATTTTTCTTGCCCTATTCCTACTTTCATTATATACCAAAATATACATATACAGTCTCACCAGAATCAGAAGCCACTTTTCCAGTAACTATTTAGTCCAAGACTACTGTATTCTTCATGTCCACCTCATCCTTTAACATCTATTCCACTTCGGAAGTTCTCATTTTACTTAGAACGGCTTAAGAAGGTTTTCCTACATTTCAGTTTGCTGTGCAGGCTTTGGTTTAACAAGGTTTCTGACCATTCTCAGTTCTCTTTGGTTTTATATCTTCTAATTATTGATGCAGATTCCTCCTTGCTAATCAATATCTCTTTTCCATTCTTTATAGCTTTTGTGCTTACCGTTAATATTCTGCTTAAGGTTTTTACCTTCTGGGAATTATTTATCACCCTTGTTGTTCAGGGTTGGGGTTTTTTTTATTTCTCCTTCTCTCCTCCAATGTAATGGTGTTCGCATTTTTTTACATAAAGCAATGTCATGCTTTATCTGAATTCTAATTCTGGTGCTCCTCATTCAGGACTGTCTCACTAAACTTTTTTTGTTTCTCAGTTTGCCTTCCTGAAACATTGGACTGCAGTTACAGATTGTCTACATTTCTCTGTCTTGCAACTTCACATGAAGTGGAAAAGCTCAAAACCACAAGATTTAAGATTATTTTCCATCATCAGTTTTTCCTGCAGATTCTATCATTCACTAAAATTAAGTCTAAGTTAACCTTGCCTCTTGCTTGCTCAGTGTCTGTTCCACAGAAGAAGCTATCCTCTATCACGTCCAAATTCATATCATCCCCAACATCACTGGTTGAACTTTTTTCTGCTATTTGACCATGACAAATCACACAAATTTGCTTAACCACACAATATAAATTTTTACTTTTTCCTGTATTTGTAGGCATTCTTATCCAGACAAATTCTGTACCAGCAGATTCATACTACATTGCATCATCACGAAGCTTTTTTCCTACCCTTAACTCCGCAATTTTCATTCAAGCAGACACAATCTCATTTCCACCCTCAAATCTAACTTCTTTATTGCACTCTTATTTAAGAGTCTTTACTTCTTAATAGTTTTAAAATAGTTTAAATAGTTTTAAATAGTTTAAATAGTTTAAATAGTTTAAAATAGTTTTTTTTAAATAGTGTATTAACATGAAATTATTTCACCACCTTTATTGTCTTTCTGAACCAGTGTACATCCTTGAGTTCCAACATATTTAACTTATGACATGGGTACCTCCACGTTCCTGTTTTCCCATAATGTCCGGCTCCCCATGCTATATCCATTGTTCCCGCTACTCTTATTGACTGAAGTACTACAGAAAGGGGGTAGACCTGTACAACTACAAGTTGTTGTAGATATGTATTCATCTTATCCTTTGTTTACCTATCTTTTCTTGTTTCATCCTCACTCACGTCCCTCTAGTTATACTCCATATGGAGATTACACGAGTTAGTTACTTCCAGCTTTCCTCCTGAGTTTTTCAGTTTAGCGGTTTGTAGGATCTCCTGGTTTCATGAAAGGCAGATAAAAGATAAATTAGCAAAAGACAACACATTGTAGTAATAAAGACCTCTTTGTTTCTCATAAATATAGCAGCATTCATTGTTTGATGTTCGCGTGCTCAAGTTTACAATGACAGTTCTAGTTCAAATATTCAGATACATTCAGCTATAACTTTCCACTGTAAGGAATACTTTCAGACTATGTAAACTCCATTCAAATGGAGTCTAATTCCTTACTGACTTCAGTAAGGAATACAGAGCTGTGCCCTCTCATGCTAGTCATGCATATTGAAATAAATATTCTGCAAAACTCTACAGAACTTTAAGGTATTTTACTAGAAATGTAATGTTAATCATAATAAGAATGAATGGAACAGCGGAAGCATGAGTTTTACACTAATAACTATTTAAACTCCTTGTCTGCTACTAAGATAATCTAGTAGTCTAACAACTTGGAGGGAATATTTTATTAAACAAAAAAAGTATTTATGTGTGTCTAATTTTGTGTGTCAGAGAGAAAAATAGCATAGAAACAAAGGCAGATGCTGTAAATATACAGACCTTAAAAATGCATGCATACATGCATAAGCTCCCATATATTCAAAATGCAGAATTATTAACTCAAAACAAAAATATTTCTCAAAAATAGTGAGGGCATAAGAAACTCCTGTAAAACATCCCTAATTACTATCTGTGAATTCTTTTTATTCCTTTATCATCATATATTTCATGTGGAATATTAGAAAATCTTTAAAGAGTGTGTGTAGGGAAAAAAAAAAAAGTGCCTAGTGTGGTTTGGTATTCTTTTCCTAACTAAAATAAGTATCTTGGAACTCAATCTAAAGCCACTCAAAACCTTCCATTGAATGAATTGGTTTTGCATCAAAACAGGAATGACAGAGATTCTTTAATAACAGAAGTAAGTACTTGGTCCCATCGAGAAGCTTTCTAAAAGCTTCTACAAAGTCAGGAATATTACCTGGTTTATATAAGAAAGTTGTCTTCCGGCCAAACACCAGATCTTGCATGTTTCAGGCCTAGGGAGAGAGGATGTGAGTCACATAAACAGAAGAATACACGTTTTGGGGAAGGCTGAGCTTTAAGAAAAAGGTGTTTCTTTACAATCATCCCTGGGTTTGGCATGTTGGGATGTTAACGTATGAGCTGACAGAGGTTCGCTGAAGATATAGCCGTGATGAACTCACACATCATATGCAGAATATTCTTCCCTCTTCCGTGTTTAGACTCGCGCAAGAAAACCCACCAAGACACAACTACGTGTAGCATTACATTGGAGTAAAAGCTGGATTCCAACCTCTGTGCTGTGCATTCTCGCGTTCCTGTATACATAACGTTGGTTGGATTTAAATACTCAAATGTACTTAGCACATAACAGGAATGAATACACAAACGTGAACATGTCCACACCTTTGCATGTCCGCAATTAAATATTTTTTTCAAAGATCAATCAAATACGTAATTTCACGGAAAATAAAGCCTAAAAGCTAAACGCAAAAAAAAAAAAAAAACA
>WHYT01015391.1:146855-164404 GCA_009806455.1 Tetrax tetrax
ACCTCTCCTCTCCTCTCCTCTCCTCTCCAAACCTCTCCGAACCTCTCCTCTCCGAACCTCTCCGAACCTCTGCGAACCTCTCCTCTCCGAACCTTTCTGAACCTCTCGTCTCCTCTCCAAGCTTCTCCAAACCTCTCCTCTCCTTTCCGAACCTCACCTCTCATCTCCGAACCTCTCATCTCGTCTTCGAACCTCTCATCTCGTCTTCAAACTTCTCCTCTCCTCTCTTTTCTATATTACATACTTTACTCCAGTCTTTGATGAAAGGAGCTGAATTTCAACTGGTTAATCCCAGAAGATATACCCTGTAATTTCTAGATGTTCTTACACACTACCTGAAACATCAGATGCGATGCCAGTCTCATCATCAATTAAAAGTCTAACATAAATGCAGCTTCCACTTTTATGCTTCTAGGGCCTAAAATTCTCGCAGTTTTTTTTAGATTTACCTCCCATTATTTTAGTGATCATTTAAGGTTGTAAAACCAGGTCCAGTTGATTTTGTATACTGCAGTGTTTAATTTCTGAATGTTTTGCCATGTTTCAATTTTTTACAAAGCATATAGCTAAAACTTGGGAGTATTCACTTTAGGAAAACAGATGTGGTGGTATCTTTTCTCATATCACATAATAATTTAATTCTTAAAGTAATAGAGCAACATTAATGGTAAAATATCATAAAAATAAAAAAGAGGCTCTGACCCATGGAAAATACAATTTAGAAAATATATCTGAAAAGACAGGAATCATGGTTGGTGGTAAAATATGAAGGCAACATCCTGGTTCTGTGGGTTGCTTAGACTTTTATTTAGCTGGAGCTAAAATGTCTGACCAGCATGTTGTGTGTTTCTTACAGAAACTTAAGAGTCTGCTTAATGCATATGGTTCCCTCTCAGAGGGCAGAGTCCATTAAGGCACTACATCCTGAAGGACAGGGCAAACAAGAGCTCCTTCATTTTTGGAGAGTAGGTTCTTTATATTGTTCAGTGTCTCCAGGGAGCCTGAATAGCCTTTCATTTAGTTAAAGACTAGCATACTGAAACACAGCATCTCCAAACCAGCCTCTAGAGAAGGGAGTGAAAATCTTTGGTTGTCTTATGCAGAACAGAGAATGCTATTGGCACTACTGGCATTAAATAAGAAAAAATAGAGAAAGAAAGAGTGAATGGCAGACACAATTCCATAGCTGTCAGCCTTCAAATAGTTTTCACATTTCTATTGATTATTTGATTGTAGGGAACTTGGACCCTTTCTGCAGCATCCATTTACTCTGGAAAATGTAGAAGCTCAAACTAAGGAGTGACAAGAGGATGGAAGAGTAGACGAGTGAGGAGATTCTGTGAGAGGAGCGGGCAGGAGAGGAGCACTCTGAACAGGATGGCCATACTACTTGTTAAATTATACCATTTCCCAGCCCTTCTAAGAAGCTTTGCAATATGCTTTGACGAAATGAGAGCATATAGATCTCACAGCAATACTGTGTTACGGATTTGTGTTTATCCATCTATGTGTAAATACTATCCTAATATAAATATCACACGTATTTACAATTTGTATTGCTTTGTTCTGTTCATTGAGCTACATTTCAGAGTACTTAGCAGTACAATAATACTCAAAAAAATACTAAGCACAGTTGTGCTTTAGAATGTTTTTTTCTTCTTAAAACACTGAACAGAACAGAGATAGGAAAAACAAAAAAGGCACATTTAGGTCCTAGAAACCAGAGGCATTTACTTAATTGAATATACAGAGAAATAAAGCGTAATGAAGTTTGTAATTAAATGGTTATCAAATTAACTATTTAACTTACAACTAATGGGCCACATTTTGCTTCTAATTGTGTAAGTACAAAACTAGATCCTATTGACTTAAGAAAGTTACAGAACATTTACCTTGCTCTTATGAGTTTGGCTTTTTGTCATTTAAATAGGCCATTCTCTTAGCATTTTTATTTTGTAAAGGGAAAAATTTGAATACAGTAATGATAAACATTTTTAGTTCTGCTGTGTACCTCCAAAATGAGTTACATCTATTTCCAATCTGCTGACAAATTTACTGAACGTTAATGTAGTATAGCACTGTAAAATTTATCTGGGAACCATATTGTCCTGATTATATGGGAAGTTCAGTTTATATCCACATATACAGATGTGATTCTCAAGAATGTTGGACCATATAAACAAACATACCTTTATTTAATTCTATGGGCTTGGTACTGAAACTTTGAATCAGATGAAATAACTATTGATAAAAATTGCTTGCTTTGTGGTGGTTTTGCCATGGAAGATGCAACCACTTTTACTGCAATTTTTCAGCCTCATATTTACAGTAATTTTAAATTTTCCAGAAAACTGTAGACCATGTCAAACATAAATGAAATATTTTTTCTGTTGGACACGTGATTACTATTGTATATCATGACATGGTTCTGGGTGACTTTCCAAAAATATATCTAGGGTGGGGCAAGATAAAAAGTTTAATAATTGTCTAGTTCAATATTTCATGTAATAAACCATTTTCTTATGATTTCAACAATATATCTGATTTTGTGAACATTAGATTATCAACACCCTCTGGTAATTTTGTACCAATACTGTGGCAAAAAGTTTGTATTCCTGTTTTGGAAAGGGGACAAAGTGTGAGATTGCTATTGTAAGAGACATCATATCAATTTTATTAAAAAAATACGTTAAAATAAAAGTACCAACTATGTTAGATTCTTAAAATAAAACTTAAAAGATGGCAATTTAGTACAGTTTTGTAATTTCTGAAAACAGAGTTTAATTACCAAGTACATTATTATTTTATCCATTTGTATTTTTTACCATCTTTAAAAATAGATACATGTATGTGTGTATATACATATGGAAGTGTAGGTATATATATATATATATCTATATATGTAAGTATGCATATGTATATATAAATATATGCCTACACTTACATTTATCTGTATTTCTTTAGTTAACGTTGTCTTTAATGTGATGTAAGAATATTTCCAAGTGTGTTTTGACATCTTTTAGGCCTGGAATGAAGAAAAAAACATTTCACATAGCATTTGAAGCCCATAAATGCTGTATCCTCAGAGTCACCAAAAAGTCACTCCAGTCCTACAAGACTTCACCTTGTCTAATATAATAATATAAATATTGGTTTGGGGTTGCTAGGAACAAAATTTCAGACCCAAATCCGGTTTGCCACTGGCTGAATTGCTGCACCTTAAAACTCTACCTTTTGCTTTTGAAATAGTATCACATAACAAGAGTGGCCTGAATTTAACTTTGCTGTAACTTCATTACAACAGCTATTAGTTAGTCCAGTCAAATGGATAAATAAACACACACACACCAAATGAATTTTTGAAAATAAAAACAGTTCTTACAAAGCTCTCACTATTAGGTATCTGAATTTAGTTTTAAAATAATAAAGTCATAACTTTATTTAATTATGCAGTAATTACTGTGTGACAAAGATTTGTTCTTTTTCTAAATGCTGGAATTAGGTGAACTATTCTGTTTTTTAATCACAACTATAATAAAGCTGGTAGTCCCAACGGCAGTTGCTTTCTGCCAAAATTAAAGCAGGGTTGTTCACAGTATTGATAGTTTTCAGCTATGATACAGTTTTATCATTGTAAATTCTATTTTTAAATTTATTAAATTAAATATTTTAAATGCATTTTCAAGCTGGCAAATTATTACGTTGAATCAAGTATGCAATTGTATTTAACTAAAATTTATTAAGTTCTAAAATTTTAAATAGTTTTTTGTAGGTTTTTTTTAAGTCATTCATAGAACTATTTATAAGTAATACAATTATGTGGTCATATGAGTTTATGTATAGTTGCATACAGTACTGCACATTTGGTTAGATTTTGTCTCATAATTTATAGCAAACTCAAATGTATAGGTTACAGTATGTTTCACCTTAAGCTCAAAATTCAAGAATATGTACTTTTTTTTTGTATTTTCAAATTTATAAGAAACGCCTACATTAAGATCAAAGAACTTGAACCACATACTTTCAAAGAATGAATATTCTGCTGAATCATTTCTTCTCAAATATAAATATCTTCCTTTAGTGATTATGAAAAGTGCATTAAAGGAAAAATTTGATAATCAGTATGTTTTATGTTTTTTGAAGTGAATGAAAATTCTCCTATTGAGTTCATTTCTTGAAAGCATGGAATGTCTTTATAATTTGTCTTATGTTTTTGTCTGTTCCTGTTAGACACTGTTTATTAGCTTAGCGTGCATAGGGAAAATACCTGCTGCACAGGTGTTTCAAATCTCAATTGGTTATAACATCCCTATCAGTTATAACTTTGGCTGTTTCTAAAGGTTGTTTTCTTTCTCCAGTGATTAAATTATGCTTGGTCTTTTAAGGGTGTATATTTTTAGTTCATTTCCATCCAAAGATAGCACACAATGTAGTCAATACTGGTTGTGGAGACCATTTAAAAATACTATACATTGATGGGTTCATAAAGTTTATAGCATTGATGTTTGAAAACATTCTAACTCTTTAAAATGGAGTTAACAGTTATATATTTTCTGTTTTAATTTTTTTGTTTCCTTGTCTTATTCTTTTTTTTGCTACCTGTTAGTGAATCAAACTGTTTGCCTTTGTTTTAAAGTCTAGTTTTTATTTTATTTCGAGTACGAAGCACAGTCACCTGCAGAGGGATCTAAGCTATTGTTCTTAAATGTGTGTATTTTCTGTTGAAGAAAAATATTGTACTCTTTTAGATAGCTGTTGATTTTCTAAGCAGAATCATGTGGTCTACATTCCCCCCCTTCTTCTCTCTTCATTCTTACACTGTGAGGCAGTGAAGAGGCATTAAGTGTTTGCTTCTGGAGCTCTGATAGCTGGAAGACGACCTTAAGCAAAATCCTCATCAATGTCAAAAGAAATTATATTTTAGGTAGAGATTTTTTTTAAGTCTATCTGTAGTATTATTAATGTAAATCTGTAGCATTAATACGTACATGCATAAACATATTTATATGTATGTCTGGGGCACAATTCAGTGCAGAATGAAGCTTTTTTGTTGTTGTAGTTGATTTTTTGTTAATGCACTTTGTCTCAAAAAAAAAAAAAAGGAACTGTCTTATAAGTAGGCAATGCTTATATAATGAAGCTTTTCAGCAGAGCAATTTAAGTAGTAAAATGAACTTCTTATCAACAATTTCTGGTCGGGTCTGAAATGTTTCTTGTTACCTTTTTAGTATACCAGATAACAGCTACCACCAAGTAAGTGGCAATGATGTACCATAATATCATGTTGAACAGCATAATCTGTTAGGTTTATTGTGCAATATATTGCTTAGAAAGTTTTAAATGGTAGAAGTCTAATGCATATTTTACTAACTTGTACATCAGCTCTTCCTTAACAATTTTTTTTTTCCTAAAGAATAAGAAGTTGCTACTCTTTTGAGAAAAGTTTTTTCTATAAATATGAAAAATAGTTAAAATAACAATTCTAAAATCACCAGTTTTTAGAAAGATATTGAATGTATTTGTAATGGTTAATAATTTTTCATCCATATGTAATTTTATATACTGAATGTGTTCTATAATTTTCAGTATATTTTATATACTGAATGTTATCTGCAATTAAATATTTCTTAAGAATTCTCAGATTACTGGGAAGTTTTTGTTAGATTTGGTTAGGATTAGAGGTTAAATAATGGAGGGAAAAAAGCATCCTCTCATCATTTTGCCCTCATAATATTTATCTTAGGAACAATTGTCCAAATGAATTGGACTGATTCTTTAAAATGTTAAAATATGTGTTAATTTTATGTCATTTGCTATGTGAATGTTTGAGAATTATTTAGTAGTCTCTGTAATAATCTATGGTGAAATATCAAAAATTCCCAACTTTAGCCTGATCAATACTGTGTAATTTCAATTTATATTTACATGGTGAAACTATTTTTCTTTTCTATTTATCTTATACTTAGTTACCCTTACTTCCTGCTCTGTGTGTTGATGTAAGGCCTCACAAATGATTATTTAATCATTAAAGCTCAATATTACTTCACAACTCTAAAGGAAAGGTAATTTAACACAGCAAATAAGACAAATGTTCAAAGGTAGATTTTTTGTTCTCTGCCTACTTCGACATGTGAATAAGCTGATTGATGTGAGTAGTCTCATCAGGTTCAGTCAGAATTTTTGTGTAACACACTTTCATGTTTGGAGAAAAGAAATTCAAATATATATCTGACACACAGAGGCTTAAGTCAGTCCTTAGTCTGAGTTCTGGTTTGCTTGATGGAGAAGTAAATGTTTCTGAGCATATTAGGATAATGATTCCTGTTACCAAAGTCCTCAAAAAAAAATGGAAGTTTCTGTTGTTACTTATGTAGAAAATATACAATTAGATATGTATATCAGAGAGCATTTTGGTATCCTCAGAAAGGTCTGAGGACCTTGAGATCTAATGCTAGTTCAATTTCTGAAATGTTCACTTTTTGTTTTCCTCTATTTTGTTTTTAATTGATTGTTATGGGCTTGGAAAGCTTACTTAAAATAATGTTTAAGCCTAATGGCAGAAAGGTACTGGGAAGGTTAATGAATATTGTTATTTATTGAGAGATTTGAACTGTGAAACCATATATGGAAGACAAGTAGTTATAGGTTCTGAATGTCTTCATTTTGTCTTGTTTTTTTAAAAAAGTAGATTTTTTTCTTTTTTATTTGATAAGGGAATACAGGGTTTTAATGAAACATAAAGATGTTAAATAGCTGTCATCCAAAGGCTTCAGTAAGAAATGTTGTTATTGTTTTTGTTGTCACTGAACTCTGCAAAATCAGGTCATGTTTATTTTTGGGACTCATTGGATTTTTAGGAGATGGGTGAACAATGGCTAAGAGGCCTTGCATCTCTCTGTGTTACAACTAGCTAAATTGCCACAGTGATGAAATAAGAGCCCTTCTTAGTGAATTTATGTTTTGAGAATATAGTCAATTTTTATTTGTCTCTACGGTTTAAATATCTAAAGGATAAATGTTGTCAAAACTATTTCTTAATAATGAGAAGAAAGTAGTTATTTGCCAGGCAGAGAATCTGAAAGCAAGGATTGTTGTTACCAGAAGTGATAACAGTTTTATTTTCATTGTCCAAATGTAGAGGTGCAGAAGTAAAAACATACAGAATGTATTGACTTAGAACATTACAAAATCTTAAACTTGTAAGCATCATTTTTAGATAGACACAACCTTTTAACACTTAATATGAGAGTCTTATGTGTAAAGCAGATTTTAGCTATACTTAAGGCAGCACAGTTGGAAGATAGGCATGTATTTTGGTTTATCTTATTTTATATAACCTTAGAGAAATCCTTTTGGTCAGCTTAGATTTTTTTTTTTTTTTTCATGACATAGGAATCCAAATTCTCCATGTCAAAGTCGGAAATGATGGTGTCACAAAATATCTCAGTGCCTGGACAAATAGTCATTCAGCAGCAGCAGCATTAAAATTGCTACACCAAACTGAAATTTGAAATTAAGATATGATGTTCTGTTACTATGGGAGATATTTGTGAGAGTGCTTTGTTGACAACTAATTGATAATTATGGCTTGTATTCTTTTAACACCTTTCTTCCCAAAGGATCCTAAAGTGCCTTACAAAATTAGGGCCTGTTCTTGCCCTGATTGAAGTCAATGGGAACACTGCCAATGGGAACAGCACTGGGCACTTAAGAAGCTAATAAAAGCTGCATTCAGACATCACTTCTACCACTGAAATGTGTAACTGTTCAATTTACACAGCAATACTCCCCAGTGGTTTAAGACAGGAAGTGAATATTATCATAAGCAGATAGCAAATTTTAAAAAGAAAGTGTAATTTTAAAGGGATACGTGGTCCAAATATTAGTGTTACTATCCCACCTTTTGGTTAAGATTTCTGTTTGAGACTTCATCAAACATCTTTTTTGTATTTTTTTTTCAGAAGATTTGAACATTAGTTCCAGTAGTTCTAATGGCTGATATCACTTTCATTATTCATGTGTTATATACACATGTTTTTGAGCTCAAAGTTGCATTTTTTGTGCATTATTATAAAATAATTTCAGAAAAAACATAACATGCAAATACAAAAAAAAATCTTCTGTATTTATTGTAGTTTTTGCTGATTATTTTTTTTAATTGCTACCTGAAGAAAGCTTGGTATTACAATTGGTATTTGGCTTGTATTTCCGTACTCTTTCATTGTACGTATTAAGCTGATTTCTGTGATATGTCAAGCCAGGATTTGATGTTTGTATATGCCAGTTGGAAGCAAGTCTTATGCCGTGTATTTTGATATTTTTTGTTTACAGAATCACAGAATTATCATGATTGGAAAAGACCTAAACGATCATCCAGTCCAACCATCACCAATACTTCTCAGCTAAATCATATCCCTCAACACAACATCCAAACGTTTCTTGAACACCCCCATGGTCGGTGACTCCACCACCTCCCTGGGCAGGCCATTCCAGTGCCTGACTACCCTTTCCGAGAAGTAATATTTCCTAATGTCCAGCCTGAATCTCCCCTGGCGCAGCTTGAAACCATTGCCTCTAGTTCTATCACTGTCTACACGAGAGAAAAGGCCGACCCCTAGCTCACCACAACCTCCCTTCAGGAAGTTATAGAGAGCTATAAGGTCTCCCCTGAGCCTTCTCTTCTCCAGACTGAACAATCCCAGCTAGAGCCTTTCATATAAAACATGTCAGCTACAAAAACGCTAAGTGGCATGCATTGATACAAAAAATAGTGGGAACTGATGCAGACATCTGTAATACTATGAAAAGGCCTGATTTTTTTTTTTTTTCCACTCAGCATTTTTTTTCCACCATTCATATTGATGAATGATTAGATAATTCAATTATTTAACAGTTTGAAAAAAATATTAAAATTCAACAAACAAAAAGAAGAAAACTTTCAAGGTACTGCAAAATGTTCCTTAGCTGTTGGACTGTTTTGTTTGACTCTAGTTAGATGCTTTAAGATGGGACTGAATACTGTGCAGCTCCAAGAGTAACTAACCATCAGAACAACTTATACAGTAGACTATCTATAAACTGAAGTCTTTGAATGAGATGGTGTATACATGCTGTATATTCAGAAAAAAAGTTCAAGATTACAGGGCTAGATAAATTCAACACTAGTTTTATTTGATCCTTCTAGTCTTATTGAATAAATATTTATTAAATCCTCTGGCAAAATTGCAGAAGATGCAGCTTTGCGTTTTTGACATGTCCAAGACGAAAATACTCTGTATAGTTCATTGAAATACTGTATTTATCTTATTTAAAAAAAAAAAAAAAAAAAAAAAAAAAAAAGTAACCCCAATTTAAAATAATACTATCTCTTTTATGCTGCACCTGGATAAAATATTTACAATGTAACTAAATTACCTTGGTCATCCCAGAACAGAAGGTTAAGAAGGTAGTTCATAAAAGGGTATTTCAGAGAAATCACATCATGTTGTATGCATCTGTTATATAGATGTGGCTTTCAAGTAGTTTTGAATGTTAGAGGAAGGCACTCTGTTAGAACTTAATTCAGCTTTAATTTTTTAAGTTAGAACTTAATTCAATTAGAACTTAAATGTCTTCCTCTACTAGAAACACAATATTTTACAGCCTTTTACAATGATAAGAACCTGGAAATGTACAAAATATTAACTGTATGCTGCATGAACAGATCCATGTTTTCTTATCTACATTTCTGGCTAGAAAACTCATATCTTCTTCAATAAGAATTTGACATAGGTAAAAATAATTTGACATAACTCTTTGAGAAATCTACAGACAAATATGGAAAAAAAAGCCATTGAAATTAACAGTAAACTATTTTCATTTTCTTTCAAATGCATTTTCAATAAAAGTATTATATTCTTAATACTTTTAATTAAGTCATTATATCATAAATATATTTCATAGGCTATCGTTTAAAGAAAGACGTATTAAGGTTGATATTGAACTTTCTCCTTTACACACACATACACACAAGAGCAAGAAAGATGTAACTATGCATGTGCTGATGCCAGGTCAGGAGGAATTTAGCACTTCAGTCAAAAATAGGATTAGATTTTTATCCTTACGATAGGATTAGTGTGATCTCATGGTCATTTAATATGTTTCCTATTAGATCTTCCTTGAGGTCTGTTTTGCAGTCCTTAAAATCAGGCAAAACACTCAAAGAAATCAGTGTACTCTTGCTTAGCAAAGAAGTTTTCAATCTCTTCTTTAGACTTCAAATTATTGAATTAATAAGCAATTATATAATAAATAAAGGGCTATATGATAGTTACTAAAAAAAATTTAAGATGAAGTCTTATGCCTTTGAGGATCTGGGCCTAAATGAGTAATGCAATACTAAGATCGTATATATATATATATGTGTGTGTATATATATATATATCTCCATCTTGTATTAGAAATAAATTAGCTGTTGTCATAGTCTACACTTTGCTAATTTCCATCTTGCTTAGCAAAGCATTGTAGGATCCAACCTTCAAAATCTTTTGTATTGTATTTCTTCACTAATAAATATTTTGTAAGACTTTATTGAGTACTACAATACTTTTTTTCTTTTCATTAATTTCCATTAAACATGTTTTCATTGGCATGTCTGTAACCATTATAGGAAACACGAACTTTGTATTAGAAAATGAGGTGAAAATCACACTTTTTTTGGGGGGGGACTTGCTCAATATAAAAAAAAAAAAAACAACCTCACACCTTTTTTTTTCTGAGAAAGGACTATTTTTTTAAACGTATTTTAGAATTTGTTAAATTAAAATCTTCCTGACAAATAAAATACAACTTTGCCTATAATAAAGACAAAACAAAACACTACAATTATCTAGTTTTATATTGAACTATAAGCTTTGTCAAAAGTGAATATTGCTCAGTATTTGGACATATATTACTGATCTTGCCCCCCCAAAAAACCCAGCAAGACCTGTCAGTAAACAAATGGTTGATCTAAACTGCTAGAAACACTTGCATTCAGCTATCTGACAGTGTATTGTTTTGTACTCTTAAGTTTAATTAGTATACCATAGTAATTTAGAGTATAAAATAGACATTTTCATACACAGTCATCTCATAATTGCAAACTATAATAAGGTATTTTACCGATGCATTATGTTGCTTAGGTTTCAAAATACTTTAATTCACTGATAATTAAATAATTATTTAAGATTTGTTTTAACAGATCTTTAAAAAGCCATACTCCAAAAGACATGAGGTCAAGCAATATTATTTCACATAATAGTTTTAAATGTTTTATTTTCAAATAAAATGTATATTTCAACTGCAGTTCTATAGCAAAAAAAATAACACTTTTAATAGTTAAAACTGCTGATATTTAGACTTACATGCTCTAAACAATATGAGTAATTTTACTTTCAGAAATTTAATAATACAACAGGATCCACTTATGGGAGTAAAATTGTTTATATATATAAGCATTTGCAGAATTAATTGTTTGATTTTTTTTTTTTTTTTAGTGTTTGATCAATTGGGAAAAAAAAATCTACTGAGTTTTCACTGGAGCTTTTGACCTCATAAAATTGGTTCATGTATTTTTGTCTGACAAATTCCTATAGCAATTAAATAAACCCCTTCACTTTGAACTTTATACTTCAATGAACAGTCAAGAAAGCTATTATCAAATAATAATACCTCAGAAATGCAGTGAGATACTTAGCAGAATAATCCAAAGACTGTCTTTAGATTGATGTTTATATTTGCAGTATTAAACATTAAACATTAGAAATATTAGAAGCCATCATATATTATATACATAACTTTATTACTGTAGACACATTTGCTATGTATAATTTTCATTTTCTTTTCTACAGCATCATAGGTGTACAAGATATCTATGTATGCTTATGTATGTATATAAAAGTCTCATGTACTTTAAAGCACATTAGGCCTAAATTATGCAGCAAAGTACCAGCATAATGTATCTGACAGTTTCACTGAATTCTGTTACAATGTTAGTTTATTAAACAGTGTCAGATAATTGTCATTGTTACTGGTATATTTCTGGGGGGCGGGGGGTGGGGGGAAAGCTGGGATATGTAATGAAGACTCTTTTCATTCTGACAGAGAAGTACTATCCCTGTGGTGCTTTGGCACTTCACAAGGAAGATTTTTTTTTCAATACGATGCCTCCTATGGTGCAGTGAGGCATGAAGCAAGAGGAGCAGTAGACGGAACTGAAGAATGTCATGCGAGGGAACGCTACATCATAGGAAACACTCACGAGGGAAAGACAGCTGTTGTTCTGAACTATTAAAGCTGGCAGTAGGGTGTTCTTTTATTTCAAGGTTTTAGAACCCCAGGATGGCATTTCTTTCTATCTTCTTCCCTCCGCTGTCTGTTCTCCTCCCCCTCAAAGGAGGTCTGCCACATCAAGTAGCTTTCGTCATGCCGGGCACTGAATCATGAGCGTTCTGCCTTTTGTTGCCCTCTCTTTTGCCCTTCAGTTAAAGATTATCTGGGACTGGACCTAAGAGCACCAAAGAACAATTCTCATGCCATAAAAAAAAAACACTGCGGGCAGGACTAAAGAGAAATGACAAGCAGACAAGCTGAAAACCCGCCGAAGTGTCTGAAAATGGATGTTGTTTGGAGGAAAATGCATTTATAATTGTATGTCTGTGTCTATGGAAGTCACACTGAAGATATTTGCAATTCTGTGCAATTCTAAATGATATGATTATTAAGTTCAGACACAGTGACCTCTGATTTTAAAGGATGGAGTAGGGAATGGGGATGACAAAGAGGAAAACTGAGGTAGCAATAACATTGACTATTCTTGTTAGATCAAATGTTAGTCCTTAGTTACATACATGTAACTCTTTTATCTTCAGTAGGCTAGCTTTGCTTAAATCAAACTGTATGTGTTTAGAGGGAAGTATGCTTTAATTTCTGTGTGTGTATACCCCCTCCCCCCACACACACACACACATATACAAAAAAAAATACATGTATAGATTTCCACAATGTGGTTTTTTTACAAGATTGTAACAAAATAGCGGCCTACAATTTTGATGTTAAAAAATTTGATAGCTATAACATCCAGGTTTTATAATCTACAAATGATTTGTGTAATAATCTCCTGTGAAAATTAGTATAAAATTTGTGGCCTTAATGTCTCCATGTCTTACACTGATGAACTCCATTGGTATTTCTGCCTGGCAGTTACTCCCAATTTAGATCAAACTAAGTGAAAGAATGGGGAAAGGATGTGCCTGTATTAGTCTGCTTCTTGATGTGAAGCACTTCAGAATAATGAAAAATAGCTTTAAATTAGATTTATATTCTAGATCTGGGAAATCTAATTTGGACTATGGTCATTTGTTTAGCATACAATGTGGTTCAAAAGCAACTGACACAAAGGTCACGTATAGCAGACATAAAAATTCATAGTATAACGGAGTTCAGATTCTAATGGGCTTTTTTTCAGTGCAGTTATATATAATTGAAAATGACAAACAAAACTTAAAAAAAAAATCCAAACTGAGCCATATAATAATAATAATAATGCCATTGGGACTAATATTTTCTCATGGATTTACCTTGTTGAAGCAGTTGTCAATATTTAAACACCAGAGATGCTTCTTCATCATAATGTTTTCGTTTCTGCAAAATCTTTATAAAACAATATCTGCATTAATCTAGACGTCATGTAGAGGGAATACAAGTATTCCTAGTTGTATTCAATTTTTCAAATGCTGTTTCTATCCCATATTTGATGGCGTAAAGCTGTATCATCCTGAAAAATTAATGTTAAGATTTTATTGAGCTTTTCTATACTAAGGTTAGGAGTATCTTTTATGAAGAGCCCTTTAAAAAAAGAAAATAAATGCATTCTATTGAGATATGGTAATAATGAATGTCAAAATAATTCTATGATTACCTGCATTTATAGACATAATATATGAGCTCCAGAAAAACAATATCCTGATAGTTGCTAATTAGGGTTCTTTTATTCTCTAGAAGAATGCTCTAGATAACTGTTTCAGTAGCTTTGTTCTCTTGTCATTATTACACAGTGTTTCTATTGCTTTCACACATTTGTTGGTATCTGCCAAGCAGAACCAAATTTAGCCTGAAGCCTAGAGGAAGATAGATGGAAAATATATTAGGTACATGAATGATAATTTGAAGGAACAAAAAGTGTTGAAAATTTTATGCTTATATTTTTCATTGCTCAAACTATTTGCCAAATTTTGCATATACCCATTATATACAAATGCAAATGTCAAACTGTACATCAACAAACAGAAGTTGTATATGCAAAAATACACCCAGATTTTTGTATTCGTCTTTTAATATTACACATACAGCAAGTTATTTGGAAAATTGACCAAACTAGCAGGAAATGTTCAGAGCACTTGGAAAATCTGGTATGACAATTCTGATTGTTATTAGAAAGCGTTAACTTTATGTTGAAAAATAATTCTCCACATATTCTCTGACATTAACATAACATCAAGTCTTCACTGCACATTACATCTTGCTGTGACACTTTTGACAATTATAAAGCTTTCTTTCTGTAACAAAAATTGTATATACACCACAAATTATTTCTAATGATAAAATTTGAATTATCATTAAATTAGAAAGGGTTTATTTTTTTCAGTTAGATATATTTTTTTTTTTCCCTTTATGAAACCTTATTATTTATAGGCTTTACTACCTAGTTAGTTCTAATGAAGAAAGTAATTTTCTTCCCAACTCTATACCTTACAGTAGCTGGACATGATATCATATGTACGTGTTTAGCCTCATTTCCTTTTTCCCTCTGCGTTGCGTGGAAGTATGAATGCTCTATTGTTTTGAATACTGGTTCTGAAAGTGTACCTGCAAAGATATACTTTCTCTCTTAGATGTATATAGCAGTTTACTTTTTTTTTGCCTAGCTGTCCTGAATCATCCTTACTCACAGTCCCTTTACAAGTCAATCATTGCAAAATGAAAAGAAAATTTATTCTCATTAAAATTATCAGATCTATGTTGAGTCAGATTTTCCCAAATTGTTCTAAGTAGTGGTACTGTAGGCAATATGTAGGTATAAATCACACTAGTCTGAAGCAAGACTGGTGGGTAAATTCTTATTATATTCTAAAAGATTTACAGTTCTGTACCATAAGCTGTATGCATTTTCATGATTACAAATTCTCATTTGTTATAATATTTCATTGTAAGTGAGAAGTGCACTTTATGTTTCTATTAATTTCGGGGTAAATTCTTTGTTTTGATTGGTGTGAACTGATCAGAGTCAAAGATCCAAACTGACTTGATTTGAAGCCTTTATGAGGTTATTTACTAATCAGTGTAGAGACAGTCTAACATTAGTGCATGAGTTTGCTTGCTTCTTATTTTGAAACTACATTAGTTCAGTACATAAAGTCATATTAAGCAGAATAGACTGTGCTTAGTAGCTCCGTTCTGCACATAAAATGATTTTATTATTGAAATTTGAATCTTTAGCCTTAAACTAAAGGCATGAATAGGTCTTAAGTTTCTTTTAGGAGAAGAATGTTTAGGTTTCTTTTTTAATTGTTATTACTTTTCTTCAAATCCCAGAAGAATGCTTAGATGCGGAATATTAACAAAGACAACGTTCTTGGAGACTTGAGGGGTGTAACAACTTTTAATCACTCTAAGTAATACAAACAAAAAGTTCAAAGTATTTTTTATTCAGTAACAAAGTAGCCTCAGACAATAAATAGTAAACAATTTTCCTTTTCAAATTTTCATCTTTAAGCCAAGAAAATACTGGTGAAAGTCACAATCTGTCTTCCACTTTGTGGCCAGTATGTTGGGGATTATTTTTGCTAAGAATCACTTATATTAAAATCTAGGCAACAGAAATACTCTTGTCCTGGATACCATAAATTAGCAGTATTCTATTCTCAACCACATATCGTCTCAGGGAATAATCAACACTGCCACATACATGGTAAAATGCCTTCCCTGGTGTGTGAGATGTAATAAAGTTGTGAAGACTGGTGCTCCCGTGCATCTGTTGAAATAACTAGCTGTCAGTTGCTATGGAAATTGGAGAAGAAAAAGCCTCCTGGTGATATAACTCCTCCCATCTTTTTCCCAGACATGCACAGAAATGCACACACACACATACATACACCCATATTAACAACAACAACAAAAAAATTGTGTGCTATTTCTGCTATTTCATATGATCTAGTACTGCTTTCAAAAAACAGAACAAAATGCCAAAGAAACCACAAACCAACTTTTTTTTTTTCTTTATTTCTGTAACTCTGGACATTGTCGTGTGGAAAGATTGTTAAAACGCTGAAATTATTAGATGAAAAAAATATTCTGAATATTTTAAACTATATTAGAATTATATCCTTCATGAATGCTGGCATATGTATGGATATCTCAAATATATGGAAATATTTTAAAATGTATATCATGATCAGAAAAGTTTTCAATGAACTTTTGATTTTTCTTTTGATAATTCTATTGTGATACACTCTATGCCAATGTGCATAGGTGCTGCTGCCACAGTGCTATCACCTTACAGACATTTAATCTCCCTCATCCAAAATTATTTAAAATATTTATGGTCTTGCTTGAGCCACTTCTGTGGGCAATAAGGGAACATAATGAAACATTTTAACTTTGATACGGCATGACTATGTCATGATAGCTTCTTAGATAAAATTTCAGAATGTTGACATTTAACAAGTTCCTCTATGTAACCTGCTAAACCATTTCAACTACTATTGATGGTTTTATCTATAAAAAAAAAATATCCTTTTAATCACTGGCATCAATTTACTTTCCATAGTACTTATAGAATCATAGAATCATAGAATGGTTGGAGTTGGAAGGGACCTTCAAAGGTCATCTAGTCCAAGCCACCTGCAAGAAGCAGGAACATCTTCAACTAGATCAGGTTGCTCAGAGCCTCATCCAGCCTGGCCTTGAACGTTTCAGGGATGGGGCATCCACCACCTCTCTGGGCAACCTGTCCCAGTGCTCTACAACTCGCATTGTAAAAATTTTTTTTCTAATACCTAATCTAAACCAACCTCCTTCTAATTTAAACCCATTACCCCTTGTCGTATCACAACAGGCCCTACTGAACAGCCTCTCCCCATCTTTCCTGTAGGCCCCCTTGAGGTACTGGAAGACGGCTATCAGGTCTCCCCGGAGCCTCCTCTTCTCCAGACTGAACAGCCCCAACTCTCTCAGCCTGTCCTCATAGGAGAGGTGCTCCAGCCCTCTGATCATCTTTGTGGCCCTTCTCTGGACCCTCTCCAACTGGTCCATGTCCTTCTTATGTTGGGGACTCCAGAACTGGACACAGTACTCCAGATGGGGTCTCAGCAGGGCAGAGTAGAGGGGCAGAATCACCTCCCTCGACCTGCTGGCCACGCTCCTCTTGATGCAGCCCAGAATGCGGTTGGCCTTCTGGGCCGCAAGGGCGCATTGCCCACTCATGCTGAGCCTCTCGTCCACCATCACTCCCAAGTCTTTCTCCTCAGGGC
>WHYT01015392.1:34840-105512 GCA_009806455.1 Tetrax tetrax
GCCGCGCTCCCGTGACGCGGCGCCCGCCCCCGGCTGGGCGGTGTGGCCTGCGGGAGCGGGCGGGCCGTGGGGGCGGTGTCGGAGCCGCTTCCGGCGGGCGAGGGGCCGGCGCAGGTGCCCGTAACGGAGCGGCGGCGCTTCGAGCAGGATGCCGGGGCTGGTGGTGTTCGGCAGGCGCTGGGCCATCGGCAGCGACGACTTCGTCCTCCCGGGGGCCTTCGAGCTCTTCGTCAGGCTGCTGTGGTAAGGGGGCGCGCGGGGACGGGGCCGGACGGGGCCGGCGGGCAGGCGCTCCCCGCCCTCGCCCCGGGGGCCGCTTCCCGGCGCGGCCGCCGGCTCCTCCCGCGGGCGGGCGAGGTTTGCGGTCCGCGGGCGGCCGACCGACCGACCGGCTTCATCGGCGGCGTTGGATCCTCGGCGAGGAGAGCGGCGGGTTTGTGACGGAGCCCCCCGACCTCCCCGCTCGTCTGGCGTGATGTCCGCACGGCGCTGTCTTCTGTACGCACGGAGCCGTCAGCGCTTGGTTGTGTTTAATCGCTGACTAGTGCTAAGGCGGTTTCGTTACTTCAAGAATTAATATGATAATTCCTTTGTTTAGATCAGCCTGGGATCTTTAGGATCTGGGGAAGCGAGTAGCACCATAAAGGGAGTCTGTTGCTCGGTCTGCAAACGACGTTGTTGTAATTGGTGCTGTGTGTTCTTACAGTCGTTTAATTCTGACAAATTCCTTATATAACAACTCCCTTTCTGTTAATCTGTGTGGAATGCTTTCGTTAAGATGAATACTGTTTATCGGGTGATTTCTTTGCAGTGTGCACTTTTCCCTTCCAGCTACAACTTTCGTTATCTTACTTTCCTGTAGGTGGATTGGAATTCTTGCGCTTTACACAGTTCATAAGGGGCGGTTTAACTGTCCTGGAGGAGGATTACTGCACAGCTACTTGCTCGTCCTCCTCATTCTCCTTGCTTCTATAATATGTGCGTTGTCTGCTCTGGTATATGTCAGTATGCAAGGTAAATAGTTAATAATAATATTGTATGTTTGTGTAGTAAGATTGTAATATATATGGTTTTTTAGTCTGGAGTTGACATTAAAAAAACCACAATGCAAAAAAAATGAAGTGGTTTAATAGTACTCAAGCTTGACAAACTGTTTGTCAGCATTAATGCATTTGCTGTGATGGTATTACCTGTGTTAGTCAGGAGTCTAAGATAATAACTGGACGCAGTAGCCCAGGGCAGCCAGGGGTGATGCGTTCATTGCCGTCCAGAGCATCTTGAAAACTTCCCCGACTTTCACTCTCAGTACGTGGCCTTGAATGGAACGCTGCTCAAGCTCTCTGACAGGAATGTAGGGGAATTTATCCAAAATCAATTTCTCCTCTGAGGTATCATGTTAGCTTTGCCTTGCACAGGCAGAATTAGTCATGTCTTGCAAAAGTTTATTAGCTGCAGTGCTTGAGAAAAAAAAGACATAGGAAAGTGATCTGTATAAATGTCATAGTAAAACTAACACAATAAGTACTATTAAATAGAACAGGTCTTGCAGCTTAAAGTGAATGGCTAAACAGAAGTAAGGACCCCAGTGCAACTTTTAGTCATGTTTATAAATGCTTTATTTGCAATTAAAAATGCTAGGAAAGTTTCTTTTTGTTTTGTTTTTCCCTGGTGAGGCACCTCGTTATTAAAGTAATGCTAGGAAGATTAATTTGAAATATGTGTGTGGTCTCTGGAGTAATAGATGAGACCCTGCAATTTCTAACATACTGATTCTGTCAACACACTGTAAATAAAAGAGTATTTAAATTATTTAAGTGAAAGAAGCATAGAGAGTGTATGAAGAGAAAATGTGACAGAGCAGAAATGTGAATGATAATCCTGGCCTTGAGTCTAACCATTAATTTTCCTAAAGTTTCCAGAGGAGAGGAAGGAAGATTAGCCAAGTTACGCTGTTTATATCAAAGTTGAGGAGATGAGAAATGTAACTGTAAATAGCAAGGATAAAAGAGCCGTGTTTAGTATACAAGTACAGCTGCAAGGCCAGTATAACTAAGAAACTGAAGAATTCTGAGTCTGAATTTCCAAGAAAACTAATGGCGAGGTATCTTGGGCTTTGGTTACGATGTGTGAATTTGAGAGCAATGGTTCTTGTACCACCGCTTGCGCTGTACCGATGCGGTCATTAGTGATGCCAGTGGTGAACCTGACTGGAGAACCCATACACTGGGTTGTGGTGCTGGGAAAAGAAAATTGTTTTCAGGAACCACAGTTCCACCTGATTGTGTCTGTGTAAGCAACCGTGCTGCTGAAGTACAGGCTACAACACGGGAGTGGGAATAAGCAACCACTGTATCAAGGGCTTTTTAAACAAGTTTGTCACTGGATGTGAACTCCAGCTTTACAATTAGCAAATAGTTTCCAAAGTTGTTTTGGTTCTGCAGTGTTTTAAGCCTTTACAAGTTATCCAGCCTACACATGAGCACACACCCCCTGCCACCTCATTGTCCTGTGGTCAGCAAGCTGGTTTAAGGGGCTGAGCTGACCAAAGGTTATTCCCTTTTTCATTGCCTAAGAGTGCTCAAAGGAAGAGATTATTTAGTAAGCTAACAATACAGAAAATAGTCTAAGGAGTATTTGTCCTGGTAATGGTCTTAATTCCGTTCTCCTAAATAAGAACATGAATAAATTTATTATTTAGTGACCCAGTAAAAGGAACTTCTTTGTAGCCCTGCAAAGTAGCATCTGAAAATGAAATATTCAGCCAGCTAAAAGTTAAATAGAATAACAATAAAAGCAGGCACCAAAAGTCATAAGGAACTGTAGGTGAACCAACACTCCAGTGTGGCAGCTTTGGCTTACGCTGGGCACAGCACTACTACCTCATGTTCACTGCAGAACTCCCTCTGACTAGAGAGTGATTTTTGGGGTATTAGTAGAGTAGATTCTAAGAATCATGGCTATAAACCAATTGCTGGGGGGTTTTTTTGTGGGTTTTTTTTTTTTTTTTCACTTTTTTTCAGTGATAGCTTTCCATTACTATGAAAATAAATACCTTACGCTTTCAATTAAGGTTCTTCCTTTCTGCAAAGCTCAGAAAGTTCATGTATCTGAGTAGAATTTTATGTACTTAAGATGCACTCAAACAGTTCTTGTTTTGAATTTTCCCTGTAATTTCAGGAACCATTTCTAATCCAGGCCCAAGAAAATCACTTCCCAAGTTACTTTATACTCGTCTGCTTCTCTATTTGCCTGAATTCATCTGGGCTGTTGTGGGAGCTGTGTGGGTGTCAGACAGCAGCGTGCGCTGCGAGAAGACTGTGATAAATGTCGTCATTGGGACAGTTATTGCAAGGTAAAGGTGTCTCCCTCCAAACCTTGATAGTGTACGTGAAACTGAAAATACTGCTTACATGGGGTTTTTGTGTGTTTATTGAAGGCTTTTTCCAGCAGCTGGAGACTTTGATGTTTCTTAGAAATTATTGTCGTTTCTCACAAAGGGTTTTCATTGTGGAAGGGGAAGAATTTTTAAATCTAGGTTGCTAGAATGAGTTGGTATCCTTCCGTAAACAAGCAGAGCTTCTTGCCTTGAGAGAGCACGTGCTAGAGTGAAAGAAAGGAGGTGAAGGTCAGAAGGGGTAAGAGAGGTAGATGAGAATGTAGGAAGCTGGATAAATGTGAAGAGGGTTGTAACTACATCACTTAACTGGTGGTGAAAAGTGGAGCCTTCACACATCTGCATTGCTGTTCCCAAAGCACGGGGCTGTGGTTCTGGGTGGTGCCCTGTGTGAAACGAGCTGACAGCCGTGTGTTGTGCCTAGTGGACTGAAAGCCAACAGAACGTAAGATGGTAGCAGATGGTGTTCCTACAGTATTTCATTCCTAACTTTGTTTTCTGTCCGTCAGGATCTCTAATTGTGTTTTCTTGCATACTTGTCAGAAGGATCTGGTTTCATGGTCTTTTTGTCTCGCTTCCTTCTGTTTTGCAGCTGGATTATCATCATCTTTACCGTCATTGGCGTTGTAATCGTCTTTGATCCGCTCGGGGGGAAAAAGACATTCTACCTCGCCAGTAGTGTAAATCGGAACCTGGAAAGCAGTCAGTCAGGGCAGTTGCTGTATAATGTGAAGAACACTGCCACCAGGGTCTGGGAAAAAAGAATCCGGTTACTGTGTTGCTGTATTGTGCAAGATGATGACCATCGAGTGGCTTTTACAAGCATCGCAGAGCTTTTCCGCACCTACTTTTCAGTAAGATGGAAAGCTTTTCTTTATGTTCTGTTGACTAACTCTGAATTTGCAGACACTACAACACATATGTACCTTTGTTCAGCCAGAGGTCCCTGCTGCCCTGTCCCTTGAAATCAGGTTTTGAATATGCCAATTTCAGAATTAAAGGTGATTCTCATGTAAGATAGGTGCCATTAATTTTTCCATCCCTTTAGCAAAGACTTCTCTCCCTTCACACGCATGAAGGGCTGTGAGAAAACAGTATTCTCTCTCCTTAGGTGAACATCTAGTCAGGAGAACAAGGGTGAGTTTCTTTTCCTCACTATGCAAAGATCAGGGCATTCTTCCTACTGCCGAGTAAGGAGTCATACCCGTAGCAAAGAATCGGACTACATTCTGCCCATTAAAAAAATGAGCCCCACAGTCTATTAAGGCAGTCTTCTCATTCTGAGCCACTTCGGAGCATTACCAGACTAGAGTGCTATATGCACATGCAGGAAGCTGCTTTTTGGAAACAGAGAGCATCTGCCAAATTGAAGTCTGCATAGTGTTGATGTAGCCCAAATTTATGACATCTACTACTCTGGCAGTCGTGTTTCAATGCTGACTTTGAAATCTGTTTGTGATTCAAGACTAGTAATTCTTGTTCGTTCAGCAGCACTTGGGCATGATTGACAGCTACAGCCTACTGAGTGGTTTATAGGGTAAAGGGTGTGAGTCAGCTGGAGAGATGACTGCCCCAGACTGCTGAATAAAAACCCTTCAGCCTTCTCCTGTGTGAAATCCTCCTTCGTTGTTCTCAGCATAGAGGACTTTTCACATAGAATTTTTCACATAGTGGTCCAGAACAGCGATCAGTAATGTCTGAATCGTTATTTGCCATATGGCTGAGCAGGTCCTCTGTCGGGTATTTTGTTACGCAATGACATTCGTGTGTGGAATTGTCATCGGTCTTACTGAAAAAAAATTCTGTATGGATGAAAGGGATGGGAGGTTAAATGCTGCTGTGGCCTGTTTCTCCAATGCACATTTCCTCTGTGTGAAAGCTCTTTATATAAACAGAAAAAATAGAATTCTTTGTGCATTTTCTTATGAGATAGTCTTGCCATGTTGTCGTGTGGGATAGTTTTAAGCACACTCTCATTTTTTTGGTACAGGACACTGATCTGGTGCCAAGTGACATAGCAGCTGGTTTGACTTTGCTCCATCAAGAGCAAGATAAAATGGAAAGTTGCCCCAAAGAGCCCGAAGAAGTCCTGTGTCATTCTCCATCATCTCTTGTGGTAAGATAGAATTGTTGCAATTTCTGGTGCAATTACTCTAGGAGATGGTGCCAGATGTGCAGTTCTCTACACAAGAGTGTTTTGGTTTTGTTTTTTTTAAACAAGATTAAACAGTACTATAAAAATTCACAACAATTTAAATTATTAATACATGCAGTGAAAACATCTTGATGAGTTTGCAGTCAAAAGATTCGTCTGTTTTTGCATACATGGAACTTAGATATGAATTAAGTACAAAAGGACCCATTTAGTACATTTGATCATTGTTGAAGAGCTGGGAGAGGAAGGGAACAGAGACAAAATTTGTATTTAGAACGGAAAAGGTAGTCTCTTGGTATTGTGGTGTGTTTGAATTACGTCTGCTGCAAATATCCAGACAAGGTAAGAAGTGAAAATAGCATCTCTCACATACTTTCAAATGATGTGTTACAGTTTGCTAATTGATTTTTGCTAGTATTCTGTGGTAAAGTGCCTTTGTAAATTATTTTACCTTCTTTTGGTCTGTGTTACATAGAAGTATGTAATTCTACTTCAACCAGTGCATTTCTGTCAACTTCTTTTTGAATCCAGCCCATATGATGGTGTCATGCTTTAAAAGACCTTACCAGAGAGATCTGCTACAGACTTTAGCCGTTCCTTTGACACCCTTAAGTAACATATTTGGAGTGAGTGTTGATTTCAGTATTGAGCTTATAAGTATTGGAAGAAACTGATTTAGTGAGAGCTTTTCAAGATTCTTAAGTTGTGTAGCTGTGTAAGTAAACACATTTTCTTCCTGGAATATGAGTGGTTATTTTTAGTTCCTCTTGGACCTCCAGGTTTTCCTTTTGGATAGTACATATTTCATCATGCTCTTATTTCCACTGGTCTGTGTTCAGGTCTTATTCTGGGGCTGCCTAACACCTTTCTTCCTCTCGCTCCTTCTCTGTGTCCTTTCAGACAGATGATTTGGATATTGAACTGGAGAATGCTACTCACTATATGCTGTTTGCCGCAGCTGCTTATGGCTGGCCCTACTACATATACACCAACCCGTTTACTGCGCTCTGTAAGCTCAGTGGTGACTGGTAGGTTTGATCAAGAGCTTAAAAACACATAGCTTCCTTTTATTTAACTAGTGTTAGCAGAAATAGTTTCAATAGCAGTATTTTTGTTGCATTTAATTATATCACTCTTGGAGGTACGTGAGCTTGACTGGTAGAATTATCTTTCACAAATTCAAATATCTTTCCACCTTCAGAAACAGATTAAGTTTTGTTTCTTAAGAAAAGTTTGTGATTTAAATAAATGAAATTCATTTAGCAAAATGACAAAGGAAGAATTGGAATTAAACCCAACATGTTTTAAAATTAGGCTTTTTAGAGCTGCCTTTTGGGCACATACGAATGTATAGAAATAGAAGTGTATCAATAGTTTTCCCTGTCTTAAAGGAATTAGCAAAAGTTACCTGTCCCTCCAGCCTCCATTTTATTCCCTTTTCCCTCTTTACTCAAAAAAAATGTTTACGGTCAGTACTGAAGTATGCGTAATGCTGTGTAGAATTACTGTATATTTAAGTGACCACTGATGTTGATGACTGTAACCACAATTTTCTTAATTAGTAACATGAAATTATTTAATCTACTGAAATGTAAATAACTTGGGGAAGAAAAATACCACATAATACAATGGAACATGAAATAAGCCTGCTGTACAGAATTTGGTTTGAATTTACTTTTTGCTTGTTTGTATTTTCTGTCACTGGCCTGTAGTTTTAAGAATTCTTTACTTATTGCATTTTTTTGCTCTGCTGGTAGTCCTGTAGCAACGGTGTAGTTGCCAGTCCTCAAAGTGAAAATGTATGGCATGCTACTCAGGGAAAACCAGGTTTGTGGGCAGAGGTTACATCTTGTATCAGACTACTGGTACTATTGGGAGAGAAAAAAAAAAAAAAAAAAGAGCATTTGATTCCTGGCAGAAAACTTCAGCAAGTGTAACTGAATTTGATTCCTTGAAAGGAAACCTAAAAAATTTGAACATGAAAGTTTTTCTCTTCTGTGTTTGTTAGTTGCGGAAATAGACCAACAGATTCTGATATAACTGGCAGTGATCGTCATAACATTCACTTTGGATCCATCCTAAAAATAACAGGACTGCAGTACAGAGACTTCATTCATATCAGTTTTCATAACAAGGTAAACAATCTGGACAGGCATTCAACAAAAAAGCTTAGTGGTTAATTCAGTGAAAGCAAGGGGTGAAGTTTCTACTTTGCCATTATAAAGTGCAAGGTGCAAAGCCAAATGAAAACAGGCCCTGAAACACTAAATTCTGATTATTTTTTTTTTCCTAATTCAAAGGAAGAGCCACAAAACCACTGACGTTAATTTGTCTCAGTATTGCAATAAAGGCATTTATAATACCTTGATAAGAAAATAGTATTCAGCTTCTTTCCATAATACAATAAAGAGAGCTCAATAAGAGAGCTTTCAGAAGGCGAGAAGAAATGCTTATTCTTACAAAAAGTTGGTGTCTTTACTGATTACAGTTTTCCCCTCCAGATCTATGAGATTCCATTTTTTGTTGCTTTGGATCACAAAAAAGAAGCTATTGTGGTTGCAGTGAGAGGAACCTTGTCTTTTGAGGTATCGTCCATCTGATAAACATAATTAGCTTTATAGAGAAGGGTGATCTCCTGGTATCTAGAGGAAATTGTGTTACTCTGGCACGTGTGAAAACAACTCGCTCGCAGGTATGAGTCTTGCAGGCTTAAGCTGTAAGCCCCCTGTCCTTGGAGGGGTAATATTCCCTGGGCCACTGGAGGGGAGCGTGGAGAGCGGGCAGTGGTAATTCCTTTTTACTGTGAGTGGAGGTACGTTTGTAATGGCTGTGTTTGGGGCTTGGAAATAGTTGCTGAAATCAGAGTTGTTATTGCTCTGTGTATTTGCGTGGGTGGTGGTTTATGGTGGGTTGTGTTTTGTTGTCCCTGTGACAATGTTGAGTAGCAGAGCACGACCCATCAGCCATGGAGCCCTGCACAGGCGCCTGACAAAAGCTGTCATCTTTACAGGACATTCTCACTGATCTGTCAGCAGATTGTGAAGACTTGACGCTGGAGGATGTCCTAGAGAATGGCTTTGTGCATAAGGTGCGTGCAGTCCGTAGCTGTTCATAAATCACTTCAGCAGTAAGAAAGCAATAAGCACCAGAGATCCTTTAGTTGAACAGGAAGAGTATTCTCCTTGTGAGATGGATTGCACAAACTTTTTCAGTGTCTTGGTTGTTGAATCAGATACTGCCTCTGGAACTGCGAGGCAGAATTTGTAACCCTCTTGTCAGTCTTTATGTCCTTATTAAATATTCAAAAACCTTTTTAACCATTACATACAAGACCACTTGGTTATAACTGGACCTCTGTCAGGAGGAGGTTAAAAGAGAAGTCCAGCTTTGCAAAAAGAAAGTTGTTCTGTGATGTTGTAGTATTTAAAGTACACCTGTATCACACTTCAGGTTAGATATACCCTTGTCTTCTAACTTTAATGTTGTCTTGTAGGGAATAACTCAAGCTGCAAATTACATCTATCGAAAGCTAATAAATGATGGAATTTTAAACCAGGCTTTCACAATTGCTCCAGTAAGTTACCTTCCGGAAAACTTAGTTTGCCAGAAAAATTACACAAAGCTTTTTCTGTGTCCGTCTGTGTCTCAGTCTTCTCTTTCTGTCTGTAGGAATATAAACTTGTGATAGCTGGTCACAGTTTGGGTGGTGGAACAGCTTCCATCTTGGCAATCATGCTCAGGAACTCTTTCCCAACATTGAGATGTTACGCCTTTTCTCCCCCAGGAGGACTTTTAAGGTAAGAAACTTTTGTTACTTGGTTCTGTGTCTAGGAGGTAAAAATCTTCGAGGTAATTGACAGATGCGTTAGCTGGTAACTCCGGGCTTGACTCTATTAAGAGTTTGTTTGTCCATTCTCCACTGGGATTAGATTTGTTCCATCTTGAGTTGCAGTCGAGTTCTGGGGGGACTATTACAGAATGCAATATATCTAGTGAATGCTGTCAGGTACTATAACTAGAGTTTGAAATAAGTGTTTTGGAAACAAAATGCTCACCTGACTAGTCTAGCCCGGCTTGTTTGACTTCTACACATACCATCATGGTCAGCATCGGCGCTACTCTGTCACCTGTAGCGAGTAGGTCAGAAGGCCTACTGCAGAGTGACTGCTATTGCCACACATTTGTATTTTATTGCCTGATAAAGATAATCATAAAACTAAAGTGTGCTAAAGTGTGTGTATCTCTTTAGCATATCTAAAGTGTCTCTTTTTTTTTTTTTTTTTTTTTTTTTTTTTTTTTTTTTTTTTTTTTTTTTTTTTTAGCAAATCACTTGCAGATTACACTAAGCACTTTATTGTTTCAGTCATTGTTGGAAAGGACCTTGTTGCAAGGTGAGATGAAAATATTTTTAAATGGTTCTTTCAGGGATGCATTAGATTGCAGAGAATAGGACTCTTCTTTACTTTGTTCTTTGCGTGTTTAAACAGGTTAAGTATGCCCAACATGGAGGATTTAAAGAGAAGAATAGTGAGAATTGTGGCAAACTGCAACAGACCCAAGGTAACTAAGTGCGGTTCCTGGTTAAAAGTCAGTGGAGTCGTTACCTGGGTTAAACCCCAGCTTTACTGCAGTGACGATTGGTGTGTGTATTTCTGATCTTACAGGAGTTACAGTTGTATTTGGGAACAGGAGTGTTTTCTTTAATTCAGCAACATTTGTGTTAGTCTCTTACCCTATAAAGCTGTCTTGTTGGAAACTGAGATTCAGCGAGACCTGGAAGATATCTGTGCACAACATCCAAGATCTGCAATTATTTGTTTGCTAGCTTTGCTGATAAAGGAAACTATTAAAAAAAGAAAATTAAAAGAAAAAAACCAAAACAAACCAGCTAAAAAGGTGAAAAATCAGTAGGATTACTTTAATAACCATTTAGTATCAGTAAGTAAACAAATCAGTGGTTTTACTTAAATTTTGCCTTCAGACTTCATTTGGAAACCACATATTTCTCTGTTATGGTGTTAATTGCTTGCCTCTTCTTTTTACTGTTAGTGAGAAAACCGGTTTTGAAAGTGCTGGAAGTGATGTCAGGCAAGATGATACTGGAGGTAGAGAGGAGTGGCTTAAGGATTCAAAACTGCTGTTTCTGCACATGTACAGTTAAATCTGCTGTACTCACAAGATCTCCGTGTAGTCCCAGGATGAGGGGTCGCGAGAGGGCCTGGGTGATATCATAAATACAGCATAAGATAACGGACAGTTAGAAGTTACAGGTGCAAGAATATGTAGATCTGCAGAGCAGAATCCACACAGAATAATTCAACTGGTAAAAAGGTTGTAATGTTTTCTGTAGTGTTACCAGTGGCTTGGGTTAGATATCAGGAAAAGAGATGTTCCTGTGGGGAAAATTCAGTAAGGTTTTATCGAAGAAAAAGTTTGGGGAGCATGTGCACACAGTCGTTTCTAATCTTTTAATTGTAGTTTCAGATGACATGCATGCAGGCACACAACTAGAAGTTACTTGAACAGTTGCCAAACCTTGATTTGACTGTTTTTTCTTTCTGAATTCAGTACCAGATTTTGCTGCGTGGGTGTTGGTACGAAGTGTTTGGAGGAGATCCAGATAACTTCCCAACTGAGCTGGATGGTAGAAACCAAGACGCGCTCACCCAGCCGCTTCTAGCTGAGGAGAGTTTAATGGTTCATCGCTCACCTTCATACAATGCGCTTGAGGATGAACCACACTTAAATTCACCGCCTCAGTATCCTCGTCTGTATCTTCCTGGAAAGATTATCCATATTGTAGAAGAATCCAGCTCTAGGAGGTAAGTAGAATAATGAATGCACTGTGTTTTCCTAAAATCTACTTGGAGCTGCTTCTCACTTTCACAGTACGTGTTTCCAGCTCTGCGTCTCAGCTGCTTCTCCAGTATCCATCTTTGGTTATTGTGCACTAGCCAGCCTTTCAGGTTTTATTCTGTGCCTCTGTGCTGCTTTCTGTTTCGCTTTGAGCGCTATTTACGCCTGCGTGCCGTATCCTGCCCATACACTGCATGTGCTGAAGTGATGACTTTAAACAGTAAGACTGTGAGGTTCAGCCTTGGCACGCCGCAGGTCCTGCCTGAGACCGTGGATCTTGTAATGGCCTGGTAGCAGTGAAGTGATAACAAAACACCTGGCTATTTACATGGATAGTGATGGTGAGAAAGAGGCAAAATATTGCCGCTAATACCAGCACAGCCAGACGGGAGAGCTCCGCTTGCCCCAGTAACCAGTGTGCCCATGCAGCCCTCAGTTTCCTGTATTTTGCTGCTGTTCTGTGGATGCAGGAAGAGCAGAAAAGCTGAAACTGCTGGAAGGGTGAGGGTTGTGGTTTTGTTGGGGCAGTGTTGTGTTTAGGGGTAGGTTTTTTTTGTTGTTTGTGTGTTGTTGATGTAGTGCTTTTTAAGACTAAACAACCTGAAACAGCCCACAAGCTAGACATTTCATTCTAAAATAGAAATAAGAGCATCTGTAGCTTCCACAGAACCATCTTACAGAAGGGAAAAAATCTGTACCTTATAGAAAAGGGCTGGAGAAGAAATCCACGTTTTCCCTCCCATTCAATAGATCAGTATTTTATTTAAGCTTCACATCTTTGATGTTTAACAATTTTAATACTGGTTTTACAGATTAAGTACACCTGTGACCTGGCAGGTTTGATTGATGGCTGCTCTTCTACTTTACTTTATTAAGGCCATCTATTTTACATGACAGCACAGCAGCTAATCATGTTGGGGTTTTGTTTTGTTTTTTTCTTAACTGGACTACACACACATGCTCCTATTAGGTACTGTTCTGTAAAATAAGATCCTAAATACATCATATGTGCAGCATTGAATCTGGTGTCCTGTCTCTACTGCTCCCACTGTGCCTTATTCCCTCAATTTGCCATTAGCATGTGAATGTGCACTGTTCATCCCCTCACCCCCCTTTGCTCAGGCTGTTCCGTGTTTCTTTGAGCAGGATTATGTGCTGGCTCCTTTCACTGTTGAGGCGCAGTATGGCTTGGTGTAGTTCTGCTTTAGGGACGTTGAACGGCAGCGTTTCCACCTGTTCCTCTCTAGGAGCCCACCTTCCCCCAGGGAGGAGGTTCCAGTCCCTCCCTGAGCAAGGTCAGAAGGCTCCGGGTTCTCTGTTCCAAGCCTGGCGTTAAGCACCAGTTCTGACAGTCTGAGTTGTTGTAGTTGTGGTGTGGTTTCATTTTGGTTTTGGTTTGTTTTTATTTTTCAGATTGTGCTCTTCAGATATTAAATATACAGCAAGATGGTCAAACGAAACAGTCTTCAGCAGCATTTTAATAAGTCCCAAGATGATAACAGACCACATGCCAGATGTTGTGCTCAAAGCGCTCAACAGTTTGTCTCAGGAACATGGCGCTTGTATTTCTTGTCGAACACGGGAAGGTGACACCAACGTGGTATAACCACTGCGCGGAGGTGAAGTGTGGGGTGGTGTTTTATTGCAGGTTTCAAGTATTCAGGACACATTCATTCCACTGTCATACGTAAGTGGATTTCAGTACTTTTCTCACATTGCATAAAATAAACAAGGGTCTGTCAAGACCCTTGCCTCTGTAATGACCTCAAGTAATTATGCTGGGTAAAGCACAGTCTGCATTTATCCTGGAGGCTGAGCTTTTACACAAGGGCCGGTGTGACAAGGTCTAACTCACCCTGCATGTGCTGGCACACAAGCTGAGGGGTCAACTGAATATTTGACCACAGTGAGTGCATGAGGACAGCTTGGCCTATGCATTACAGCAGAGCCCTGGCAGACCTTAAAAATATATATATATATTTAGGAAAAAAAAAAAATCCAGTTCTGTTTCAGTCACTTCAGGTCATTTGTTGTAGTACCCTGCGCCCATCCTTCGCAAGGCCTGCTGGGTGCCGTGTGACAGGCAGCGACAGCAGGGCGGCTGTGCCAGCTCAGCGGCTGGAGGCGGGTGCGTGAGCGGGTCTGGGGGTGGCAGTGTGCAGGCAGGCTGCCCCGCGGGTTAATCAAGCAGTGCTGATCGATTGCACTATTTTTTTCTTACAGATTGTGGTAGTATCTTGGGGAGGGGACACAGGCAGAGTGTTCTGGTTCAATGCTGCTTGGATATACATGTGCAATATTCTTTAATCTACCTGTCTTTTGTATTTGTTGGTCTACATGACTACTTTTATTGATTTTAAGCTAAATATGTAACTATTTAATGAGAGAGAGGAAAAAAAAAAAAAAAAATTGTTCATGCCCTGGCATCATCTTGGTCAGAAGCTCTAGCTCTGACTACCAAGAGCAGCGATCTAGTTTTGCCAAAAACCATAAAACTACTTCTACTTATTCTGAAATAAGTGGATTCTTTGTTTCTAGTGTGTAACTATTTTAACTTTTTTTTTTTTTTTTTAAAGGCTCAACAGCATTTCTTTTTAAAAAAAAATTGATAGAACTAAGTAAAATATGATGTGGCTGAGAATAACTGTGTGGATGTTCTTGCTGTGATACTTAACATGGAGACAAAATAAAATGCACGCTACAAACCTGTCATCTTATGTTCAGGTATGCTGTGTGAGACAAAATGTAGTTGTTTATAGCTGTTCAGAGATGTGCAGCAAGGTAAGCCAGCACCAACAGCGAAGGCCTAGCACCTGCCTCTTGCTTGAGGAGGTGGCAGTGGTGCCACAGTGTCACCCAGCAGCAGATCCTGTGGCAGGGGGCAGCAGGCTGGAGAGTTATGACCCTGCTGTAGCTGTTGAAGACAACAGCTCTACTGCACCAGGGCCATCCTTCTACTTCAGTGGTTGGTAAGTAACACTTTTAGAGGAAAATACGTAAGTACTTCTGTTTGCATGCAACAGTGAAACAGGTATTTTGTTCCCCAGTTGTCAGCAGCTTTAAACAGTGTATAAGCAGCACCAGGGGCTAGTAAGAACTCAGCTGCTGCAGCAAGGCCTCTAAAGAAATGATGTCAAGTACCTTTTTAATTGTGGCTCTTTGCGTCAGGGCATCACTGCAAAAGCGTGTCCTTAGCACACCTCACCCTTAGTGACAGTGGTACGAGAATGAGGACATGAGCTCAGAAACTCAAGCATTACCACGCATGTGATTCAAGGATTTATTAAGTCATACATGCAAAACATACTGCTAATTGCATTAGCAAAAGATCAATGTAAAAATCTCACAATTCTGCAACTTTTTTTAAAAATTTTGCTTTAGTGGTTGAAAGGGTGTAGTTCACCATTGTATTCCTGCCCGTTTAGGATGTACAGAACATTAGCACTAATTTACAGAACCTCACAGACCCAAGTTACCATTACTCCATCTATGCTGCACATGGACTGACATAAAGAACACTCGTCTGCATTAGTAACGTTACAGTGCTGGGGACATCTGGCAAATCGTGATGGTTGAGAAGGTTCATCGTTTATAGCGGCTTAAAATATAAAAATTACTAAAGTGTGTAAAGCTGCTTCACATGATTTTTACACCTAGTTAATAGACTAAAAGCTCCTCAGAAAGCATAGAACTTACTGGGACAAAAATAACAGGAAAATTACAGAGGATATGCTTGAACATTCTACTCTACAAAAAAAAAAAAGAAAGAGGCAATTTTTTATGAGCAAAAAAGGTTTTAAAATAGAAGTTATATTGCTCAGGAAGAAGAGCTTCTACAGGAAAAGCATTTGTGACACAACAGTTGTGGGAATGACTGGTTCAGAGTTGTACCTAAATAAATGCCCTACTTGAAATTCAAAGGAATTCACCTACCAACACCAACCTCTCTTCCACTCTGCACCTCTGGGAAAGTGATCGTTGATTTTAACCTGCACTAAAAATCAATTCAGTTTCAGCCAGCCTGGCAGTGTAGTGTAAGTACAGTGACAAAATACTGTCTGGCCCTGTCATTCGATCCAATCCCATATTTCATTTATCCATCACAATACGATGCTGTTCAAAAGGACTACGCTACACTTCAGTAAGAAGAGTTACTGATTTTTTTAAAATCACAGCAGCAAGAACTAGATTGCAACCAAGCCCTCACCAACGATAAAGCATTTTACACTGCGACTCGAGGGTGTCAGCCACTGGCAGAGATTAAGGGTTGCTGTACAACGCTATGCAATGACTGTGCATTGAGAAAACACGTCAGAATAAAACACATTAGAGTGCAGTGTTTCGCTAATTATACGGTACTGTTACTTACTGTGAAAAACTAGAAAGTGTTTTTGCATTTTCTAACAGAAATTAGAGTCATCTTCAAGAAGAATCTGTAAAAAACAGTTTAGTGCTTAGTGTTCAGAGCACAACAATGCAACTTAGTTCAGCAGATAGTTTGGCAACACTTAATTGAGCAAGAATAGGATTTTAAAAATAAGGCTTTACATAGGTTTGTCTTTTCAGGAGTTTGCTTTTAGAAGAATTCAAGATAACCTTCATCCTTTAAACAAATGAAACCATGAAATTGTTGATTGGTTCAAGAATTTATGGAAGAGAACTAATTTTTAACAGAAAAACTTGGCATTGAGTGTGAATGCTCCATTGTTCTGAGCAAAGCACAGGGTTTGGAGTGGAGTGGGGGAGGGTAACATTTACAGCAGCAGACATTTTCTCTTCCTCTTCTTTACGGGAGGGGGGCACAGAACTGCTCGGATAGCTTCATCAAACACTGTCTTGAGGCCTCGCTGCGTAAGTGCTGAGCATTCTAGGTATTTCACTGCACCTGTGCAAAGCAAAAAGGCAATTACAAGGCAGTTTTCCACAATTACAGCAGCGCTGCTTCTAGCTCACTCCACAAGGAAAGCCAGGCATTTACATTAATTAAGGTACATCATCTTCCACAAACAGAATTTAGATTGAGCCAGCAATAACCCAGCTGCCATCATACCGATCTCTTTTGCCATGGCAAGGCCCTGAGGGTAGGTGATAGGAGTCAGCTTCTTCTCCTTCAGTTTTTCAATAGTGTCCTTATCATCCCGGAGGTCGAGTTTGGTACCCACTAAGATGATGGGGGTGTTGGGGCAATGGTGCCGCACCTCAGGATACCACTGCAAAAAAACAGCGAAGGGTGTGCGTGGGGGCAGACTGCCCTGAGGGCTCTCAAGTGTTACAACTGAAAAGCTCACAGCCCATCGCTTCAAGAGCCAAAGAGTGAGGGGAGAACACAAGACCCCACGAAGGCAGTATTAAAACAGAGCATGCAATTGCAAAACTTTTAATGAAGCCAACAGGTATTTCCATATAATTCTAGAGTGTACCCTATTAAGGGATAGATTTTTTCCACCCACCAGAAAAACCCTCATCTGCACTTCCCCAACCCATGGAGACCACCTCTCATTTCACATGAAGTCTCCACAAGGCCGTACAGCTGAGTTGTCCAAGGACAGAAAAGACTGCAACAGCAACAGAGCACGTGCTAGACTGCTGGCCGATGCAAGAAACAAGTGGAACCAGCCTTGTTTTTACATGCATTTGTTTTTTAGTATTTAACTTGCATTAAAAGCAAAGTTCCTATTCCTGATCTTAGCACCTTGCTGGCTGAAAACTCTTGAGCCACTGTTATCCTATCACTACATAAAGGAACAATTCATACTTAAGAGTGTTTCACATGCCCTGAACTTCAATGATTTAGAACTTATGCAAATGGATTTTCAAACTACATTTCACATCACCTGCCAAAACAAATTAAAAAAAAAAAATAAAAATCACCTAATATTTTCCAGACACTGCTGTAAAATGAACACTGTTGAATCCTCAGAAGTAAAATGACACCAGCTTGTACTTACCTTAGCACGGACATTTTCAAAGGAAGCGGGACTCACAAGGGAAAAGCAAATTAAGAAGACATCCTACAAAACAAGTTGATAGAAGTTAGCCCAGCAAAGCAACCATTATAAAAAATCTCATCACTCTGAAAAGGCCAGTATCACCAGCACCTCTATCAGTGTCACCTGTACAGCACTTGCAAAAGGCAAGGTCGATGATTCAGCCGCACGTGACAACCTGAGGTAGCTTTCTCAGTGGGAAATCCATTCCCAGGCAGCTCCAAGCAGACACAAAGATAATCAAGTTTATAACCAGCTATTGCAGTAGCCAGCAACTAAGATGCTGCAAGCATTTTTCCCTAAAATTTCTTCTCCCTCACCAACATTCAGAAAAAACCCACTCCAGATGCTTGACAAACACACAAGCAGTGAGGAGTCATTAGACTGGCTTCTAACCAGGGCTGGATCCTCTGCAGACCTCCAAGTGATTTAAGCCTCGAAAGACAGGTAACTCATCAGCATAGAATGCTGCAAAGGGTTACGTTGGGCTCCTTTTTAAAAATATCAATGTCCTATTAATATACTACTCTCAAGCAGTCTTAAATTGCAAAGGTAAGTATACAGTCTGGAATAAAAATCATACAATGCCCATTTCCACAATTATTACTTCCATGCCCAAATCAGACTACTGTTGTAGAACGGTCACTTCGACTGAATGTCAGTATAAAGATATTTCTGAATTTCTCCATAACCAAACTGAAAAGAGTATTAAAAACCTCCAAGTATGACACTAGTTTCCTCCTTCCCTTCCTAAATTATGAGAAAGTAGAGAGAAAAATGTTTTCAGGGATCTTGCACACCTCACTTTTCAACTGAAGGCAAAAGAAAGATTATAAATAAAACCAGGTAAACATGTTTTACAGCTGATGTTTACACTACCGTACGCACTTCAAAACCCCAGGAGCTTCACACGTGGCAGTGCAGTCTAGGAGCATTCAGAATAACCACAAAATGCATTTTTGCTGCCTAACCAGATGACGGTTGTAATCTTGCTGTATGGCCCAGAACTCACTAAGCATTTCTCAAACAAGCCCAACTTTCCCCAACCTACCTCTGCATCCGCACTTATTCCGGTATCAAATGTGTTACAGAATCAGGCATTTCAGAGTGTTAGTTGATTGTGCTGCATTTCAAGGCATTTTGTTAGGTCAGCATCTGACATCTGCACTGCTAAGCACTTGCAACCCAGTTGTTCATGCATCACCCCAACAAGTTTCCGTAGCAGCGTCCCAGAAGAAGAAAGAAACAACATCAAATAATGTGATACTATGGCCACTACTTCTGTTTTCCAATTCTGCAGGTTTGCGGTGACTGAAGTTCTGCACATTATGCAGACTCTCTCCTTTACTAGCTCCAGAGGCCAAAACAGTATCAGTGTCACCATGAAGAATTACGGGAACATTTCAGGTGTCTTGCACTACTAATCTTAATAAATAGGAGGAAACGCTCTTTATTTGCAAGAAAAAGTTTTATCTTAGCAACTTGTATAAAGAGATTTGGTAACAGTTCTCAGATCTAGCGATTTGATAGTTCCAAGAAAAGTAGTGGTTTAAAAAAAATAGGGGCCAATTTATCACTATCATAAGCAAGACAAGATGACAGAACTTGGAACTGAAGTTTATTTAAAGTTTTACATACGGCAATGGGTTGATCTGTCAGACTGGAAGATATATTCTTACCATTGGTTCCTCCAACCTAATAACAGTAGGAGATAAAGTTACTCCTAAAAGGGATTTAAGGGAAAACGTTCTCTCAGTCAGCGATTTGTGCTCACAAATATTCACAACATGGCTTTTCTTCGTAAGAGAGACACTGTCCTGTAATTCAGGACAGCCAGCTCCTGCAACCAGAACAGACCACTAGACCTGCCCATAAACCTGTAAATGTCTGCATTTTCTGAGGAAACTTGCAAGAGCAAATCTCTTATGAAAAGCATCCTCCTAATTTAATTTTCTTTTTGGTTTTGTCTCCTGAGAAAACAAGGTTAACCACCTTTTCTGTCCCGACTTCTTCCTTCCCCCAAATATTTTGGAATACTGGTAGATTTGAAATACATTCAGAAGAAGGTATTAAATTCCTGTATACTTTAAGGAAAAAAAAAAAAAAGAATAAGGGAAAAAGATACAAATTAATGCCTCCACTACGGCAAAGCCATTGCTGTGAAGCCAACAGCTGTTGCAGTGCTGAGTGGCCCACCAAGTAATGAGCGACACTTGCTTCCACCCTGCCCTGAGCTTAGTTCAGGTGCGCATACGGGGAAACGGCCCCAGAACATGCGCGGGGGAGCTTTAAATAGCACGGTGGAGGAAGGCTGAACGCAGATCCTAAAAACAGTCAGGCTTTATCAGCACTACTGTTCTCTTCCTCTGTGTTTTTTGTTAGTTTTGGGGAATTTTTTGTTCCTTAAGGGATGATGAACCTTACATATTGCACAAGTTGAAAATCTGAAGACTGCTCTGTAAGACATTCAAGACTTACCACCCTGTTTCATTTTCTGCTGTAAAAAACAATCCCAATAACAAAGTACTTCAAACCCTTACTTAACAGTTGCACAGGCTTGTACAGAAGAGATTTTTCCCTAAAAGCATGCTTAGGTTGACATGGAATTATTTTGCAGTCTGTCAGAAAGCCACAGTTAGTTTAGCAGGCTGAAGTACATGCATTCCATCCAACTCTGCTTTCTCACACCATTGAGTGATCCTCCAAAATACCTTTTTCAACGTACCTCAAGACACTTTTTGGAAAATATTTTTATGGTGTTAAGCAAAGCTTAAATTCTCCTAAGTGTCCTATAAATGTCTAGATATTAGTGAAAAGCAGCTTTCCATTGTTTCTCTTCCTAGAAAAGGCAGATACCTCTGGCATTTCTACTAGAAACTGACAAGTTCATATCCATTTTGGGTATCGTAACTGATGGGAAAGCCTAATTATAACAATTAGTGAGCAGTGAATTAAAAGGAAATTGTGAATTAAGACAGTTTCTCTAAAAAGCACCAGAGTTAATTAAATCAGATTTGCATTATTCAAGAGAGCAGTTATGCTGTAGAATAACTGGAACAATTTTGCATTTTACATTATTAGCATTGAATATGTATTTGTCAGTTAACAACAGTAATCAATGCCAAAAAAACCCTGCAAATTACCACCTTTCTTTACTTATAACACGGCTCCACCAGAAAAGTAACTGCTCTAGAGAGACTAGAAGACCAGTCTCTAAAAATTAACTGTAGCTGAAGTTGCACTGGAAAGCAAAGAGCAGATTCCTTCAGCATTTCCCTTGTACAAGGAAAGATGCAGCACACAGACAGGACTTAACCAGTTGCAAGCACAGAAGACAGAAGCACATTTGTATTGAGGTTATAGCACAAATCCCAGTAAATAATAAAATAGCCATGGGCTTAAGTATATTCAAAAGCTCTGTCCCAGCCTCTGTCAATGCCAATAATATCTTCATTCATTACTGCCTCTTTCACATTTAGAACATCTTCACAGAGACAAAACAATATCAAGTGCTTAGCAGTGACAGTGTCAGGTTGCAGCCAAACATCGCGCCTAAAAACAAAAACAAACTCTGCTTTTGGCAGGCATGCTAACCTTAAAATCAATGGACTAGCTGATGGGACTATTCAGCAAGGGATCTTTTTGTTTTGGTTTGGGTTTGGTTTTGGGTTTTTTTTTTTGGACAGGGTTTTGTTTGTTTTTTTCCTTGTTTTAAATCAAGCATTCTAGTTGATTCTCAGGCTGCAACTACACAAGAGCCAACATGTATCAGTGCATGCAATACACAAGCATGCACGTGTTAACATTTGTACAACTGTACGCACATCAAAGCTTACAGTGTTACAGCTACGGAACCTAGGACAAAGGAAGGTAGCTTGCAACAAGTCACTGTTACTAATAAATACAACTCCAGATGTGACAACGTTGGCTGTACGTTCAGAAAGAAAAAAAACCTTTATAAAAAAAGCTTTATGTTAGACAAAGCTGTACAGATTCTTTGTAGTTTCACACTGTAGTTCTTACTGTTTGCGGATATGAGAGTGGACGTAGTCTGTCATAGTCCTCTTGACCAGCTGTATCCCACAAACCCAGATTGACCGGTTTTCCATCAACCATTACATTAGCAGAGTAGTTGTCGAAACTAAAAAATAAAGCAAGAGTTATCTGGATTAGCCTGCAGTAAAAGGACTTTTTCCTACAGAGTCCGAATGGGGAACACTACAAAAGGAAACATTTTTATTGCATCCTTCTGTTCCCCGGTTGTTCTTTAAATACTGGGCCTGGTATTGGGTAACGGAAGGAAAAAATATGCACAACAGATGTGGTCCAGTCTAAACAGAAGGAATCTTTATTCATTGCTCTTCCAAAGGAAGTGTTAATCTCCGTGAGTAGAGGAAAGCAGGTGATGCACTTAGCAAGCGCTTTCCAGTCTTAGTGGGACATTCAGCAAGTTAATCTTTCTCATTTTGTAACTTTTAGAAGATACAGGAGCAACAACCAAGGAATCCTTAATGACAACAGTAGCCAAGAAACGAAACTTATTACTCCTGCTAATAAAAAAAACCCTCCAATAAAATATCAAAGTTAATAACCAGGGGCCAATAGAGGCATAATTTTTATCTTACCACTGCTGTAGGTGCAAAGGTTTTAATGACTTGTTAAGGCTAAACTAAGCTCACTGGGAACACAAGTATACTGTAACACAAAAACCTGAACTTAAGACCAAAAAAAGGAAGAGTAATTAAGACAGCGAGGCCTTGGAAGGCTAACTGAATCATCTGTGTATCTCACTGGAATGCATTTTGTTATCTGAAAACCTCATCAATACTTACAGAGACCAAGACAGCCAGATAAATATAGATATCCAAAAAGGGCAAAGAAGCTGCTTGTGTATAAAACACCTCACCCCAAGAGGAGCTCAAAAAGAGAACTACACTAATACTGATACTGACAAATCCTTACATGCAAGCAAATGGGAAGCACCAAAATAAATGAGTCCCCAGTCTCGCCTGAGGAGCTACGGAGGTGTGGCTGGCTTAGCACAGGACTGGCAGTAGCACAAAAAGTAGAAGGAACAAATGAAGAAAAATCTCAATAGTCACATAAACCAAATATTTCTGACTACAATGTGATGCTTTATAAGCTGTTTAGCCTTGGGACTGCTTATTATGAATTATATTAACGACAGAAATGACACATTATTTCAAAAGAGAACAGCATCTGATGAAATGTCAGTAGGTGTCGGTCCTCGGAAGCCAGGTCTGGAGGGCAGAGAGCGGCAAAACCGCCGGAGCATGAAGAAGCGGTCGCACACCTGTGCCAAGCGGTAAAAGCCCAGAGTGACTCCCCTTACACCCGGAGAGAGATACCCAGTTACACGTTTCCGATGAAACGGAGAGCTGCTTGCAGCCAGTTCAAATAAGGCATCTGGCATGGCAGTAAGCACAGAGAGGTTGACATAAATGACTTCTCAGGATTTTATAAGTACTTACACAGTGGGTATATATTCTCCAGGAAATGCATTGGTTGTGTAACTGATGAGTAGGCATGTTTTACCTACAGCACTGTAAAAAGAGAAAGTTCACACATTAAACACATTCATCTTGAATAGTGAGGCATAATATTCCTTTTAGGGAGGAAGACCGACTACACCCAGCTATCTGAGGAACAATTGGTTGTCAGTAGTCACCACTGTGCAGGAAAACAGCCAGTAGACTGTGGCCCTAAGATTACTGGCAATGAAAACACACCTAACATCCATTTTATGAAGTGGTAAATTCCAAATTTTGTTAATCTTTAGACAAAAACCCACAAGTATTAATAAACTACTAACATCTGCTAGTCACCTGACTGAATACTCATCAAGACTGCCTTACGCCAACTCCCTGAAATTAAAAAAACCTGAAAAGTGTTTCCAGATATGCTTTACGCAATTCCCAAACTGTTATCTTTTCCAAGGGTATACTTTCAGATAAGTAAAGTTTGAAAAAGCTTGAAAAGTACAATTTCTCAACACATAATTACTTTTGAGTATTTGAGGAACAAATACAAATCATAATCCTCACAATATTTATTGCTATTGCAAAATTACTCCCTGCATGCATTCGTCAACTATTTAAACATTTAATAAATTTATTTATGGATTAGTACTGGAGAACCTGGAACACCGAACCTCTCCCCACCAATTTAGTTCTGAACAGCCTCAAATGGGGGCAGGACAAGGTTCTGTTGCAGGTTTCTTTCAAAACTCTGGCAGCCAGCTCCTTCCCTTTCCACCCTCCCCACCACATCTTATCTAGAGTCAAACATCAGATTAACACCACCATTGAATTTCTGTTACAGTTTCAATTAAAGGGTTGGAAAATTTGGAAAAAAAAAAAAAATAAATTGGACCATATTTCTTTTTAAAAATAGACTCTGCAAAGAGTGTTTCTGACATTGCAGACCGGTTCCCTTGCTGGCTTCACTTGAAGCACGTAATCCCTTAACAGTGTGAGAGACTCCAGAGGTGAGTGTGCAACTAGTTTCTCAACAGAGAGAATGCCCAGGCAGCCTTACAGTCTTCCAGTCACTCTTCTCAAACACACAGACTGCCACGGCAAGGAAAACTGTGTTGTCTTGCAGATGTTTAATCAGTACAATTCACTCAAAGCAAGTCAGCAGCAACTCCGAAGCCTTACTGTCCTTACAGGTATAATGTTGCCATTAGTACTGGTTTGACTCGTGAGTCTCACCAGCTCACAATCTTTCACAAGCTGAAGGAACTCACTAAAATTTTAGTCTAGAACTACAGCTAATATTAAAAAAAAAAAACCAAAAAAACCCCACCAAACCAACACTCAACAACCAAATGCTATTGGTAAAAATATCCTATTATCCTTTAGCTTCTGCAGAAGAAAAAAATAACTCATAGAAACAAGCTTTAGTCAAGGGCTTACTAGCTCTCCAGCTGCAGACATTCTGACGCATTCATATCTGAATTTTACTATGCATCTTCCACTTACATCACTGTATTTCTTCTCTTGGTTTGGAAGCATGTGGACTGACTGTCCCTGCACTTACCAAAGACTGTCTTCAAAACATTATTTAAAATTATTTAACATCCAGTATTAACCAAGCAGCCTTAACTAGTAACTCACAATTTAAGGCAGGTTAAGTAACTTGAGCTTTGTCACAGCCATGAGTTACCACATGTTGTAGCTGAATCTGTAACAACTCTCTGCTGAATTTAAGCAGTTCCATACCGCATCAGCCCAGGAAATTATTTGATAGCAGCATCTCATAATATCACCTTAAGAGCCCGAGCTATGAAAGAGTTGCACACTTATCTACCTTTCATAGCTAAGTGTGCAAAATTATCTAGGATTTTATCCTACATGCCCGCTTTTTAATTGTAATTTTATGTTTCTGAGCTGACATCTAGCATAACATCCCATCTGCCGCAGCGCTCTCTGATCATACCATGTGGTTTTCCACACTACTTCCACACCTGCCTCTAAAAAAAACAAGACGCCAGCTCCTTGGGATTTTTTTTCCTTTCAGTATGCACTCTTTTACCAACTGGAACAGCAACAAAAAAGGGAGCATTTAATTCCGTTCTTGATAAGTACAATCTCTGAACATTTTCCTGTAGTAACAGGCTTGAGATAATATTTATACTCAAAAATAGAAAAGGGGTTTACCCTTCGAAAACTTCTGTGGGAACGAACTGGGGAGCAGTATGACAGTGCAGCCAGCTAATCCAACAGCTGTCAGAAGAGGAGGTGCCCTCTTATCTCTTGCACCAACCCTCATTGACTCTGTAACAAGCCAGAACACAGAGCAAAGGAAAGCTACTCACTCAGCCTCTCCCATAGAGACAACTTGCTATTTTAGCTCCCTGAGCTATCAGTTAGAGAATACATTCCTGAATTGCACTCACAACGCTATAAAGCAGGCTACTCTGGTCCAGCTTATAAAGGACAAATGTGAAAACCTTCAAAATACTGGGAGAAGTAAGAGCCAGTTTCTTTGGGAAACTTCTTGAGATGCAGAGCCTAGGTGTTCTCATGCTTCTAGAGCCTGTTTGGTCTGATGCTTCGTTTTCCAGGAAGTTCATTACAGGTAATTTAAGATTATAACACATTAATGTTGAACTCAACATTTTCAGCAGTGGATCAAGAACTTTTCTCTGCACCCAGGCTCCTCTGCTCACCTTGCGCTGAAACTGGTGAGTCTGCTCTGACTAATCAAAACAGCACAGGAAGGAGGTGGTGAGGGATTTCTTTCCAAGCTTAGAAGTGCCTGTAGTGTTTCTACAGCACCAATCAGCCAGAGTCATTTAAACAAGAAAAAACACGTTCAACAACCCTGTTCCAGACTTGCTTCATCTATGTTTCCTGCTTTCCTTGCCTTTTGGCTCACTGCCCTACGAATCAGATCATTATGCTTACCAGTCTTAAAAAGAAACACTACTGTCTACCTTTATTTATAAAGTACATCTTCTAAGGACTTTATCAACTTTTTTAGACTTCTAACTTCTGTATTAAGCAACTCTCCTAAAGAGAATTCCAACTGTTTGGCAAAGTATAAATCCTTGTACAGAAAGGCTGAGATCAAGAAACTAAAATAACACCAAACCAAGATTAGTCATAACAAGATTTCTAGCAACTACTTAATCATAACTCTGTCCGCCCACTATTACATAAATGAAACAAATGTAACATTTGACTGTAATTAAAAATACTGCCTACAGAAATCCAGCATTTTAACCACTTAACAAGTGAAAGACAAAAGACGGCACTGAGTTCCTTCTTGCTTGCAGGTACCATCCAGAAATCAATGTATTTATATAACCACGTATGTATTAATTCCTGAAAGCAAAACAAGTCATCTCTCTCCTGGCCTCATTCACACAAACAAGCTTTCTGTGTTAGAGCTGCTTGGAGCCCTGTTACACGACACACACTGAAAACGCTGTTAGAGGATCTGCACCAGCGTTTCTTCCACTCTGAAGGCACCAGAGCCGCACAGATGGTTGAGAGTCTCCTGCTTCCCCACAACTAAAAGCTGATTGTGCGAACGTAGTTCCCATTTGCAGCCACGGTAATGGAGACCAGCTGAAATACTTGCTGGTTTAATTCTGGCAATGCTGATATCTACAAACAGGTGGCAGCCTTCATAAAAAGCTTTATGTCTTTTCTTTCTTTCTCTAATCCATATGAACAACCTTCCTAGCTGACACAATGCACAGCCCAGGTCTTCACTCAAACGTTAAACAGTGGCTGAGGTATCTTTAGTACCATCCTCAGACCAAAAGTTTGGTATTTTTGCAGGTTTAGTTACATACAGCTCTGCCAGATAAGCTAGTTTACTATGACACCCTCTCCCAAATATGCTGTTCAGTACCTACCCTACTACTACCTTTTCTAAACTGTCAGAGTTCAGTAACACAAGTTACTAGATTTCAAGTCACTGCACTCTACAGAGAGACCTGCGCTGTTCAGCATCGTACACAAACACCGTCCTACACTCGGAAAGAAGCCAATTACCCCAATCCCCTCTTCTTGACAAGCTATGAAATCAAATAGAGCACGGCTTTGGAAGACAAGGAATCAAATTACGCAGAATTCCAAACAGGGACTCTTAATTCACTGCTCTTGTTCTTACAGTATTTCTACAGTTTAAAAAATGCCTACAAAAGAGCATAAAGTTTGCCCATTTCTGGGGCATCTAGTAATCACTTTTCCAAAATGCAGAACTTCCCCTAACACTACACGACATCACTGGAGATTTCATACCACTTATCAGCTGCCTTTTTAGAGTGAAAACAAAAGCTGCTAAAAATAACTTACACCAATGCTTTTTCTCAAGTGTCAATCAAAAGCAACTCCTGCAGTTACTCCAGTGGAGTGCTCTTCATCTGTCCTGCACATTCCTACTGCTCCATATCATCAAGAAGTCAAAGCAACAGTTGGCATTTATTATTCCCCAAACAATCCTCATTGTGAAGAAAAACAAAATCAAGGACAAAATATGATAGCACACCTAGCAGACATACCATGTTTTTCTAGTCAAATTAGTTGGCTAAACACATACTAGTCAAATCTCTAAAACCAAACATGAGTTACCTACGAGAAACAGCCTACTCATTTACAAATGAAATAATAATCTCACACGTACTTCTACAGCTTTGTTTATTTTGTTCCTAGTAGGTCTTTGTGGAGGGTACATAAAACAATACTTAAGTTTTATATTACATAAGTAAAACTTTAACTTGCATTGTTTTACAGAAAAACTAAAGCTTTACACTTATCTAAGACAAACATTACACATTTCCTAGAATACCTGCAACACTTGAACTTCTGAAGCAGCAGCACAGAGAAACACAAGTAGTTAAATTATTTATTTTTTAAAAACACTGAATGGAGAATGATACAAAGCTACTAAAAATTAGCAACAGCAGCTGAACAGAACCTTAAGAGAGCTTTGCTTCTAAGGAGGAAGGAAAACAAACTAGTCTACTGCATTTTGTACACATATGTACAAAACTCAGGTAAAATTACACCACTTTGATTTCCAGGACAAAGAGCAATAAATACATTCAGAACCGGGACGGTTTAGAAAGCAAGTGATGAAAAGCACTGTTTTGTTGCATGAATTACTGAAGATGATACAGTTAATCTGTGCTGAGATCTCAAATCTAGCAGAGAAAGGAGACTAAACTTTTCTCCCCAAACTTGATGCATTGCATTTCTTTACAGCATTGTCAGAGACAACACAGTTCAGCTGAATTAAAAAAAACACAATGTAACAGAAAAGTAAATTTGTCCATTTAAAATAATCAACATAACCAAAAGAACACTCCATAGTTATCCTACCTAGCACTAAAGACTTAACAAATGAAAACTTTTCATAATTTAAGATACCACTTTCACATTCGTATTGCTCAAAATCTTACAGAGCAAGTCAAAACAAATTTGTTATACAGAGTAAGTTTATCTTTAAACCATACCTAGTTGCCTTTTTAGGGATTATACATCTTAGAAATCAAAACAACAACAACAAAAATGCATACACAAATAACTTGAAGATTAAGCCACCACGTGAAATTACAGACAGTGGTAAGACCATTTAACTACACTTCGCTCCTCTGTCATCTACAGAAGTTTGCTGTGATACCAATTATGCTCAGCCTACACTGGGATTTTTGTTTCTCCTAAGGGAAAAAAAGCCTCTCAAACTGCATAAGACAAGTCTTGTTTTACAGCTGGCCTGTGATGCTCCCCTGAGCTCTGAGATCCAGTAAGAGAAAGAATGCCTCTGAGTTGATGGGAATAGCATCACGCAGAATATTCAAAAGTAGCAAACGCACAAACTCTTTCCCCACCACAATTCCAGCATACCTCACTTTGAAATCCAACAGCTAAACTTAAGGGTTAACTCAGTTCTAAAAAGCACCCTCAAGTTGTTTCACTTAGAAGTAATACCAGATTAGAATGCTGCAAGTGTAACAGTTCCTTACAGACAAGTAAACTGCTAATTATTCGTACTTCAAGTGCTTTATCAGTCTCCTTTAGTCAGGAACCTTACAAGACTAGACGTATGCATGCATAAAAACAGCCTCTGCTCAACAAGTATTTATGACCTGCTCAGAGTTTAGCACATTTTACTTAGTTTTACTGCAAGAATCAGATGTCAAAAATTGAGCTATAGCAGTAATAAGTTTGTTACCGTCACAGAAGATATTTCAAATCGATATTAAGTTTCTCATATCATTCAAAGCATGGTTTTATTTTTTTTTAATACCCTTTGATTACTTCGGTGTGCCTAGTGAAACACCAGAAACAAGAGACAGCTCCACAGGGAGCAGGGAGAAGCGGCCCAGCCCTGCCAGACCAAACCCGAAGCACACACCCTCCTGTGCCACGGCGGGCGAAAGCCACTTCTGTCAGCACGAATACGAATTCCTCGGCCGCCGCTGCAGCACCTACCCCCGGAGCACCTTCCCCAGCAGCTCCCCCACCGCTGACAAACACCCCCGCAGGAACCCGGCTCTCCCGCTCCCCAGGGAGCCACCATTTGCTCGCAACGGCCCTCGCCTTGCCCCACGCTTCCCTCCCCTCCCCCGCCACCGGCAGGAAGCCGCGGCCGCCGCCACCCCCACCCACGCACCCCCTCACCCCCTCGGCGCGGACACCCCCGGCCCGGCGAGTCCCCGCACCCCTCAGGGGCGGCAGGGCCGCGCCCGGGCCCGGCGGCGGGAGCGCCCACAACTTGCGGCTGGGCCCGGGCGGCCCGCGCCGCTCCCCGCCCCGCACCCTTCCCTTCCGCCCCAGGGGCCGGCGGGTCCCCTCCCGGCGAGGGCCCGACCGAGGGGTCCCCTCAGACTCACCCGTCGCCCACCACCACACACTTGATGGCCTGCATCGGGGCTGCGCCGCGGCGGCGGGGCCTGCTGCTGAGCGGGGCGGGGAGGGCCGCGCTAGAAGGGAGCCGGCGGCGGTCTCCGCACCGGGTCGCGGCCGCCTCCGCCCTGTGCCTGGGAGCGGGGACGAGGCAGCGGCCACCACCCAAGGCGGGGAGAGGGAGGACTGCGAGGAAACAGGAAGCGGCCGCTCCACTGACATCCGGCCGGGCTGCGCTCGGCCCCCGCGGCCCCGCCTTCGGGCCCGCTCGGCGACACCCCGCCCTCACGGGGAGCCGCTGCGGCGCTGCCGCTTCGGGCCTCTTCGGCCAGACGGCGCGCGGCGCCGAGCGGGCTTCGGGCCGCTTCGGCAATGCTCGGGTATTTCCGTCAGGCCGGGTGGGCTTCGGGCGCGCTCGGCCTTGTTTACCGCCGAGCGGGAGAGGCCGCCATGCTTGTGCTACTAACCCAGTCAGGGAGCGGGGCGGCGTCCCTCCGGCTCCCTGCGCCTCGGGACGCGGCAGGCCCCCGGCGCGATCCTTTTTTTCTTTTTCTTTAATCAGTCACAGCCTTAGTGAAGTGTGATGGCACTGCTGAGCCCAGTAAGCGGCCTCGTGCTGCGAGCAGGGCTGGCAGTGGTACCAGGCCGCAGGGGAGCAGCTTGTCCGGTGGCGAGGCTGCGCTGCCGTCTCCGCAAGCGTCAGGGCATCATCTCGCACCAGCGCTGTCCACCGCCTCACTGGTGACATCGACCTGGCACCATGCTGTCGTGTCAGGAGAAACCCCCCTCAAACAAAAAGACCCCCTCTCTGTCTTCTGACACCATTTTGGATCCTGTCTTTCACTCCTGCCAAGGTCTAACGATCCTAGCACCCATCTGCTATCAGGACATCACACACCAGTCTTAACTCTTCACATCTCATTAAGGTGTGAATGCGAAATCATATTTGCCCTAGAGACGTACTGAGCAGATGTAACTCACATTACCAGAAATAACCCAGTGTGTTCCTGATGTGCTGCTGTGGGTCGATGCCCATTTTCGTCACACAGCCACCCACCATGGGACAGGTCCTCACTCAGCGTGCCAGCACAGTGCAGAGCCAGGACATTTCCCTTCATTGATGGATCCTCGCACCACCCTCCCTCCTCCTGATGTGCTATGGCATTAATTAACTCTGCTGGCAAGTTTTAGACCAGATCAGTGCACAGTCAGTCTTCATAAGATGGGACAGCCCAGGGACTTTCAGGATACACAGAGTTTCTCTTTTCCCCGAGCAAACCGGTTATTTTCAGCCACTAATGAAGTAAAAGTCAAGCAGAGCAGGTCCAATGGTCCCAGGAGTCTTTTAGTTTCTGCAGTTAGTTCTTGCCATAATTCTACTTGGCAGAGAAGCTTCTGGATGGACTGACGCACACAAATGCTATTCCCTTTGCCTTGCCATCCGTTCCTCAGATAAACTATGGGGAAAGGGCCTGTGCATGTGCTGCTGCTGCTGCAAGGTGATGACAAGTTCACTGAAGTCAATACAGTGCACCACCATGGGTTTTCCAGAACATTCCTAAATTATTTTGAGACCACGCAACACAAACTCACCAATGGAACAGAGTATTCCATGATATTTACTCTGTTCCATTTTTCTTTTGCTGAGCAAAGATAATTCTCATGTATTTCACATCATATCGCTGTGAACTGAAAGGCTATTTTTGCAACACTTGTATGTTCATGTTCCCTCATACAGATGGAAGCTGAAATGACTTGTCATTTAAGTTAAATACCCTTAAAGCCAAGACTCTGCTGCTGCCAATGACCTGGCAACTGTTCTCTACCCAGCAGCCGGGATCTGCGGAAGACAAGCGTGGGCAGTATCGCAGTGCTCCTGCTGTTCTTGGCTGCTACAACAGCTTTGGGGGCCTTTGAGATACTGCACAGAAATGGAGCAGACAGGAAGACTGTTAATTTATGGCATGGTCCTGGGGAGACTCAGAACATGCGAAGATTCCAGCAACATGTAAAATGGCTGCTGATTTTCCCACCACCTACCTATTCCTCCACTGGTTCCTTTTTATTCAGTGTAAACCAGACAGATTGTTAGAGTTTTTAACATAAAAAAGAGGTACAACAAAATGTACAATATTACTACAGAGTAGCATATAAAGACAAACATGAAGGTTATAACAGAGATAACACATTAGCACAAATGGCTTTTATGATCCTGTCACAAGACAAGCAATATGTTTTTATGTATGTTATTTTCAGTGCTCCTCCTTCCTGTTCTTTTGGGATCAATTGTTTTGCATTCTAAAAAAAAATACTTATATTAAACCACAGAATATACTTTGAATATGTTTTAAATTAACAATTTTAGACCCAATTGGGTATCTAATTGCCAACATTAGAAAATACCTAAATATTCAGTGTTTACTTGTCATTAAAAACAATATTACAATTTGGATAGATGATGATAATAACAGATTTATACAAATTTTTTCCCCCACAGGTTTGTAAATCTTTATTTCCTCAAATATGGTAAAAAGGAGCCTTTTGGGATTGTTCAAAATTTTGGATTTGAAATGCTAGTTCATATATTTCTTAATGTAACTTTCCTTATTTGCCCTGGAAGACAGATTGTTACTTGTGTGTATGCTCTTTAGAGTACATGATGTGTTAATTATTCTATTATTAAACTTTACTATATTTCAGTTACATTTTACTTGATTCTTGCATCTTTTTTTTTTTTTGTTTAAATAGTATGTAGTATGTTTGTTTTTAAAGAGAAACAAATAACTTACATGGTGCTACAAATGCTTAACATTCTTTGTGGATACGTTTTTTTCCCTGAGAATGAAAGGAGAGACCAAGACAGGGAACATATTGAAACATCAGCTTGACAAAAGGAAAGAAACTTGGAGAACAGTATGAAGGACAAGGCAAAGGAGTAAGAAGTTAATAACAAACAACTTAATAGAAAAATTATCAGTTTGATAGATAACGACTGCAGTGCTGAGCTGTATAGAATAGTTCCAAACAGAATAGTTCCAAATGCACTCCACAGAAGAGTATGTAAAAAGAAAATAATGAATGGCAGTAACAATAACCAATTATAAATCTTCCCGTAATTCAGATTATGAATCATAAAGCTAAGGTTTAGATCAGTCCTAATATTGTTCCACAATCTAGCACCTTATCTTCTGTCATCCATTACAACTGTTGAAAGCCTTTTTCTTAGACTTTGAAAGGAAATAATTATTTAAAATTGTTTCGGATACTGTCTGAATGTGTGTGTTGTGTATGTGCTGGCGCTGAAGGAGGATTATTCTCCTTTGTGGATGGGGAGTGGCAGCATAATCACGCTGATGCAATACTGGAAAGTTCTACTCACCATGACACAGACTATCAGCATTACAGAGACAATAATTATTTGCGCTTGTGTAGAATCTTTCATGCCAAACTATTACCGTGTTCTTTAACGTGTTAGTTCATTAATAAAGTCACAAACAAATGCACAGAGAAGTAGAGAAGTATCGGTATACACATTGGACACGCAGGGAAACGCGTCAGTGAAACAAACAGAACACCAAAGAGTGACTCATAACTGTATTCTCTTACTCCTAGATGACACTGCCTGCTGACACCAGGTCTGTTCAGCTGCCTTCAGGAAACAATATGCTACAATATTTAGGTCAAAAGTAAAAGTCTGTCCTTACCTATAGCATAAAAACTGTTTTAGGGGAAAAAAAGCTGTAATCTTAATTCACAGCCACTTGAAACTAGGGGTTGGACTGAAGTGCAAGAGCCAATTTTACGTGAAGCAAAGGTGTATCACAAAGTGTCAGAGAGGAATGAGGTTTTCAGCATATTGCACTCTTCTCTCTTTAGATATTTGTATTAAAATCAGAAGCAAAAACCTCTCACCCAAAACAAACGAAGAGAGATTTCTCTTACTGGAGAAAAAGAGTTTCCAGATGCTTGTTCATCTTAAAATAGCTCAGAGAATTGTCTTTAAAAATTGTACTTAAGGCTTGATTTTATCCTAATTTGAGTTGGTGGTAGAAGTCAGGTGATTAGTGATGTAGTATTAGGGATACAGTAATGGGTAGAAAGAAATCTTAATGCACACACTATGCATCCAAAATTCCTTCTTGGACTCTCGTTCCACCTGTGGTGTTCCCTGCCTTTGTGGCCTGTCACATAGTGAGCCCCTCTGCTTTCCCGCTTGGATAGCAGTGCTTAGGCAAGATCTTTGGACAGCAACTAGCACTTAAAGATTCACACCTACCACAGCTGCCTGAGATTCTGAAGTTTTTTGCTTAATAATCTTTGCATTCTTTAGGTACATGTCTTTGTCTAGCTAATAGAGCCCACAGTTTTAATGATCACTGTGGAGGAAATTCAGAGTATCTTCACTGAAGCTGGGGAGATACCATGACATAAAATTCATATGAGAAAATAATGTAATCCACAAGTAGCGATCCGCAATTTCTAGATATCCCAGGCAGACATTTTTGGCATGATTAGTTTCCTGAGCGTTGGAAAAAAAAACTGCACTAGCATGTGATATGTATGCTGTTCAAATTTAGTACTCAGTCTGCTCTAGAGAAACCAAAGCCAGCAATAAAAAAGGAACCACAACTTTTAAATGTCAGCATTGCTGCATCAGAGAGAACAGATTAAAGGAGCATGAAAATAAAATGTTAGTATATAAATCTCTACATAAATAATGAAGCATTGTAAAATAAATGCATCACATTCATGTGATACTAGCATAGATGATTTAGCTGGTATATGTATACAACAGAAACAAGTCCTGTGTTTTCTTTAGGTAGCTTCTGGTAAATATCTCTTCTGTCAAGAATTGCAGTTATAAAAACCACATAAGGCTTTGCATTCACTTATGTCTGCCCTCAGGTTTAGCAAGCAGTAACAGACAGTGCTTACTACAGTGAGAACTGTTGTTGAAGGCAGTAGGACTATATACAGTAATCCCTGTATATGGCTGTAAGCTTTCTGGAATAGAGACATCATTATATATTTATAAACAAGGACTTGAGCCTCTTCTCTGTCACTTTAGGTTTTTATCGCTGTAACTCCCTCAGCAGAAATATGGGAATAAGCCTTTTTATAACTGTAAGCATCATATCATGCCCTGAGGTGAGGCATTGCTGAAATACACAGATGTATAAGCTGCAGGTTCCCCTCAACCTGTACCTGTCTTAATATCTGGCATTTGACAGAAATTAGCTTTAAAATATTAAGAAAAAGGATAAAGGTTTAACCGCTACATAAGCCCATTCAGTATTACTGGTTTTACTGCCTTCCACCATCCAATCATTTCTCACATCAATAAAGACCGCAGGCTACAAGCTTTGACCTGGCCACTCGATTTGCTTAGAAGGATTTAGTGTTTCTTTCGCTCCAGGCTTGCAGACATGCCTTCGGACTTTAGTAGAGCTAGGGACCTGAAAGGAGCAGGTCTTCCATGGTCAGTTTGCCTGAGGATAGATGGAGTGGTAAGAAGCCTACTTCCCTCTGTCATGTTGCACAGCTGTGACTCACATCCCAACTAACAGTTTCGCTTGCAGTGGAAAGGAAGACAATAACCAGGCAGCTTCAAAAAAACCCACACTAGATCAAAGCTAGAAATTAAAATCAGTGGTTCCTCATATAGCATGGTCAGCATTCGGAACAGAAAGGTACATTTATTATAGAAATAAGACAATTGTCAAAAAGTTATTATATATTCTGGAATCTATTCCTCACTGGAACCATTCATAGAAATTCTGAATAACTTATAAAAGGAATAAATATCATAAGTAAGTACAAAATAACTTATTTTAGCATAAATATAATATAGAAATAGTATGAAAAACTTATGTTTTTTTTTTTCCCTGAATGATTGTATGCTCATAAGTTGCTAAGTAACAATTTCTGTGAGGAAGACTTCCCAGAATGTTTGATTTATTCTCCATTTCCTACATATAAAAATTACAAAGCTGTCATGTTTGCAAAACTATCTAGGTTAATGGTGATGTAAGTCAATGACCTTCTTTCTGTTTTACCAAGAGATGCAGTTGGGTGACTGATATTTCTGCTTACTTCTGGCAGCTAAGTATTTTGTTTTAATGTTAGATCCTGCCTTTACTAAACTGATGAAAAATACCTGTTCCAATGAGGTCCTGTGCATTTTTAATATTGCCTGTGTTGGGAGTACCAACACTCCTCAGTGCAAGCTGTGTGCAACACTGCGTTCCAACACAACAGCTTCTGCAAGAGTTGTTCCTATTGTGGGTGGCCTCCCGTATCTCTAAATAGATCTTGCCAACACTGTGTTGTTAGAATCCACAGTGTGTTGTACACCTAATTTTCTGAAAGATTTTGGAGAGAGGGGGCTCTCAGCTCAACATTGTCACAAACCAAAAGAGTAAACTGAATGCTTTTGTCACCAGGCACAATAAACTCTCTGAGGGGCGCCTGGGATTCCAGAGTGCCAAGGCAGATCACTGCTGGGGAAGGAAAGCACGGCATCAGCAGACGGGCTGCCATAGCTGATGACAAGTTTCCTTGCAGTCCTAAAAAACCCACTCACAAGAAGGGGTTTGTTAGGAACCATCTGGCTTTTTTTTTTTAACTGAACTTTCAGTCCAAAAAAGTCCAGAAGATCATAGGAACAGAAGAGAACAAAATGTTTTATTGTTTAAAAGATTTGACTTTTCCCCTTTTTCAAGTTTCTGTTGTGATCTTGGTCTTTTGTAATTGTTTCAGCAATCATTTAATGCAATTTTTGCATACATAGCAATGGATATAAAAAGGCACCAGAAAGAAAGAACTACAAGCATAAATAACCCTAAACTCTGTCTTAATTAAATACCAAGTTCCTAGTTTATTTACGTTGCTATTAGTTCTTACAGAGAGCCCTGCGGACTTGATCTGAAGCACGAGGATTGCTCTGTGTCACGCCCCAGAGCCAAGCGAGGCCCCTTCCCAAAAGAGGCCTATCCCAAGCAGAGGGCAGTCAGAAACAGCTACACATGGGATGTGTAATTGCTCTAGCGGTAGGCACATCAAGGGCCTAATTTTTCATTCTTTTGGAAATATGGTAACTTAAGAGCCCTGGAGGAGAATAGAGGAATCTTTCCATAAACCTACGAGGAACTACTTCTAAGTGTAATGGATATACATTGAGAAAGCTTAAGAGGACATTTTGAAAATGTAACAAGTCAGTAATGTTGACATTTTTTCTTTGAGTAGAGGAGTATTTGAATACCTGAGAAGACATTTTAGGTAAAATTAAATAAAACATGAAGAGCCTTGAAAAGATAAGGATGTGCTTGTCTGATCCCACAGAGAAAGATGAGTCAAGGTTAGGAAGCAAAAATGGAATGATGGCATTAAAGTGATGGAAAATGATCTCTGCAGCCATCAGCCACAAACTGCATTTCAATAGTTTTGAACTTCTGCATATTAATCAGTGTTCCAGATAAACTGAAAAGGATTTTACCACCACGACAGAGCTGAAATCAAAGGAGGAAGTGTGGGATGGTTTTGAGGTTTAGTTTCACTCTCAAAATATCGGATTTCCAGATCTTGATGTGATAAAATCTGTTGAATCTCTTGAATTGGTATTCAGTCGCATTATCAGCTACTTTCTTTGTTGCAAAGCTGAAGAGTGTTTTATCAATCTCACTATTTAATTAAATAATTAGATCCAAATTATTACCGATGCGAATTTGTTATTGTGAACAAATTTATTAGTTATATTACCTATTAATTAATTATATGGCCTATTTTAGTGTAAAAAGTAATTTACAGTTAATCAATATTTTTAAATTGATACTGTGTCACATCTGTTTCAACGAGCAACATGAGCCAGAACTAATGAGAATCTGGCAGATATCTACAATAAATATAAAAGTTAACCAGCTTCCTGATTTAACCTCTGTGTATCACATTGCATTCCAATTTAATCATGGAAAGCTGCTAACTGTCCCATGGCAGCTAAATCACATTTCTGCTTAGCTGTTGAGAAGATGGTCTTGGTATGTATAACAGCAAAGGGAACGGAGATGATAAGGAATTCAAATTACCTGGGAATTCCAGCATAGGGTCTGGACACATCTCAGGTCCTGTGCCTCCAGTACTAATGGAGGAGAGGATAATTTATCTTTGATTAAAGAACTGACAGAAGTTCTGTGGCTAAAAAGGGATCTGAAGAGCTTTGAATCTGCTAGGATGCCTTGTGGAAGATGGACAAGTTCCTGAGAAAGCAGGTTTTAAGATGTGTTTTCTTTGAGACCTTTGTGATCTGAACGAGTGGTGTTTTGATTTGTGAGAATCAGTAAGATAAATCTTAACTCTGAGACGTTTAACTCCACAGCCTGAAATTCAGTCAGATCTGCTTAGAAGACAGCAGTGACCTGCTGGGTCTGAAAGAAGTAGATCAGGGATTTCCACACTAAGAAGGGGCTACCTAAAGGCCTTAGATCCTTCATGTCTGTTCAGGAGCTGGATGGGGTTAAAAAATACATTAATCCACTCAGTGGTTCTGCCATTTAAAACCGCATTCTACCTCTCCAGCCTGACCCAGGCCAGCTGCAGCACCCCTAACCCTGACCAGCTCTCACAACAGCATGTGTCCTGAAAACACTCCCACTCCTGAGAGCACAAGCTGGTGCCTGTAGTTTCCTTAGTTGAACTGTTTATGGTTTCCAGACACACACAGGGTTTTCTGCTCTATTATGTAACTAATGGATTGCAGACAAAGGGGTTGCAGATAAACCTGGGAAGGTGTCCAGTTATTATTTCTCTGTGCACTTGTGTGATTCTGTGTCAATGAAATAGTATTTTACCAGAGTTCATATAAAGATATTGATTTTTCTGTTTCACTGTACAATTATTAAAAGTTGATTGAATGGAAACTGTACAGAACAGTTATGAGGGGGGAAAAAAAGGGCCCTCATCATCATATTGGTCATCTATTAATCTTTTGGAGCATTTTTCCCTACCTGCAAAGCAAGTGTCATGATGATAATTTAACTCAAAGGGCTGCCTAGGAAATGTTCACAAAATATTTTGGAGACCTGAAAGTGTAGCCTGTACTCGAACACCGTATTTTAAATCCAAAATAACTTCAGTATTGGCTTGAAAAGCATAGGAAGTATTTCCTTGGGGAAGTAGCTGGCTCACAGAATTTATCACCTAACTGCATAAACAACAAAACAAAATTACAAAAAAAAACCCCACCCAAACCCAGAAATCATTATCAACGTCGATGACCCGTGAATTTTTTACTGGGAAGCACACACCTGGGTCAAGCGCTCAGACCTCTCCTCCCCAGCTGAGAGGGGCAAAGCTCCACTGGAAATGGTTTTTAGGAATCACAGCAGCTCCCCGCGGGCTTCCTGTACGATTTCGACACCCGAGGGACGGGGCCGTGCCGAGGGACAAAAGCCAGCTGGCCCCAGCAGCGCCGAGGGCCGGGACGAGCGGTGCCGACCCGCCCGCCCTAACGGTCGCCCCTTCCCGCGCTCCGCCCTCGGGCGGGCCGTGCCACGCGCCCGCCCCGGGCCGGCCCCCAGCGGGGGAGGGCGGAGCCCGCCGCCGCCGCCCGCCGCCTCGCTCTTCCTTGCGGGCATGCGCAGCAGGGGCACGCGGGGGGGCGGGGCCGGACCGCACCGCCGCGTCAGTCGCCCCGACGTAGGGCGTCAGGGTTAACGCGGGGCCGGTCGGCGGCTCCGCCCCGCTGGCGACACCCGGCGCAGGGAGGGGAGGGGGCGGCTGCGGGGCCTGGGCGGCGCGGCGCGGCGGGGCCGCGGGCGGGGGTGTATGGCGGCGGTTCTGTCCGCCCTGGCTGCCAGGCTCTCCCAGTCGGCCGCGGCCCGCTCCTACGGGGTGTTTTGCAAGGGGTTGACCAGGACCCTCCTCATCTTCTTCGACCTGGCCTGGAAGCTCCGCATCAACTTCCCCTACCTCTACATCGTCGCCTCCATGATGCTCAACGTGCGGCTGCAGGTGGGCGCGAGGGCCGCCCGTTCCTGGCGGCGGCGGCGGCGGCTGGGCAGCTGCTGTCGCTTCCCCTGGGTAACGGTGGGCGCGGCGGGGCCGGGCCGGGCCGGGCGGGGGGAGAGGCCGTGGCGCTCCGTGTGTCACCGCGGGAGCTGTCGCCGGGATCCTGCCCGGCCGCAGCCAGCTCCGGGGGCTGCCCGCTGCCGGTGTTCGGGACTCGGTGCCGTTGCTCTGGGTGCGAACGTGCCCCGTCCTCGTCTCAAGTTTATTCGCGTTACTGAGCCGTAGCTAACGACAGACGAGAAATTGTGAAGATATGCATTTTGATAGTACATTCCTGATACCCTGTAAGGAGCTCATAAAATAATTTCCTCCATCCGTTTGGGTTTTTTTTGAGTCAAGAACAATTGTAACAGGGAAAATGTAGAGGTAACTTTAAATAATAACGTCATTGCATGAAAATGACAGTTCAAATTTCATGTGCATTAAGGCTCATTGTCTTGAGCCTGTTCCTACAAAACGCAGAACTTCCTAAAGCAGCTTTGACCTAACGACATTAGGAGCTCCCACTCTTTGTTGGGTTGAAGTTTAATTGATTTCTGTGATGAAATCAAAGCTTTATTTTTAACTGGCAACAGAAGCAGGCTGTGGGCTATCACAGCAAACATCTGCTTGAGCCAAAGATTGGACGCTTTCTTTCTCCTCATAAACATAGCTGTAGTTAAAGTTTTGACACCTGGCCAGCGGCCAGGTGATGGAAGACAAGTCTGGTTGCAGTTTGTGACTTGTAAAAGGTAAGTTGAAATGGGAAAAGGTCAAAATGTGGCATCTCATGTTTTTATTTTTGGAGTTGTCCTAGAGTTCTGAAGCTTGAAATTGAGCCACACTGCCAGGAGTCGTACACGAAGCTTACTAACCTTGGTGGCTAAAAATGCCCTGCCTTTGCTTGTTACGCGTGTTAGTTCATATCAGTTCTCTTGTAACAACATCAGCTTGTCATTTGACTAAGTATAACTAATACCGTCTCACTGTGCCAGTGCAGCCAGTCTGACCAGTTCCCTCTGGGAAGCTGTGCATGGTACATTCTTGATTTCCAGTGTTGTGTGTCTGATTTCAGCATCCACATGTATTTACAGGAAGATTACTTTAATATTTGCCTTTATTGTTAAGCCTCTAATCAGTTACAGCCTGCATTTCTATAGGTTAAGGAAAGTCATACTGTTACGCAGCAAATCTCTCTAGCTGCCCATTTGCTGACTCACTTTGATGCCTGTTACCCAAAGAGAGTTTGCAGCAGATTAAGCTGAAACTACAGAAGAAAGTTCTTATTTGGGTATATTTCCTACCCCTTTGGATGTGCCCAGTCTGTGGGGAGACTTGTCTGTCTGGACTACCGTTAGTTTCTGCAGTTAGGTTATTCTTTTTGTTTGTGTTAAAGTTTTTTTTTTTTTTAAATTTTTCTATATACTAGGCACCAGGAAACTGGGATATTAGTGTAATAACTCTCTGTATTATTTCTCTTTAGGTCCATATTGAGATCCACTGACCTGTGACTTGGTGTGCTGCTTGCTCTGTGTGCTGCAACTGGAGTCAATCACACTCTTCTTCAAATTCAGCCTGTTGTGAAACAGCAAAGCTATGCTCATCTTCTCTAGGACTATGAAGAAAGAAGATTTAAACCAGAAAAGAGTATGTGACAGTGGCCCAGATCATCACAAGGCAGCAGCTCACCTGACACACATACATTCCATATTTAACAATTTTCAAAATCATACTAGCAGTTTACAAGAATTATTTAACACCAGGAATTGTTCTCTCTTTAATACTATACCTCTGCCTTCTATTGGCAAGGAAATGCCTCAGAGTTTGAGTGAATCAGCAGGGGGGAACTCAAGTGCAGCTGCTCCTTGCAAGGATTCATTTCATCTGCATTTTTCTTCTGGGAAATACAGTCTTCATAGGGTTTCTCACTGCATTAATAGTATTTCAGTAATGGGCTGGCTGGAGGAAGCTTGTAGTTTTGCTGGAGACCTTAGCTCATGCTATCCAGGAGACAACTTTCTATGTTTTGCACACTTCTGGCTGGGAAATTTACAGTATAATCAAAACCTGCAGTTTCTGGAATTAGAAATGAGCAGCAGCAAAGAGAATGAATCACAGCTTGCGCTTCTTAAAGAGCTGGATCTTGGTGGACTTCCTGATCTCTACTGTATTCCAGTTGCCTCCCTGAATGAATGTGCTGTGGGACTCTCTAACAACCAGAAACTTTGTTACTTAAACCTTGTATCTTCAGAGCAAATACTTGGATACAAGCAACTGCTTTCAAATACACAATACGTGACTAAAAATTTTCACATCATACAGCTAGTAATTTCTGTGCTAGCTTTTGCACTAGCAGGTCTTTGGTATGCAGTAGTGAAGGTAAAAGAGTACTAAGATTTTAATTGCTATTTTTAACATTAATAGAAGGTTAATTGATTAAATAACAGAGACAAGGTTAAAGTCAGATTTTAGTGAGAAGTAGACAGCTAAAGTAAATATTATACTTGTGTAACTGCTAGTAAAACTGGCTGTTGGAATAATATCAACTTTTTTTGTAAGGAATATCTGCATCGGAGTGGAAAGAACTTTATAATCTCAAAACTTTGGGACTTCTGCAGATGTGCCATTAACACTACACTAGAACCCAATTTGATTGCTTAGCACAGATCCTTTGTTTTCTTTAGGGTTTGTATTAGGGGAGTGTTCTGGCTACTATTTACAACCATTTCCAGTGAGACTGTTTCTTGTAGAATTGAATTCTTGCTCTGAATCCAATAGTGACTAGGGTATCAGGCCTGAAAACACTTTGAACTGGAAAGCTGTTGGGAGGGTGGTCTTCAATACAGCATAGTTCTCAGTAGTGTTCCTTTCTGAGGATGGTACTGCTGTAATTTAAACAATATCTCATGAGCTTTATTGTGCTGCAATAGACACTATAAACAATTTTCTAAAAGAATGTTTTATTTCATTGGAAAAGTGATTGTTATCACCGAGCCACAGTAATCATTTCTGAGGCTGTTGACTTTGGGACGGACTTCTGACAACAGGGTTTGGCAAAGAATGGAGCAAGCATGTTGGAATCAATAGAACTGCTTGTGAGGAGGAATTTGCAGGAATATGCTCCTGTGGGCACTTAGATGGAGAAACTCATTGTGCAGTAGGTCAAAGTTTGAACGCTCTGTCCAAAAGTCTCAACAAGGGAGTTGGTGTAGGTGGGTTTAATGTACTCTAGGGGCTTACCTAAAGAGGGAGGTATTGATATGGTGAGTTAGGCTGCGTTTTCAGCTCATTCTTCACTCTGAGTTAAAAGTGAGGACTTAATGCAGAGTAAAGTCATGCCAGTGATTCACACACCAAGTATCCTTTTTCCTTTTGGAAAAAGAATAAGTGATGTTGCGTTTAGTTTGAACTAAATTAACCTGGAAAGCCAGTAGAGTTTCTAATGTGGTGTTTATTTGGGTGTTAGCACACGTGTAGAGAAGTCCTTGATTATGAAGATGAGATGCTGGTTATCAGTCTTATAGGGAGAAATGTTGGAATTTTTTAACCTTATTTGAGTGCTGAAAGTAAGATGGACTACTACTTACGTTAAATGATATGTTGTGTTTTTATTATCCCCATTGGTTGGCTACTTCTTCTGAATGTTAGAAGAGATAAAAAGCCATTTACTTTAATTTAGAAAATAACTTTTTCCCTAGCGTGTACTTTTATTAATTGTTTAACTTCTAGACTTTGGACCACATGATTACCTGTTGCAAAATTACCCAAAACCTCAAAATAATAATGGATTACATATTCTAAGTAATTATTCTGACAGCAACAGTTTTGTCTTAGTCAAGCCATTCCTACTATTTACTCCCATCTCCACTGCTGCAATTTATCACCCTTGCAGTGGTATTAACAGGAGTGTTTGTGGATGAAGATTGCTGAAGCGATGTGGAGCTGAAACCCCAAAACATCAGAAACAAATACACTTCTTCAAGAGTCTGTAGCTTATTTGAGTTACGGTTTTAAGCTATTGTCTGCATACAGCTTGATCCAAAAAAACACTTGGCAGAGCTGAGGGTAGAGGAATGAAGGTGGGGAGGCGTTGGAGCTTGTTTAAACTGGCTTGGTTGCTAAAGAAAACATTGTGCAACAGCATCTTAATTTCTATAAGTAGCTATATAGGTAAATAAATACTCTTCCTGTAATGGTGAGCTTTTCTTAAGTTGCACGTAAACACAATCCTGCATTCACAACTGGGTGACTGAACTTCCTATATAAAAAAAATCGACCGACACAGTTGTACCTGTAGTTGTTACTTGACACCTTGTTTGTTCAGATGAACAGTTTGGCCTGGAAGATTCTCTACTCTGCTGTACATCATTTGGGAACCACATATTTAGGGAACCATAGTTACAGACAACAAAAACTTGTAGGTGATATTGTCAGGTTAATAGGCAAAAGGAGTAGCTAAAGGCATAAAAGCATGAATCCAGGTTTTAATGCGCCTATTCTTTGTGGTGATTTTAAAGCTGGGGGGGGGGGGAGAGAGTGGGGAAATGAAACATGAAAGAAAACATCTGTAAATTAGAATTTAAATGTGTGTACAGTGGGGTGCCAAGGGCTGTCACTTTATTGATGACAAGCCTATGCAGGAGGGGGATCTTGGAACGCTGAATGTATCACAATCCAGCTAATACAGTCCAGTTTTAACCAAAATTTGCTTTGAGTGAGTGGCCTTTAATAATTTACTACAGGATCACTTTAAAAACAAATACAATACAGCTAAGCGAAATGGATTTTTTGGTGTATTATGTGCATATTGAACACAAGATGGAAAGAATATGTCTTAAGTGAGTGGATTTAATCCATTTTAAGATACTTCATGTATTTTGCCTTGGATTTTATAGCTTAAAACCTAAAAGGTAACTTTCTAACTCAAACATTCCTTCTAAAATGAAAATAAAGGATAGTTTGGTATGTTGAAATCTCATATAATATACTGCACTTTAAGCTTGGGGAGGCCATAAATTGACAGTGCTGTTCTTGCACTAATAGAGCTGTTTGGCGGTGACAATGCTCATGGCATTTACTGTCTCAGGGGAGAACAGTGAACCAGAAGGATGGCAATTCTTTGAAACTATATATAAATCAAACACTATATGGTTTAGGCCACTGTTCTCTTCCTACAAATATTTTTAATTCATCTCAAAAGATGGAACGTGTGTCAGCTAAGAACCAGTTTGTATGGAGTTCTGTGGCTTCGGTAAATCAAATATGGAAACTGCTTTTCTGAGTAAATGTGCTGTTAGGGCTGAGTTTGTCTCGGATGATTATTATACTACAGAAGAAGAACATTTTTAGTAGGGGTAAGGGACCTTTATACTGAACCAGGAGTTGCCTTCTTATTTCCAGTTCCTCTCTATCTTGCTCTTCTGGTGGTGTTGGAAAGAGGTATTTCTAAGCAAAATGTCAGGGTTCTGCTAAACAACTCATGCTTCCTAAAATCCAGATCTTTCCTGCACTACATAGCAAAGAGTTCTATTTCTGCCATTAGAAAACAAATGAGTAAGAAAATATTCAATATTTAGAGAAATGTCTAGTAGTTTCCTATAAATGTATACTTGAGTGGAAATTTACTATATGGTGTACTGCTTTTAAAAAGAAAATATTCTTTTAAATGTGTGTGCACAGAGCTCTGCATGTGGATAAAAAGTGTTTTATCACAGTATGATGTTGGAATGCTTATGCAAATGCTTATTTACTTTCTGACATTACAATGCAAAAATGCAGTAGAGATGGTGTTGTACTTCTCAGTGTGATATTAGCTAGTGCAATCTTAGAAATCATCTGTGTGCATCATTATGCACCATGAAACAGTTTTATCTGTAGACATTTTTTAGCTTTTTTCAGTGTTGGGTTGGTTTTGTTTGTTTGGGTTTTGGTGTTTTGTTGTTTGGGGTTTTTTGTGTGTTTTTGTTGTTGGATTTTTTAAGACTGTAAAGACTGCACTTTCTTAAACTTCGCCAAAGTTTGCTTTCTTTGTCCTTTTCTCCTCCCTCACCCCTCTTTATAAATATACACACCTTTCATTTCTGGAAGAAGCAAGCCTGTACGTACTCTCCTAAGGTATCATCTTATTGTCAAATTGTTCCTTTTGTTTTTATGGCCTGGTCTTACCTATATTTTCCTTCTGTTCCCTCCCCATGGTTTCTCAGCATAAGCATATGCTGATATTCCAGTCCATTTCAGAAATGCTCCTTTAATTAATTATGCATAACAAATTGACAGAAACATGTAGAGACATAAGCATCCGTAGTCTGTCATTAGGGTATATGTCAAGTGCTATATCTGACAGAGCAATAAGTAGTCAATGTGACATTTCTACTTTTTCCCCTCAAAACAGCTGCTTTGATGAAAATCTAATATTTAATTCAAATTTGTAGTACCCCTATCATCTGAGAATTGCAGCTAGAATTTGGGGCTTATCCAACACATTGAGGTCAAAACTTAAGCAACAGTTATGCTAGTTTCAATATACTTCAGGTTATTAGGTTATCAGTATAAACTTCTGAAAAATTCACATGAATGTACTCTTAATATTTTGAAACTTTTTTTTTCTAAGAGTGCATAGAATAAAATACGTTCTGACACTTGTTTCTGTGATGCACAGCCAATAAGTGCTGGAACTTTTTAGAATATAAAAAAGTATTTCTGATGAACCCCCTTTCGATCTCTGACTACAAAGCCTCTGATCCTCAATGAAGAGGTACATTCGTTAGAACTTTCAAATAAACAAGTTGTTGCCTATGAAAATACTAGTATTTATGATCAGCTCACATACTTAAATACAAGAACAGAGAGGGCAATCTGCTGGCAGTCTGAAAACAAGAATAATATGGAAGTACTAGAACAATGCTATCCTTTACAACCCTGCACTAAGTAAATCCTTTGGTGTGCACTTTGAAATGAATCCTGTATTGCATTCCAAGATCTCAATTATCTTAGTCTTTTTTGGGAATTGGTGATACAAGATTCAGACCCAAATTGTTAATTTGAAGGCTAAAACATTTTAGAAGATGGCCTGAGGGACTTCCAGAAAGAGAATCTGCCTTGACAAGATTCAGTTTATTTCTGTGATCTCAGTATGTTTATATTCTGTTTTGCAAATCTCTTTTCTTCTTTGTGGAAGATCTGCATAAACTTGATAGCAAAAATGGTTAAAATCCAAACTTGTAAAAGTGTTCTCTATTTTTCTGTTTGTAACCAATTTTACCTATTATCAAATATAAAAATACCTAGGTGTAATTTAAGCTTTTATTCTTAGAAGTTGGTAAATCTAATGCTTAGTGCCTGATTCATCACCTGAAGTTCATGAGTGTTCCATGAACTTTCTTGAAAATGAGTTCTGCTACCTGCTGGTGACTAACACTAATTTTAAATGCTGACACTTTCTGTAAACTTGTTCTCCATGCAGAACAATTTTAGTCTATGACCTTGGTCTTTGGCCCTAATTTTTTTTTTTTTTTTAATTGCAATGTGGGACATGGAGAAGGCTGGTACAAACCATTTTTGTTCCAGTGAAAGATGTTTACAACTTTGTATGCATTTTAGAAATTTATTGTAACACTTTTTAACTTGTGAGAGGAGTTTCCTTAGTAAACTTGAAACCTGTTGTCCTAACGAGGTTAATATAGATATCTGAACAATATAGAGTACTATGTAAGCTTTCAGGAGCTGTTGATTGTGATGCTGCTCGCTTACACCACAGGAGGGAGTTAAACATCAGTCTTTTAAATATTTTCAGTTACATTTTTTCTTAGTACAGTGCATTTCAGTTTATAAATATGCCACCTTGTCTTATGGATTGTCACTGCAAATGGGTCATTGTCCAAAATCAATACACGGCGGTAATGTATTGTAACTGTTTACAGTTGAACTCTGAATACCAATCAATGGGTTTTATCAAGCTATTTAAAAACAAATAAAAATCTTTTAAAAAAATTATCTTTTGTCTGTAGTCAACAAAAGAACTAGTTTTGATGCTTCTCATTCTAATTTTTCACTGTATAAATTGTACATATGTACTTAATGAGATCATGTTTCTGACAATATGAAGTCAGACAGGGAGTGGCTTTTTCAGAGATGCAATTTGAGAAATGTGTGTTTACTGAATACCAAAGAAATTTAAAAACTGTGTGAGAATAAAAGGGCTAAATGCCTTATGCTTGGCCTTGGAAATTTGGTATCTGATCACCAGGCTAGCTTAATCATGCTATAGCCACCAATCATTTATTCATAGGCATTATTTTTACATGCTTTTTTTTTAGTGACATGCCTTAACAAACCAGTTACTTTCACAGTAATTCCAAGGTATTTCCTAACTAACTAGCTCTAATCTTGCAACATAGTTTAATTTTAGAAGGGGAAAACAAACCATGCTAAATATGTAGAATGGCCATAGCAACTCTCTTGCATAAGTCAGGATAACATTGCTGGATGTTTCTCTTCAGGGTTAAAATCACCTCAGTATTAAGAGATATGTCAGACCTCTCGTTTTTGCTGAATAAAATATTCACATTAAAGGAGCAGAATAAACATGTATCTTCTGTGTAATGTTGAGCATTAAAAAACATTTAAAATCAGAAACCCCTCACTGTTGAGATATTTTTTGAAAGTTGCTATCAGATGACTTTTTGATTCTAGACTCAAAAGACATCATTAACTTACAGTTTTTGTTTGATCTCAGGGTCAAGTGATACATTTTGAGGAAGTATGTTATTGTGCTGCATTTATTCTGAAAAGAAGTGGTATTGACAACCCTGAAGAAAAAACTGATATCTTCTGTACCAAATTAACATGTACTATTTTTCTTAATCCTGGATGCTGAAAGCATCTTTTTCCTCAAAACATGTATTTAACAGAAGAAAAAAGAAAGGGGGGGGGGGGCGGTAAATGAGTGTAATAATCTAATAAGGGCTGTGAAGTTTCCACGTGTGGTTACACATTCACAGTTAAGGAAGTACCATCAACGCTCTCTCTGCACTTCACTGCAAGTTCTCGTTGCTTCTGGAATTTGCACGGTACGTACTGAAGTGATAGTTTCTAATGTCTTTGGCTGCCCACAGGGTTCCAGCCACCCCACGGTGACAGTGATGTGATCTAGCCTTAATTACTCACGTTTCATCACTTTCAGATAAATTATTGGTAGTTTTATATATAAATGGGCATGGTACCTGCAGTACCTGGGGAACGTCAAGGAAGTCAGAAAACTTTTGCAAATAAACTCAGGAATAGACATGCTATGACACGTGTATCCAAATCTCTTCCTATTAGGATTGGAAATGTTCTGAAGTCAGACTCAAGTTGCTGGCCTATGACTTTGTGGTAGTCTGTTTTTGTTCATCTCGTACTACAGAGTTCTATAAGAGCAGCTCATCTGTTCAGGAGCACAAATCTCCTCTGTGCAAATCAGATTGCCAGAGGGACCTTTTAGCAATTTAGACCCATCACGTTTACTTCTTCAATACATTTGTTAGCCTTGCCTTTTCTGGTAGATATGATAGCAACTTAAAATAAAAAAAAAAGCAAAACCTCAAGCGAAACACAAATACTGAAGATTCTGCTGAAGATACATTTCTTAAGGAAATGTTTTTCTTAAAGTGGATGGAGTACTCTACCTTCCATTAAGGAAGAAAATATTGGATGGGGGCCTTGTTATCAAGAGCTGTAGTGTGCTTGTAGAAAGCATGTCATAAGTCTCTTAAGTGTTAAGAAGTGCTATTTCTATTTGTTACCACAAGTATTTTCTACACATAGCAAAATACTCCTTTATTTATCTTCAACCTCATAGTTCAAAGAAAAGAAAAAAACCCCAAACACATTTAGGAATTCTTTCAAGTATTATGCATTGTTAAAAGTATCCCCAAGGGCGAAGGACCAAAGCCAACACAGAAGTCAAAAGCTTACCTCTTGCTCATTGAACAAAAAGCCAGCAGCGATGACAAGCAGGATGTTTTTGATGCTCTTTTTTTTGGGCTAGTGAAATCCTTAATCACTTTAGCTGGAAGTTATTCACAAATAACCCTTCCGAGCTCAGTAATCCTGTCTTCCCTCATATAATAAAAAAAAAATTATTTGTCAAGACAGACTGAAAATTTAAACCTTTTTCAGAGCTGGACAGCCTTCTTTCATCTTCTGTTCCCTCTAGCTGCTTTCTGAGTGAGAACATCTATAGAGACTATAGCAGGTTTCAAGTCCTTCACTTTGATATACAGTATCTCTTTGCAACAATCTATTGGTTAAAATAAAAGCTGTCTGGTCTGTGTTGTCACTGTCAAACATGATTTTCAGAGCTCTTCCTCACATTTTCTTTCTGGTTTCTAACCATTCGTTTGCAGTTGATAACCGTACCTTCTGATTTCTTTCTATTTAGCTAAACTACTTCCTTGCCAACGCCAGCAAGCTAGAAGTCTTTAGAGATTTTCATCACTGGATGCTTTGGTCAGTTCATTAAGCTTCTTCACTACAATCTCAATTTACAGTTAATTCTAATATATTTTCACAAAGTATCCATAAGGCATTGTAGCTGTTCCTGAATGGATTATTCAGCAGTTTCTCTTTCCTCACACAGCAAGTGTTTTTTCTGAAGGCCCATATTGAAATAGCATTGTCCAAAGGTTCACTTCCATCTTGTATATTGCTACTGTTACTCTCATTACTAAAAAAATGCTTTTATCAGTGAGAATATCTCTGGTAAATCTTTGTTACTCGTATACGCTTGTGAAATCCAGCAGCTGATCTGCCTGGGAAGAAGCTGCACTTCTGCCTCCCAGCAGATCCTGTAGCTGGGACAGATAATGACATACACAAGATGACTCTCCTCAACCTAACACACCACCTCAGAAGTAAGGAATATACTCAGGGAGGGGGAAAGACCAACAAAGAAAAAAAAAAAAAAAGTGCTTTGAACATATTCTTGGTTTAATTTTGATAGGTCATTTTGCCAGAAACATGTAATGAGATGATGTGAATTACAACTTGAAACAAGAGGCAACACAGATAGGATCCGATTTTCCTTTGTAACAGGAACTCTGTTAAATAGTTCACATCCCACAGAGGGGGTGAGGTTAAATAAGGACTGGAAATGGTCTCAGATGAAATAAAAAAGCAAAAGTATTTCACATTTGTTTTACAGAAAAGGGAAATTACACTTTTACTATTTTTTCCCCAGAGTTACTTCTGTTGTCCTTCCATTCCTACATACATCTTATGATAATGCAGAACTAGACAGTGAAGTAGTCCATTAAAAATGTGGAGAAAGCAAGCAAGGTTTTGAGTGTTTTTTGCATTTCACAAAGTGTAATCAATAAGAGAACAAATCTGATAGTATGATTTCTCTGTTTAAGTAACTTAAGGTGATTTTAGTAGAACAAATCACAGCTTCAATCCTGTAATCCAATCACACAAGATCAGTACCGATCTCTAGCCTTGTTGACTTAATCAGAGCTCTGTAAGCATGAAGTTCTCCCTACCTGAACCAAACTACAAGGTCTGGACTTGTGTGTTTTATGGGAATATCCTTAAATTTAGGCCAGGTTAAAAGTCCAGGTCTAGTGACAGTAGAGTTAATGGGAATCTTTCCAGCAATTCAAACTGAGACAATACCATGCTTCTAAAGTGCTTTAGGATTCATTGTGTACTTTGCAAATATTGTACTCCTCACACAAAAACCAATCTTAAATTATGTATATTATTTTGAAACAAAGAGTGGGCATTTACCAACTGAGAACTATAAAAATAAAATACACAATGTCAAACTTAAGAGCATGACTTAAGAGAAGACTGGATGGTCTTCTAAACCAGAGGAAACTCCTAGGAATTCCAGTTTATAAAATGGTACAATTTGCTACTTTATTTGAATTATTAAACTGATAACAGCCTTTGTCAAGAATTTTTACATAGCTTTAGTCACTATTGGTTTTTTTAATCTTTGATATTCTTATGTGAACTGCACAAAGTCACTGTTAACGAGATTATTACAGCTTTTTATGCAAAGTGTAACTGTTCTGTTGTGTTTTGGTTTTGTTTTTTTTTTTTTTCCTGGAGTATTAAATTCAAATTTTTTCATTTCTACACATTTCATTTCTCCACTACACATTGTTCACCTGCAATATGCTGGCTCTTGCATTACTTTGTTTAAATTCAGCTGCTTGATGTTGGTGCTGCAATTAAAGAAACAGAAGTTTAATATTTTTATCTACTACTGAGGATCAAGAAAATATATTGGACTGTCTTCTTGAAATGGTGAGTTAATGAGGTTACACCAAATTATATTAATTAGAAAATCCTTACAAGAAATTAGGCTGTTAGAAGAAATGGGTATGAAAAAAATATTTTCAGAGCTCTTTTTCTTTTCACAGTTTAAATCACAACAACTTCTGCTTTCAGATTAATCTCACAATTTTAAATTGTAATAATTTCTTGTTCTTGTAAGGAAGAATCCACAGTCAGTTTCTCACAGTTATTCTAAAGGGTGTTGCATCTGACACACACATTGGCAGAGTAGTAGTAGAGTGTCTCCTTGCAATTTCTACTTGTAACAGAAGACACCCCAACTAACAGCAAATTCAGTAATTCAGGAAGAATTTTACATGATATTTTAAGAATTTGCTGTTATTACTGGTGGCTTTATTAAAGAAGTACTACAGAAGTGTTAAACAATTGCTGATTGTTAGCAGAAGGGAAGGAGAAATTATTTTAGTCAGGTAGACTCCAAATTCAGGGGTAGAGTCTGCATCTAAACTTTTGCTTTGGGGTCTGTAAGGAAATAAAAAACCAGTTTCCGTTATTCAACCCATTACTGAACATGAGTGGACATGCCTCTTCAAAACTGGTCTGAAACCAATGTAGTATATTCACACCAGCTTTGTAGGAGCTTTCAGAAAGTCTTTTGCTCATCATACTCCCAGCATACTTCTAATCTTGTCATCTAGAGATAAAAGACCATTTCATTAACATAAAATATGAAATTGTAGTTTTCTGACTGCATTTATATAACCATATATAAATATTTACATATAAACATACACATGCATAAATATCTTTGCTTGTTTAGCTCAAGAAGAAATTTCTGCTTAAGTGCTTTCCATAAATGATAAAAAGTCCAGTGCTAAAGAATGGAAGCACATCTCCAAGTGCTACATTAAGCATGGTAAAAGCATACGTTTCTTTCCTGTTGTATTATTCTGGAATTAATGTGGGTCTTCCAAAATCACAGTGTGAGCAAGACACTGCTTTACTCATTCCTATTGGCCATGGTCAGCATTCTGGAATAACATCTGTAATTGATTAGCAGTTTAGATTTCTGAGAAGACTGCTTTAGCTGCATTTATCTGTCATTTCTTGCAGTTTCATAATCTAATAAAAGCACCATTATCTCCTTTCTAATAGTTTCAAGACGATCATTTGACATCATTATTTTAGGTGAAGACTATGAAGAAGAATTTATCTCTTTTTAACTCATATCTGTATATCTCAGCTTCAATAAAACAGAAGGAAGTACAACTTCATTTTATAGAAAGGATAACTTTGTACAAATTATGCAGAAAGTCCAGACCATTTCAGGAAAAAGCAGCAGCTAGAAAAAGAACTGCCAAATTACTGTTCTTCAAAGTAAATCTAGAAATTCTGGAGAAGCAATTATGACACTGAATATTCAAATATAAGAAATGCCTAAAAATACTTAATTGAATTATCAAATCTACGAAGGAGATAACCATTCTTTTCAACAAGTTAAAAAAGGTTTTTCACAGTGAGAGAATGAGACATTATTTAAGAATAAATAATACTCAGATAACAGTCTATTTATTTGGCAAATGTGATAAAGATGTTGAAAAAAAATTGTCTGTTTGTTTTAACTGCAGTTATCTGCCATCTTGTTTTACAGGTTTGGAGTTTTCCATACATGCTGAGTTCTGGAAAAGCCTTACAGGTGGGAAAAAAAGAGCAATGATTTTGTTAGTCATGAGAATTTAGCTGTGCCTATTACCCATCTTCTACTGAAATGGTTTCTCTTCTAGCAGGAATACCAGAAAGCAGGCCTTACCAGGACAGAGAGGAGACAACATCCTTACAGAAAATAATTCATTTGTTCTCAGCTAGTACAATAACTCAACTAAATATCCTAGATTCTCATGCTTTTTAAGTGTTCTCAGTCAACAGCAGATTTCAAAAACTTTTACGTAAAAAGTCTCTCAGGTATAAATGTACTGTTATTTCCTAAAGCTTTCACTTTCCCCCCACAAACTTATAAGGAAATGGAGAAGCTATTATCTTTAAAAAAAATTATTACTTATCTGGTGTGAAAATGTTGAGTAGTACACATTTACTTGAGTAACTTTATGGATTAAAATTATGCAGTAGGTAGTTTCAATATGTGAATCATTTTTCTCTAAAACATACTTTAATAGTCCTGCTATTTGGAAAGCAAAAAAAAAAAATTGCTTTCAAAATATATCTCCACCATCTTTGTTTAATTTTGGATACGTGGAAATTTTCTACATCCTGCTGAATGGCACACCTGATACAGACATCCTCAGAGAAGAACTTACATCTGTACAACTGAGATTTCTGGTACTTGAAAATATAATGAAGCTTTTAAAGATACACATTAAAAAAAGAAACAAGAAATGTTTAATTGAATTACTTTGTAGGACATTAGTTTTTTAATTGTGTCTATTGTACTTTGTACACTAAATAAAATTTTTTTACTTGCTTTATCTGAAGCATGGCAATTTGCCAACTTTAGCTTTTAGTGATAAATTCTGCCATACAAAGCAAAAGTTTTTATATCTGAGGCCACTTCCTTCTGCTGTTTTATATTCTTCCTGGTTTTGTCTGTTTTCAATAAATGCCTTTGTATTTTCACATCTTTTATATGCATGTATACACAGATTCTTTCCTCTGTATTAAAACTGAGAGTTGCAAGTTGGTAAGAAGGAACAGACTGTTGACTTCCACTTCATTGCACTAATAATATGGATGCTTTTATATTACACAATCAAAAGATCTTAACATATTGATATTTAAAGTATTTTCCTGAATTTGGGAGCGGGGTGGGAAGGCACGGGTTGACGTTTCATAACAAGGTTTTAAAATGGAAATAATCTCTGCTTATAGCTATATTTCAGTACTACAGATTGACACATGGAGGCTGGGTTCTCACAGTGAAAATGCCTTATTTTAAAACATCTCAGATTTAAGCATACTGAAATTTAAAATCTAAAAAGAAATTATGGTGGAGGCAAAACATCTCTCCTTTATCTGTCCCAAGAGGTTGAATATTTCTGCCTGAAGAGAAAAATCTAGAAAATTCAGCAGTTAGGAGAAGCCATAGAGATCCCTCCACACACAGTGGAACCCAAATAAACTTGAGGGAAAGGAGAACCGAGTTAGGAGTGGTCAGGGGAGAAGAATAAGATCAGAGGGAAAAAAGTTAAAGTTGTAATGCAGCAAACTGGAGAAAAGCTTTTAGATCTCACTGCCCAACTTAGTAGTCTGTCATGAATTCCTCTTTCCCACAAAAAATTGTTACTAAGGATGTAAGCTGCAAATCATCATGTACTAATCTTTTTATGAAGCTGTTTTTGTTGTTGTTCTGCAGACCTATTGTTCTTTTACAATTATATTAATAGACTAAAAATAACAAGCACAGTTCTCTCAGACTTAAATTACAATTTTGTTTCTTAAGAATGATTATTTTATACTGTGCTGATTGAGATCACAGAAATCCTTTTCTGACCACAGAAGTATAAGGTACGAAATTCATCCTTTATGTAACTACACTGAGGTAAATTGAGTTACATAAGGAATTAATTTGACCAGTCTCCTCCATTTCCTTGGAACAATTCTTTGTTTTAGCGCTTGCCAAGTTTTAACTTTGACTCTCCCTTGCTTAATATCTTCTTATATTTAGAGACAGTTTTTCTTTCTTTAAGACTATAAAGAGAAATACAGCAGGAGAAAGACAATTAAGGTGAAGATCTGCTTTTTAAATTGGAACATTTCTTACGGTAAGAAAATACCACAACTTTTTTTTGTTTTGGTATAGAAGTATATAGGATTATTCTTACACCCATGAGGATATGAAAAGAACAAAATAGTATGTATAGCCATGATAGAGGAAGGATTTGAGTGATGTTTTCCTGCCTTAGACCCCACGTGTTTCTTTCTTATTACAGCAGTTGGAATAAATAGGGTCCTTTCTTGGTTAGAGACAGTAAGAATTTAAAATATTATACATGACCTTTTAACAAGGAATCACCTCCCCTTTGCATCTGGACTCAACAAGAGCTATATATTCAAAAATAAGCTATAAGAGAAGCTGAAGGCATACTCTCACCAACACACAACTGCAATTTTATGATACAATACACTCAGATTTTTGGATGGTGACATGGCACAAAATTCTTTGTACAAATTCAACCCACCAGTACAAAGTTATTTAAAAAACAAAACCTAGACAAAACAAATCTCTCACAAAACAAGGAGTGGAAAGTGTTTTTACTCATGATTATTTTATGTTAGAGATAGTATCGTCTTCCTGCTGCTGGTATAAAGCCAGGATAAAGCTTGGTCTAAATACTGTAACTAATCTTGACAGGAATGCAATTACATGCTCATATTTGATCGTGATCAATTTATTGCCATTAGATGATCTAGTATTGCACAGACCAGATGTTAACAAGCATGTATGTCTGACTATAGGCACAGCTGGAGAAGGGCTGAGCATGAGGGATCAGAAAGTGAAATTGATGGAGAGACTGTTGTTTAGAATAAGGTTAGAAGTATGCAAGGATATTTTCCCCATTGACAAAATACTATTCATCAGATTGCCTTCCTTCTTTCCACACCATCTGTGTGTTGAAGTCTACCAATGCTGCAACTGTGCCAATGTAACTGTTTGTGGGATCAGAGTATGAACTTAATCACTGGAATAACTCTGGTTAAAAATTATTATTTTAGACAGAACTTTTAAAATCTGGATTAAGTGATCTGATTTACAGCACGGCTTCACAAATGGTTATGTGAACAGCTGAGAGGGCACTAAAAGTCAGAATCATTAGTTGCCAGTTCCTGCTCCTGTCTAAATTTATGGTTCCATGTTTATTAAACCCAGATTTGTGCACTGCTGGCTAGCCAGCAGCAAGATTTGAGCCAGCTCACGTGGAGATAGGCAATTGCATTTCAGATGCTCACTGGTGAATCAGCAAGAGCACCTGGTCTAACCCTGCGTGTCATGAGCAAGTCCAGCTTGTCACTTGGCTGCCACATAGCACGGGATGCCAGCCCTGTTACACCGTGGAGTTGTCTGAGAAGGCTTCTCGGGCTGGGGAGGAAGGAACCGCGGGGGCCTCCCCTGTTATCAGCGCTACTACAATAAATCCCTCAACTGCTGCCATATGCATGCAGCTAAAAGCAGGACTCATGCATGGTTTGCAGCCCAGCTACAGCTCCCAGTGTAGGATGAATTAGGATTTTCAAATTCCTAGGCCTTGGGAGACTGGTTAGTGATAATACATTTAATCACCCTAAGCTGGACTTAGCCAGCAGAAGTGGCTGTGGCTACTTCTCAGGGTGGGAACAGAGCGTGGCCGTAATCAGTGTGCTCTCTTTTGGAGAATTACTTTACCTCAAGCTCTTTCATCTTCCTGAGGTAGAAAAACCCTCTCAAGCTTCACGCAAAATTCCACTCATGATCTGTTTCAGCCCATGTCCCTTGAATCCAAACCCTCTTTTTCTGTTATTTTAGGCATAACTTTCATGTTAGAAAGCATCCTGTTTGTGTCTAGTACTATGCATAACTGATACAGGTAGAACAAGTTCTAATGCAAAGTATATTTCAGATCATAAGCATTACAGAATTGGTGGACCTCCACAATTTTTAATGCATTTGGTTTTCCTCACTGGGACATTCTGTTATTCTTTACTAAATGACTCACCAGTGGCCCTATCAGTATTACACAATGGAAACACGCACTGAGTTCCGAAACCAGTAATATTTGATGCTAGGAGCAGATTAAGCTCATTTAGAATTCTTTTAAAAAAACAATAACCTCAAAACATGTCAAGAATTGGAATTTGAAATAAGCTGCAAATAAAATTCAGAATATGATTTAAAAGTTCATCTGGAGAAAAACCCATGCAAAATTCTTCAAAGAGAGGAGGCATCTTTAAAATAGTCAAAAAAACCCACAAAGTTAAAGGAATGAGCTTCCTATCCATTCATAAAAGACATTTGACTTGCTAAGCTTCAGCTCTGATGTTCCCCAAAGCAATATGAAACACTTGCATGTAAATTTTTTTGGAGTAAATTAAAGGTGCAAGCACTTGTGAAACCACTGAGACAACCAGCAAACAGGATTTTCTTTAAATGTATCTTTCCAGCTGAGACAAATACGATATGTGTGACAGCATAAATATTTTAAGAAACAATACATGGCTAAAGCTCATCTGCCAGACAGAGGAAGTCAAAGAGTGTGCCTTAGGGGTTTAAGAATACCAAATTATTCAAGTACTGATAAATTTAAAAAGTAGGGAAAAAAAGACATGATGATGGACTAAGACCTTCCTGCCTGGAAACTATTAGACAATGCTTCTGAAAAAATAAAAATTGTTTGATTGTCTACATTTGAAACTAAAGTATGCCTTAATACAATGGCTGAGTATTGATGACAGAGATTCTGACTATCAACAAGATACTGTCTTAGGAAATGTAACGCTTGCATCATTTTTCCAAAAACGTGAGCATTTAAGTGAGCAAGTAGTAAAAAGGAGTAGGAAAGAGTAATTTTAATTTACTACTGCTTGGAATCTGGTTCAAATTGAAATCCATAAAAATGGTTTAATATTTAATGAGCCTTTTAGACCACAAAAATGTGATGTAAGAGATTCAGTTGTCTTCACTGACTCTCTGTGTAGGGACAAATGTCATGAAAGACGCGCTCCTGACCCCTTAAATGAAAAAAGGACATGATAAATTACTACTTAGTGGAAACTAAATCAAGGCAGATACTAAACTATTCAAGGAGGGAAAAAAAAAAAAAAAAAAAAAAAAAAAAAAAATCTATTCCCGACCTAGTTAGGTTTATAGCCAGACATGAGACTTATTTTATACACAGGAAAATGACACAATGACGTAAAAGGTTTGATCTTAAAAGTTTTTATCGCACACCTCACCTGAAGATTTAACAGCTTTATGCAGTAAGCACCTTGTACGCAGAACTAACAGTTTTATGCCTACAACATTTGTAGAATTAGGCCCACACAAAAGTAAGTCTCTTTATAATATAAACAATGTGTAAGAAAATTTCAAGTTTTAAGGAATATCTGCTGTTATTTCAGAGACATATAGCCTTGAAGAAGACACTATAATTTCAATATTCTTTTCTACTATGTATCATCAATAAGTCATCCTACTAAAATGGGACTGGAATGAACAGATTTTCCTTGAGAGGGTATTGAATTACATCTATTTCAAATTAACAACATAGTAAGCTACATATTCAATAATGCAAAATACTGAAAATTTAACTGTTTGCTCAAGTTAATAACGAAGATATAATAAAGAACATTTTGTTTATCTCACAAGTTTGGAATTGTCTGATTTCACCACAAAGTTTACGTAAAATATTCCAACTGATCACTTACAACCAGCATAGACTTTTTCTTTCATATCTTACTTGCATCACAAAATCATTTTTATCTTTGCTATTAATTTGGAGAATTTTAAAATTGAGCATTGCTTCCATGAAGTCAATAGGAATTTTCCACTGAATTGGTGGGAAGGGGACTGTTCTCCACAGCTCACTCTTCTCTCCTATTAGAATTAGTGATTGGGCTATTTTTTATTTTGCACTAGAATTTTTCTTATAGCAAAAGTATAACAAGTTATATTGAAGTATAGGAAGGAAGGAAAAAAATGATACTGACAAAAACAACAAATGAAAGGCATAGATTTTATATAAAGTTGTAAAACAACACAGATGAAATGAAAGCAAACAATCTGTGAACAATTATAAAATTAGAATTTTTTTCACAAACCAGATTCCCCCTCTAATGTAAATTAACAGTTTGCTCAGTGTGCAAAAATATTCAAAGCCCGCTGTCGGTTCATTCAGACTTATTTTAAAACCATCCTGTAATTGCGCTTCATAGACACACAGTTCAAAATAAATCTCTTACCCAGATAATGCTTCTGTTTTATGTAATCAAATCCTTTTAATACACTAACTTACTAAACTTATAACAATGTTTAATTTAAAATACGAAATACAGAGAAATATTTCAAAGGTTTGTGATGTTTATGATTTCTAGATGAGGTAAAACGCTTTATCGCCAGAGCAGCTCTCAGCAAATCGGGCTGTAATAACCACCTATTACCAGTGGTGTCAAGAGGTGAGTGCTCCGGACACAGCTTCCTAGACGGTGCTCTGTCCCATGCCAGCCTACAAGAGGAAAATGAAAAACCCGATATTTTCCTGTTGGCTGACCCTGTCCTCCCACAGCTTCCTTTCTGAACAAAATTTTGACACCAAAGGTTTTTAAAAAATAAAGAAGGGTGGTGCCTGAGAAGAAGGAAGGAAGGAAGAGTGGTCTGTGCCAGAACACTTCTGCTTACCTTTACAGATTTTGGAGGCTGCTGATATCCTGATTCCTGTGGTATCTCACTGAAGATCTTTACTGAGGACTTAAGAAATCCCATAGATACTTTGACTCCTAGGGCAGTAAGTAGGCAAATCCTTTCTGTTTCCAACACAGACAATACATACCAACGCAAACCCGTGTGCCGCATACGGGGAACAGTCCCATTTATACCCAAGGCTCTCCATGACCCCTGCGGCTGAGGAAGCACCCAGCACCCCTCCAGCGCCGGACCGGACCCAAGAACAAGTAGCAAGCAAGAGTCAGCAGAAAACATGCAGAAACATCATATGCCTCACGCTCCTTTCCAGACACTTCAACCCACCTAGGCCCCCTTCACGATGCGGCTTCAGGACAGCTCAGCCCTGGCCTTGCTGTCACCTCCTGCTCTGTTCTCCTCCTTTAGATCCCTCCAAAAGAGTCAGCGGCTCTGCAGACGTTTTCTGGCTACCGCAGACCCCAAGAGACAACCCCAGCCGACATGAAACCCAACTCACTCGACGGCTCCCCTCAGCCCCTCCCGCCATCGCCCTCGGGCTGCTCCCCGGCGGGTGCCCCGCAGGCCAGGCTCCTCCCGCTCCCCGACCGCCGCCCTCGCCACCTTCCCGCCGTGGCCGCCCCCTGCCCGCCCTGACAACCCGCGGGGAAGTCGTTTTAGGGCCCTCAACGCTGCCAGGTCGCGCCATGGGAAACCTGCCGGGGTGGGAGAACCGAAAAGGAGAGGCGGGAAGGCGGGAGAGAGGCTCCCTGCTCCGAGCCCGCTCCGCCGCGGGGCACGGCCAGGGAGCTGCCGCCCCTTGAGGGGAGGAAGCAGCGCGGCGGCGGCCGGGGTGGCGGCGCAGGGCCGGCCGGGCCTGCCTTCCCCCCTCCGCCCCTCCGCGGGTCACATGAGAGGGGCGGGCGGCTGGGCCGAGGCGGCGGCTGCCGCCGGGGCTGGGGCAGGGCTGGGCGGAGAGGGACGGGGCAGAGGAGCGCGGCGGCAGAGGAGGAGAAGAAGGAGGAGGAGGAGCGGCGGCGAGGCGCTGCCGAGCGAGTGGAGCGAGCGCCGGGCCTTCCTCAGTGGCGGCTGTTGCGGAGCACCCTGCCCGCGGCCCCAACATGGACGAAGAGGGCGGTGGAGGTGGCGGCGGTGAGTGGCGGGGCTTGTGCGAGGGGGACGCGGGCCCTCACCTGGCCGCCACGGCTGCTGGGGAAGGCTCGCTCCCGGGGCGGGGGGGGAGGAGTGGGCCGCGGCTCGCCCGCCTCTGAGGCCGTGACATTCGCTGCCGCCGCGGCCCCTCCGCGCCCTTCCCGTCCAGGCGGAGCTGCCCGCCGAGCGCTGTGCCCGCCTCGCCCCGGGCCAAGCCGAGCGGAGCGACGGTAACGGCGAGTACCGAGCAGCTCCCCGGAGCGGGGAAGGGTCGCGGCGGGGGCTGGCCCTTTCGCCGGCGGCCACAATGGGGGCTCTGTGCCCCGCGCCCGGGGAGGGTCAGGCGGGGGAGGGTGTGAGGCGGGTGCGGGCACAAAATGGGACAACGGGGCCGGTCCCCGTCCCCCCGCCGTGGTGACAGCCCCGCGACATCGCTGCGCTCCCTGCGTGCAGCTGCTCTGGGAGAGAGGAAGGGGGGGGAAAAAAAAAAAAAGAAAAAAGTATGCGTCTTGCAGTGTATGAGCAGTGAAAAGGGTAATTAAGCTCTGCGAGGGCTCTGTGTGTGTGTGTGTCATCTTAATGGAGGCTCGGCGATAATCACGGGGTGGTTCATCCAGTTTAAACAAGGTGAAGTGTTTCTAAAGGCAGCTGCCTTAACCTTGCCGGATACTACTTTTAGAAAATCCAGACTCGCATCTTGGGGCAGCTTTTACTTTTAATTTTATTCTTTCAGAGACTGCCTTGCGCACCGTCCCAGTTTAAGGCGCTGCAGACTTGCGACACGCTTCCCTCCCTTAATTTATAATGGGTTTTGAGAGTGCGTGTGTAAAGCTGCTGCCAGAAATAACCAGTTCTGGTGTATCATCAGCGGTAATGGTGGCTGAGGAGTAGCTGATCCTGCCTTGGGGCAGAGGGATTGACGGAATGGACTGCCCTATATTCTCCGTGTCTGTGCCTGCCTGTGTTGGTGGTGGTGGTGCAGAATGAAGCGATGAGGATATCTCTTAAATAAAATGCTAAACAGTCTGCGTTTGGATGCATTGGCTTATTTCTGAATAGGTAAAGTAAGGGCTAAACCTTACATGATTAATAGTTGCACAGTGCTTGCTATTTCTAAATATAATTACCTAGAACTCGGAAATCAAGTGGGTGTGGTGTTTGTTTTGACAACGTGAAGAAAAAAATGCTATGATGAATCAATAAAATAATTATTCAAGCAGTCGTCTGGAAATGTGGCCATTTCTCAGCAGGCACTTTGCTTTTGTCAGTGATAGACTTAACTCTGAAAAAAATCTGAAAAAAGAAAACAAAAGACAAAACAAGTCAGTCCTGAAAAGTTATTATTCAAAACAGTTGAACACTAATTGTAAAGAGCAGAAAGCTAATTCAACTCAGAATATGTTATTTTCGCATATCATGGACTTGCATCTGTAGTTACGGGGAATGAACATGCTTATTATTGGCACTAATCCTGTGTAATTTAGTACTTACTCACATGCAAGATGTAAACTGGAAAGTGGACGTATTGCTGAATCAATCTTTCATAAGGTGTTAAGCATTTCAAAGTTGGATTTTCGTGGAAGGAGAAATACTCAGGACCTTGGGAGGAGACGGTCTATATTTAGCCAAAGGCTAGTTCTGTAGTTGAAGTCAGATTTTCACCTGGTATGCAAGTGAAACTATTCTTTTATTTATAACTTTGCGTCACATTAATAAACATTTTGGTTTCTTTTGGGTCAAAACCAATATGGTTTATGTTCCTCCTGACTTGGCTTCATTGTAAAACTGGAAACATTCAAGGCCAGGTTGGACAGAGCTCTGAGCAACCTGATCTGGTTGGAGATGTCCCTGCTCCTTGCAGGGGGGTTGGACTAGATGACCTTTGAAGGTCCCTTCCAACCCAAACCATTCTGTGATTCTAAAACAATTGTAGACCAATGAGACTGGAAATTTTTTTTCAATCACTGTGTTTGACATTTTACACTGGCTTCTGGTGCATGTTGGACTTTTTTAATTGAATATCTGGATTTTTCTTATGGACTGCTGTCAATTTGGAATGCCAGGATTAATTAGGTCATTTCCAGCTAGTGAATTGGTATTTTGAATTGAAAGTAGGTTTGGGTTTTTTGGGGGTTTTCTTTTTGTGTGGTTTTTTTTTTTTTAAACAGTACAAAGCATGTGGAAAGTATGGATTTGACAGCCAGATCTAAAATCCTTTACTGCCACTGCATAGTGAGACTTGTGGGGTACCAAGGGAGTCTGACCAGGGCAGTCGAGTGTTTTGAACCTTTGCAGGACATCTGCAATCCTCAAAAGATTGTTATTAGTGAGTGGGGAAACTTGTAGAGATAAGCATATCGCTGTGCACGGGTACTTTAGGAAGTATGCAGAATTGAGGACTGCATAGAATCACTCTCTAATTAGAGACTTGAACTAGATAAGCATCTAAATATCTAGGACATTAAACTGTGATTCAGAAGGTAAACTGCTATTCCCAGATTAGCTCTGCCTGCTGCCCTGCTCTTCGGTTTAATTTGCATCCTATGCTTCAGTTCCCTTATTTGTCAAATGGGGTCAGTTGTTTTACCACCTCTGGTAAAAATGCTGAATGAAAACAGAGCTATGTGAAGTTAGGATTTATTATTTTAGAAGCACTTGATGGAAAAGAAATGTTAATTAAGGGAATTGTTCTTAGCACCGCTTTCTCTTTTGTACGTGGAGCCCTAAACAGGGGCATGTGTTTATATTATACAATCCACTTACGCACAAGCCTCCCATTGATTTCAGCAGAGGCTCTGCGCGTGGATTATTGATGCGATGTGATCCGAGTCAGTTGGTGTTTGTCTCAACCTTCTTTTGTGTTCTGATTAAAATATCTCTCCGGTTCACTTAATCCAGGAAATTTATCCTCCTCCCTCTCCTCCCTTGGTTTAAAATTGCATCTTTTGTGATTTGACTGAGACTTTTCTGATGTGCTTACTGTTATGTGGTGGTGGTACCAGTGAACTGAGATCCTCACATTGAATGGTGCAGTTGGCAGCAGGTGGTGTGGTTGCGTACAGCTAGACAGTAAGTGATCTTCTGTAAAACGTCAAAATATATAAAAACTTGGTGCTGGAGGCACAGAATAGTACTTCTCTCTGTTTTTCTGAATTTGAGTCTAGTTGTGCAGCGACTTTGTAGTCCCTCAAACTCATCTCTGTGCCATTCCTCTTTGAAAAGACTGCAAGATTGAGTACTTAGCAACTTCTGGATGTACGTTTGTTTTAAGCTGTCTCTATGAAGGGCTGTAAACAGACATGCCAAAAGGTTAAACTCCTACTTCTACTTGACAAATAGACCAAATTATAGCACTAAGGGTTCCCTGCAGTTCCCCAAACTGTGCTTTATTTATGAATTTCGAAGCCTTTTTTGAGGAGAGAGCAGTTCAATTGCCAGGCTCTGTTAGTCGTTGGCTGTGCTTGCCAGCAGTGGTGCCAGGTAGCACGTTGATTCTGTTATGTAGGCAGCCGCTCACGAGGAACTAGACCGAGAGACCAGATCGTCTCGCAGAGGACGCGGGAGAACGGATTTGCTGCCAAACCAGATTTAGCAAGATGACTTCTGTTCTTCTGCAGGGCAAGGCAGTTAAACATTTATAGGTAAAAGCTGTTGAATGTAACAAAACCCGCAGATTTTTATTAGAAAAAAATGTTTTAAAATTGATGAAATCTGTATGTATCTCATTTTTAGACATGAGCAGCCTGATCTCTTCTTTTCGCACTGTAGTACCTTTCAAAAGTAGACATTGAAGATAGAAGAGTCCACATGGCCTTTTCATGATTATAGATAATTTGCATGTTTTGTTTAAAATAAAAAAAAATGATAAAATAAGAAATATGTTTTAACACAGAAGAACATTAAAGATAGAATCATAGAATGGTTTGGGTTGGAAGGGACCTTCAAAGGTCATCCAGTCCAACCCCCCTGCAAGGAGCAGGGACGTCCCCGACCAGATCAGGTTGCTCAGAGCCTCATCCAGCCTGGCCTTGAACGTTTCCAGGAATGGGGCAGATAACTTGTGCTGATAGTTTTAAAAAGTTGTCCCAAAAGTTCTTTAGAGGATGGCTTGTAGTTTTAAATAATTCTAGGGAAATTCCAAGAGTATAAAAATGCACCTGAGTGTTAGACTAACCACTCAGATTGATGCTAGGGAAACGAAAAGAGCAGATACAGGGACAGAACACGAAAAGCTAAATGACATAAATACGACATTTATCATCTAGCAGAGCTTCACGCTAAGTCTCTTTTTACTAAATAAGTATTTCTTTATGCTAAATTAATTTCACATTTGTACAGATTACCTGTCAGCTCAGTAGTGTCTCAATTTTTAGCCTGAGAAACATTTAATCTTTTACATCTCTAATAAAAAATTCCATGGTCAAGTATTAATAATTATGTTGTAAATATTACTTATTTCTGGTGGTATCAGAAAATGGGCTTGTTAATTGAAGTAACACATCAAGTTTTTTCTTAATCTAGTGTTCAATATTTTTAGCTGTGACTTGAAAGAAAATATTGAATTTTTGCTGATAAAATTTCCAGAGGCTGTTGGTTGCCAAGCTGATGTATTGTTATATAATAGTATTTGGTGACTTGTGCTCAGCAGTGTGAGCACACCATGGATTTAGTGGAACAGTAAGCCTATGGCACAACATCTGCGTGTACTATTACATGTAGGAAAGAAAGCTGTGGGATTTACTTGCAGGAACAGAGTGTACTTTGCAGAACAATGTCAGGGAATCATAGTAATAGCCACGTGAAAGTGGGCTCCTTGTGAGCTACTGTTATGAATGGATATTGCAGTCTTTCAATATCACTGGAGTTATGAGAGCTTTTACCAGTTGAGGGGCAGCAGATCTTGAGGCAACATACTGTTTTCCAAGATACGTTCTGCGGTTCACATCGGATTTCTCAATCCCACCATTTTTATTGCTTCCCTTTCTTTCTTTATGGGATTTTGAACACTTTTTTTAAAGGGAAAATGAATGAAATATGTGACTTCCCTCCAGTTTCTTCTGCTTGCCATCTTTTTGTCCTACAAGTCTCTCCTTTCCTAGTACAACAGAAAGGTTTCAAAAGCTTTAAGCTGTTTCACTTACACTGTAGCTCCATCTTAGCTGCTGCTTTTCTGCTCGCTTCCTTTCCCTCCCAATGCAGATGTGCTTTAGTCTGTTTCTTTTTACACCCCGTCTTTGGCCCCTTTTACTTTTTGAACTACCACTCCATCTCCCTCTCATGTTGAAAGTCGTTGAATGAGCTGTTTACAGTCACTGTCTGAGAGTATCTCCTCTAGGTTCATCCTAGGTCCTTTCCACACTTGTCCTGACCCCTTGTACTCGGTACATTCCCTTCTTCCTTTTTGTCCTGCCAGCTGCCTGTAGTAATGTTTACTATGCTTTTCTTTTTGAAATCTTGCTCTTTCTTGGCCTCTTTGGCTGTTGTCTCCTTGTTCCACTCCTCTCTTGTTAATTGCTTTTTCGTTTGGGAGATAATCTTTCTCCTTCTAACTTTTTGTGAAGATTTGCAGGGCCCTGTGCCTGGTTTAATGCTTTCTTCCTCTCTGTAGATTGTTCCTTACATAATAAAACTTGCAAATAAAAATTGAACTATCTTATTTAAATTGATGAATCACAGCATATAATGTGTGCTCTGGATCCAGTACCATCTGTCCCAGCTAAAATGTTGGCTTGTTTGACATCGTAAGATTGCGTAATTGTCATGTTAAGCTTAATGAGTCGAAACCAGAGCTCTTAATGTTGTTTCCACGCACTGCCTTTTTTTGATGTCTGTGGACACACACTGACATCCCAAGTGGTTAATGACAAATAAATAGATGTTATAATTTATTTTTTCTTAAAAAATAGTCTGTAGAAAGATTGTAAGACAAATATCAGTAAAAGTGCAGGAACACTTTTGCAATCTCAAAGTTACAAAATAAGTTACATTCCCTTATGCAATATTAATTTACTTGTTTGAATGCACAAATGGATGTAATCTGGTTATGGGATCACACATGACGTTTTCTGAGACTTCTGCATGCGACTAGCCAGCATGTAAGATAGTGCTTTGTCATGATGGAATGAATCCGTGTGATTTTTTTTCCTCCTTTTAAAAGTGAGGTGATAGTTAATGATGTCTGCTTCACTTTGTCTCCTGTAGTTCATGAGTACTTAAGCACATACAGAAGGATTGCACTTATTTAGTGAAGAGTTTGGACATATTGACCATGTGCTTCATTGACAGGGGATAAAAATAAGTACTTAGCAGCTGGTTTATTAGAAAAACCTGTCAACTTAGAGAACTGTAAGGCAGGAATCCCATGGAAGTGAAGAACATGTGATATTTTACTTTAAGATTTACAGAAGCAAATGAAAAATTGTGTGAACAACCATAACATTGGCATTTCGGACTTCTTTACTGTGCATTCTTTTAAAGCAGTATGTTGTATCGGAAAGGTATGTGACTTGGGTAGGAAAAGTGTATTTAATTATGCCATTTGTTTAACTTCAACATCTAGCAAATTGTTTTTAATTGCATATGACTTCCTTCTTTTAATTCCAACAATTTCATGGGAAAACTTAATATTGCAAATTTTTTGGACAGCAGTGTTTCCTCTTAGTGGGATAGACACACAAAATCCACTAGAAAACCATGTGTTTTGTGGTCCTCTGAGATTTGCCTGAAGAAGGAAATGGCTTGACCTATTTGGTTGCTATGAAGTAAAAACATTCTTGTTCGTTTTTTTGTTGGATTTTTTTTTTGTGAACATCTGTGTCACATTTATTTCATTACTTTCTGAGGTTCTTTAAACCCATTATTTGGTAATATAAAGTTTTATTTAAGGAAAGTGAAGTGATGCATAGCTGCTCCCTCAATTTCATTGAAGTTCTGATATCTGCTTATACATAGGTATGATGTAAGTGGGTAGGTTTTCCAATAAAAGTTGACATGTTAAAAGGCAAACACAAACATTATCTATATTTCCTAGAAAAAAGTGTTTGACAAACTCAATAGGATCTCATGGAGTTAACAGGAAATGTTGCATGCTGGAAGCTTGTGAAATATAAATCAGAATCTCATCTCGGATATGGAGTGCTGAAGATCTTTGATCTAATTTTTCAACAAGTCGGAGTTCTTGGCATGGTTTTACTAGTTAGGCTCATTTCAGATGTTCTGTTTATTATAAAAAGAAGTAGTTACTTTATGCCAGGTATGCAGAAGAACTGTGAAACTTATACTGCTCTTTAGCAACTCAATGGAAATTGCACCAGCAAGGACAGATTTTACTGCAAGTACTAAGTAATAGTTCTTCTGAATTTCAAAAGAGAATTCCTCAACAAGAGTTGAAGATCAGTTAATTTCTGAAAGTTGAATCTGATTTCAAGTCTGGCTTTCACTATCGTGTCCATGTTGTATTTTGAGGAGCTGCTGCTGTTCTTTGCAGATATGGGTCCTTAATACAAAAGGAGAAACTGTTGTTGATTTTTAGATTAAATACCTTGAGTTTTTTAACGAAACAAAAAAGCTGTGTGAAAACAATGAAATGCAAATCTGCTGACTCCAAGAGTATGAAAGAGGCTGAACAATAACTGTGGGAATTCATTTTAGTGGCTCTTCTAGCCAGCTACCGGTTCTCACATAGCTTGTAGGAATATCTGCTCTTCAGTCAAATTAGATTGAAATTGAGTGCTGCGCTAGGCGTACTTTGGCAGAAGGAGTTGATGGGTAGGAAGAGAAATGTTTCCAGTCTCTCTTGTGCTCACTCTTGTTCTCACACACATGCATGCACGAAAAAAAGGCTGAAAAAATTGGCATGTGCAAGCAGGGGAACTGCCTCTTACTGTTTTCTCGAAGAGGAACTGTGAGATGTAATCATTCAATGAGTCACCTCTGCACTTTTATACAACTGCCTCGTTAATAGTTAGTGTAACTTCTAGCATCATGGAGATGTGTAAATTTTTTTTTTTTTTTTTTAACTATCTGATTCATGTTGCAAAATACCATTCAGGTTCTTTCCCTGTTTAATTCCAAGTATTCAAGAGTCTTTATTTGCTGGTACATTCTTGCTTTCATGTATTTTGTTCCTTAATAAGATCCTTGTTTTGCTCATAAGCAGCGTTGTCCGTAGGGTCAAATTCTGATGTAAACTGATCCTGTTGCCCTGTTACAAGAGAGGGGGATTTGTCAAAAGGGACATTTGTAATTGCACTGGATATTATAAAATAAAGAATTATTGTCACTTGAAGCAGTATTTCTTATATTCAGTAGGGAGATTCCAAATACATAGGTTTTTTTTCTTCTTTTTTTTTTTTTTTTTTTCCCCTTGCTTGCTCGTGTAAGTTTGGACTAATGAACTTCCTGCCTAGTCATTCTAATCCACCGAGAAGGAATTTTCCCACCAGGCTGCATACGCTGTCTGAGTACAACTTTGACCACTTGCAAATGCAATTATTAAATTTGTAAAGCTGCCGCATGTTTTCTTTTCAGTATCTCATATCTGGCCAGCTAGGGGACGTGGAGGAAAGTTTTCCCAGGAAGTTGAGGTTAAACCAAGTGGCCGTAGGAAGAGGTGGTGGCTCTGTTATGGAGAAACTCCGCTCCTGGGGAAAAACTTTACAAGTTAAACGCGTTCTCTGACCATGAAACTCATAACATGTACAGGCCAGGGGCTTGGTCCTGCGTAGGGCTGTTCTGAGTCCTTCTTGAGAAGACCAAATGGACCTGACTCCTTTCTTGTATCTACAAAGTGCTCAGCTGTTTGTCATTGCCCACACAGGAGCTGCTGCGTACAAACCGTGCAAGCTGATGGTCCGTTATACTAGATCTATGGATTTTATTGCATGGGGTAGGTGTATGTGCATCTAGATATTGTTTTGTGCTGCTCCCTTTAGCTTTTCCTTGGTTTTGTTCTAATTTTTAAAATGTCTCTTTTTTTTTTTTTTTTTTTTTTTTTTTTTTTTTTTTTTTTTTTTTTATTTTTTTTTTTTTTTTTTT